>JACDJE010000083.1:220402-397682 GCA_016647715.1 Pavo muticus
AGACAGAGAGAGAGAGAGAGGGAAAAAAAGAAAAAAAATGTAGAGAGCAAAACAATGCGGGGAGATCTGGGCTGCAGGGCGCCAGGCGGGGCGGGCAGCGGCGGAGCGGCTCCGGGAGCTGCTGGCCGCCCGCTCCGCACGGGCACGGCAGGGACAGGGACAGGGCGGCGGGCACGGCAGACCGCAGCCCTGAGTGCCGCCGCGGGAGCCACGTAAGTTCACGCTTTCCTTTGCTACAGATGCTACTGAGGGAGAAGGTGCGGCCGGTGGACAGGGACAGGAACAGCCGCGCACGGCCGCTCGGCGGGGGCATGCATTCCGACTCGCACGGGTCCCCCTCCCGCCTCCGGGCCGGGCACGGAGCCGGCAGCGGCCGTGAGCGGGGAGCCGGGCAGCGCCCCCTCGGCCGGACGGTGTGGGGCTGCGCGCTGCCCCGGGATCCCTTCGTCCCGCAGAGCAGCCCGAGGTCCCGGGCGCACGCAGCCGCTCGCAAAGCCGCCAGCAACTTAGCCGGGGCTCGGGGACGATAAAGGGAGAGTAATAAGCCAGGGGAATTGACTTCGGATTTGCGGGTAGGAAATCTGTTGAGTTTGGTTTTATTCTGGGGAAGAGGAGAACTGATTCTCATGTGGCAAGGTTGATGTTCAAGGCCAGCACTCCCCCGCAGGAGAAGTAGTGCCTGTGCCTGGCTGGGCGAGTCTCGGCTGGAGCACACTGGAAACGGGGAGCAGGTTTGGGGCGCAAACTGGCTGAAAGATCCATAGAACAAGCAGGGACAAAGAGTGCACTTCTCATTGAGGGGAAAGAAAATTAAAATGAGGTTACTTTTAATAGAAAATCTAGAATTCCATAAGTAAGTAGCATTTAAAATATTTTTGGATCTATACACTGCGTAGTAAGGTAGGGTTAAAAAAAAAAGAAAGCATCAGCAGCATTGTGCTCTATTTGGAGTCACATGAACGAATGGGAAAGTTGGAGGTATAGCACTAAGCAGGGCTTGCTTTAGTTCAAGTGTCTTAAATTAAGCACGGTTTCTAAAAATAGGTGTTTCTGTTTGTGTATGGACTTGGCTGGACCCGTGTGCATATGTAGACCATACAGCCATAAAACGTATATTTATCCCACAGATTCAAAAGTTGTAGTGGTTTATATGCACTTGCGTTCACCAGCTCTGATTAAAAAAATGAGGATATTATTGTGTAATTCATATAAAATCTTTACTGACAAATAATAGAAATAAAATACATTTCAGTAAAATAGCAAATAAACACTTTGCCTTCCTTCCATCTCAGATTTTTCTGTCAGGCTTCAATAGTCTCACAGTAATGGCTCCAACCAGTAATGATCACAGAAAACTGCAGTTTTTTAGCTGCAGAAAAATACTGCATCCCACTGTTGCTGCGTTTTTAAAAATCTGAGCCCTAAAGCACCTATGAAAATGCACAAGTTTACAGTGAGACTAAATAATGATTTTCTGTGCCCTCTAATGAAATTTTCAGTCTTCTGTCACCAGATATAATGTAAAGACTGCAGAAATGCAAGCGGAGAGTGGAGCAGCAATGTGATCAAAGCTTTGAACTTCTCTGAATTAAAAAGCCGCCAAAGCATTGCAGAGTCCCACGTACATGTGGCTGAGGGGTGTGAATGCCTGCATCACTTTGAAGGTTTTAAATGAAACGAAGGGGCTGGGGAAGCACTTTGCGTTGCTGAATGGCTCCTCAGAATTTTGGCTTTTGGGAACACTCCTAAGAACTCCCTCTTTATGCTGTGGTGTGCAGAGCCACACCAGCTTATGCTTAAATCTGCACTATAAGTACCCAGCCCTGCCATCCAGCTCATCAGCTGTCTGCTGTTTCATGCTGCACCCCTCCTGACCATGTACACATGCAGTATCCCTGTGTCTGAGACCGCTTGTTCTGTAGCTTCACAGACACGAGTCAGATTACATGCTTGTGTGCAGGATCTGGGCTCCAGTGGCGAGAGAAACATCTATGTTTCTAAATTGGGTCTTCTACTGTATGGTGCTGTATGCGCTGCCTGGATTGCTTCGGCAACTGAATTTTGCCATCAGCTTCACGCAATGTAACGCTCCAACAGAAAGGCAGGACAGGCAGCTCTATGTTGTATTTAAATGAGCACCATAAGGGCTCAATGGCCAAGTGCCCGCTGCTGCGCTCCTTTCAATGTCCCGCAGCGGGAGCTGCACCCCCAGCTCACCGGGCAGCCCCATGAGCAAAGTGCCGCTGCCAGCCGGGAGGGCCCCACGGTGAGGAGGAAAGCACAGCTCCAGCAGTGCTTACAGCAGGCCGGCTGGGTGCTGGCTGGGCTCAGCAACCGGGACTGCACATGTGTCACTTCTGCGGGGTTCTTTAAGTGCTTGCAGCATTTAAAGGCACGCACCGCCCGACAGGGGCCCATCTTGCAATGCATTAACCAGATCTCTCTGAGTTGATTAATGGCTTCAGGCTTTTGTTGTCGGGTTTTTTTATTTTTATTATTTATACTGTAATACAGCTGGGCCCTATGCTACAGAAATAGATAATGGGAGAAATCTTGGCTCTCCTGAAGATGGTCACAAAACTCATTGCCTTCACTGGAGACACGTTTTCATTGACTGCGTCATAATATTTGGTATTAACCATATGGGAGAGATTTAATATTGGCTTTTAGAAGAAATAGAATTAGCTCCTCTACAAATGATTTGCATGGGTTGTTATCAGTTTATTTCTCCAGGTAATATAAATGGCAACACTAAGTATAAAATAGACTAATAGCTTTAGAACGTTTTGATTTCCTCTCAACTACAGTGTAGTTCGACTGAAATCTTAACTTCAAATCAACAAACTTGCATTGCTGTATGTAAGACCACCAGGTCTGATCTGGACCATGTGAGAGCATGGGAAGACATTCGAAGGCAAAAGTGGCTATTTAGATCTCATGACACTTTTTAGGACCATGGAGATGTGCAATTATATGTGCAGGATGCATTAATACAAATGGCAGTTAGTTAAGCAGGAGAGGCAGTAATAATTTGCAGCCCTCACCCTTGTACATTTAATGGTATTGGTTGGGCTTCCCCTTGATATTTTAAACAGTTGCATCATAATGGGCTTCTTAAAATCTGATTTAAACCATAACACCAGGATGTAACATTGTCCTAAAAAATGGGGGGGAGAAACTGCTGGTCTCCCAGCCACTCCCACAGTCATTGTTTCACAGACAGTTTTTTCTGATCTGTTAGCCTGCCAGACAAGAATGGCATCTATCCAGTGTAAATACTACATTTTCAACATTTGGACAGTGTTTTGAGCAATATTTCTCATCCCCTGAGAACGTATTCTTTATAAATACAGCATTATCTGCAGTTCAGAGTTAGATTGTGGTGGGAGGTGACTTTATAATGTGAAAGATAATTAAAGAACTCTGTGTATGGGCTCACTTACTCTAGAATAAACCTTCTTCCTTTCAGTTATTTTAATTTACAGTGCAAATGACTTAAGCACAGCATCAAACACACTTTTTCTCTGGAATAGGGAGGATCCAGACATGATCTTGAAGGAATAACTCCATGTGTAGACAAGATTTGTTGCTACTGTTCAGCAGCATAATCTGCACTGTGCCTATCTTAAAGTGGAAAGCCACACTAACATCTCTGGGACTTAGTATGCTCGCTGGAGTAAATCCTCCACTGTGAGTATTCCAGTAATACCTCACCGACAGTGCCACATGCTGTCAGAACTCCTCACTGGAAACTGGAGTTATGAAAATGAGTTGAGTTACATCCACAGCAAGTAGTGGATATTCTTAGAGAAAGAACCTGTCCTGAATTTCCCATCTTTGTTCTAAATCCTTCTCTTCCTCTTCAGAGGGAAAACGGGCAATATTTTAACTAAGACCAAACAAGTTTCTTTTTATTCATGGTTCTTTAATTAAAACCAAGTTGGCTGCTTTGCACAGACCTGTGCAGGGGAGGAAGAACTGCAGCTGACATGGCAGTTTGATCGCAAGCTTTAGACTGGTGTGTGGATTTACACAACTGAATTATATGCCCTGAAATTTGTGTTTACAATGAAAAAAAGTCTGACCTATCTTTAACTACAAAAGCATTGCTTAGGACTGTTTTAATATTTACCAGATATAGCCCATTGAACAGGAACAAACATAATCCTGAAAATGCTAGCTTCACATTTTCCTGGTTGTAGGTAATTTTCCATCCTCATAACCTGCTGTTGGGAAAGAATGTCCTTATTTCCTGGCTTTGAAGTACAGCTTCCCGCCTTCCCTTCAGCCTGCGCCTCACCATACTTTGTGTCTTGTGTTTGCCCAAACCCAATAAAATGTTATCAGCTGCAGTGTGACTCTCGTTTGCAATCCCTGCCTGCAGACACCCAAGGCGTTGTCTTGTTGGTACATTAATGCCTGGGTCGTGGAGCCAAAGTGGAAAAGGAGCCCAATGCTCCCCTGACTATGAAAGGAGAAAAGGAGTTGGAAATTTTTATAATGAAGAGCTGCATAAGTAAAAATACGGCTTTCGGATTGGCAGAAGTGCTTCACTACTGGCCTGAAAGAGCAAGGTGTCAGTGCGCTGGGCAGCTCCCGGTCACAGCAGAGGCTGCCTGAGGCCCCGGTGGGCAGCAGGGTTTTCTCCCAAGCCCCACCGCAGCCACACTGAGTGCCATGGCCCTGCACCAGCTCTTCCTGGTCAGAGCTTGGCCTTGAGCTTGCAGCCTTTGTAGATGCAAAAATAACCCTGCAAATATGAAGCCTGAGTAAACTAAGGAGCTTGCAGGAAGCTTGAAATAATTGTTCTGAGAAGTGTGAACTGTGCCCATCAAATGTGTACCTTAGAGGCCTGATAACAATGCATTCAGTGGGAGGCAGTGTTAACTCTTAAATGGCAAGCCATGCCAGTACAAATAATTGGCTAAACTGCTTGTCCTGCTGGTGGAGCCAGTCCACTGTAGAGGAAATGCGAACTTCTCAAGCCTTACTCCTTGCCATTGGAAAGGGAACATCACGGTTTAGTGCCAAGGCATCTCATTCTGTCCCTCTATCCCCTGGGACTGCAATGTGCACAGAGCTGAACCAGAACACGTTTGGAGTGCCCCAGGAGTTTGTAGGGTAAGCCATAAGCACAAGGAATATGGATGGATCTACTGCTTCTATTTAACTGCATAGTCTGGCTTATGCCCACATTACAGTAAAGCAGCAGAAGATGATGTGGAATGCCATGGGAAGATGTCTGACAACTTGTAGCAAAATAATTGAGCTAGTGTGAATGGTAGTGTGAATGAGATGATGAGGGACAGAAACCTGCCTCATCCTTGTCCTAGTATGTGCAATGGTGAGGCCACAGCATAGATTGGTCTTCTGCTCTCAGAAGCACAGACCTGTTTGGAGCAAGAGCACTTGTTTCTTTTGTTATTGTTTGGTTTATGCTAACAGTAACTGCAATATTTTGCCAGTAGAGAGTTTTGTCTGAGAAGTGAGTTTTCTTATACAGACCATACCACCAGTCACATCAGAGTTCCTGACAATCTAAGGCAGAGATGAAGTTGAAAGTACAAACTCCTAGTCTTTCTGCACAGCAGAGTCTCCTTCTTCTATCACTGTGCCTATGGCAGATGAGGCTCTTTATCTCCTCCTGCAACATGGAAACTGGAGCCTCTCTGCCATCCTGCACTTCTCCCCACCTGGGGCTCTTCAGCAGCACCACTAGCACACATTCCTTTCCTGCTAAATGGACAACACCTTCAGTCCATTAATGAGGAATACCATTTGTTTGCCTCAAAGCTCACATCACTGCAGTGTGAGCAGAGCTGGCAGAATTCTGAACCCAGACTGGAAGGTATGTCCCTTCAGGTAGGTACTTACACCAAAGTTTTACTGTGTGAGCAAAGTGTCATCCGTTCTCTGCTTGCCATTCTTTAGCATGTCCACCATGTGAAAGCCAGAGCTGTTGGATTAGGAAGAACAGCTGAAATATCTCTAATGACATCCAGTGCTAGAAAGTGCTTTGAAGTTGTATAGTTGCTCTTTCTTTTCTATGATTTCCAAACGCAGAAAGGAAGGCAGAAAAAAAAATATATATATCGATGTTAAAAGCATCAGTCTACATATTTAATTGGACAACAGTTGTGTATGTCATTTCTTTTCTTCTTATGATTACTTAAGTAAAGAGGGGAAAACATAATTTTCTTGACGGTAATAAAAAATTCATTGTTTACTTTTGAGTTCAAAACCACTTACACAATATTTACCAAAGGCCAAGAGGCCAACATATTTAGGTATTTAAAAATTTTATTTTTATATAGTTCTGTATTACTATTGATGGTGATCCTGGATGTCACATGGATCTCTGAGGGCTTCTGAAGTACTGCCATAACTTTCTGTCATCATCCATATATCAGCAACATCATCATGGCCCCAAGCTTCTGGCATTCAAGAAGCATTTGGACAACGCTCTCAGAGATATGGTTTGAATTCTGAGTGGTCCTGTGTGGAGCTAGGAGTTAGAATCAATGATCCTTCCAGGTCCCTTCCAACTCGAGGTATCCTATGATTCTATGATTTTGAAATCTAACAGAATCTTGCTTATTTTAATTTATTTCCATTCCTATCACGTGGATGTTTCCCCCGTACAGGAAAGGAAGAGAAGGTCTTTATCCTCAGCTTCAGTGAACTGATTCCTCAGACCTTGCTAGTATGCTGGGAACTGCAATTTGCTAACCTCTTCGAGGAAAGCCAGTATAGTCTTTGGTGATCTGCATGGCCAGTTTTGCCACCCAGCATAAGAGAATACCATTTTGACTGAGTTTCATCTTTCTCAGCTCTGAACATCAAGCCCCAGGACTGCAGATGCCCTTCTGAGCTGCTTGCTCTGAGCATTGCACACAAGTTTCCCCTGAAAACACAACTATCTTGTGCTGGCACAAGATAGACCCTGCAGTTGGTGTAGTCTGTGAATACCCAATACTGCATTCTCCAATGTACTGTGATCAGACCCTGTAAATGACATTGACTCCATAACTACAGTTTACTGTGTTTCCGTGTGTGTTTTAGATCACGACTTATGCCCTGGAAAAGGGCAAGACTATCTACCAAAGGCCACACTCTGCTTCCTTGACATAAGTAAGCAGGTTCTTCAATTGGTTGCTGTAGGAAAGATATTCTGAAGTGTGAGCAGACCCAGGAGATGATGAAACCCTGGTCCTGCGCTTAGTTCTACAAGCTCCACTGAGCACAGAGAGGCTGTACATGGCTGCTGGTTTCCTTCAAAGGGCTGATGTAGATATCAGTACGTGCCTTGGCATGTGTTGTAGGTTAAATAGTAAGTTTTAGTTTAGCACAGCAACTACTTTGAGTCTTTATTCTATTGTTGGCTCACTTTTCCCATTTCTTGTACATACAACGTACTGTATGAGACAATAAATTGGAAATCGAAGGCATATCTGCAAGAAACTGCGTAGTACATGAGTAAAAATTACAAATCTCACCTGCTCTTCTGCCCAATGACCCAGAGAAGAGAAAGAAAATAGGAAGAGAACTGCTGACTCTTGTATGCCCACATAAAAATATTCGAATAGAAAGCTGCTTATGGGTATTTTGTATTATAATCCTCTCCTGATAATAGTTTGCATTTTACTTTTGTTCTTTTATATGACTTTAATATGTCCAAACCATTTTCATTTATTGTTAAAGAGATATTTCCTCCTATGATTACATCTAGGTACAACAAAACTAAAGCTTTCTAAAATACAATTACCTGGAAAAGGGAATTGCTGATACAGTTTTAAGCACAGCTCCATGACTGACATCTCTGGCATGTTGAAATAATTGCAAATAAAGGTAATTGCTACATTGTTTTAGCAGTGAAGGAATGGCCATTTTATATATGACTACATTACAGTGTTTAGATAAATTACCTGATGTAGGTCAGTAAAGTGGGACCAGTTAACTTTTGAGTGTCTTAAAAAGGCCTCAAAAAACATCACACTCCTCATCAAATACCCACTGAAAGGACATCTCCCTGTAATATGTTGAAATAAAGAATAGGTATAGGTGGGTCCTAATTGTCTCTGGTGGCCAGTGGAATGTCACATGAAGTGACTTTATATTAATAGATTTTATTGGTAATTTGTTGAAAATTTTGTCAGCCACAGGAGAATATTGACACGGGAGATTTTGGTGCTAAGCTATAGAAAACAGACCTAACTATTGATGCTTATCTGCATTTCATTAGCAAAGAGGGGATACTGCAATGGAAAGGACCAGGAGGAGACTTCAGTAGTTTCCTTAACTTCTTTTCTGGATGACTGTTGCTAGAAATAGTGTGATTACAGGGTAAATTCTACCTGATCACCACTTCAGCCTTAATCCTCTTCACATATCTGTCAATAATATATATCCGAATATTCAGCAGTGTATGACGTTAGCTGTGTTCTGGAACTAAATATTACGTCTTTATAAAAGACTTCGGTGATACAGCATTGCTACCAGAGTTGGGCAAAATGCTTCTGCCAAGTATTCTGTTTATCCAGAAATTTACCTAAACAAATATGTATCTTTTAATTCCCCAAATGAAATAAAACATTGTGGGTTTGTTGGTTTTTTTTTCTGTGAACACCCTTCCTAAATATTCTGCTCTTCTTGTTCTCTTTTTTTGCCTTTAGGTTTCATCAGTACAGACATTTTTAATTGTGCAGCATCTCTGAATATCTAGTATTGATTTCAGTGTTTGCAGTGTATAGCTAGAGTCTGATTTGCTTGTGCTAGTTGCTGAGAATTGAGGTAACGATTATTTCCTCTGAGTGTTTCATCTGCAGTGAGCCTGCATCACTCTGGTCCTGTGATGAAGTTGTTCCTCTGTTGCACTATCCCATCAAATCGGGTTAATGCACTATAGCCCATGGCCACCCCTGCTACAAGGAGTAACATTTTGAAATGAGAGGTCCTGACAATTCAGAGAGGGGGATGAAATCCCATCACAGAAAGGAGCTTTTCTTTACTCGTTCCCATAAGGTTGCCCAGCTCATTGAGGACAGCCGTTCACTGCATGTACACATCTGGCCCAGCCTCTCTACATGTAACATCATTCATCACGATCTGTCATGTTAGCCTCGCTGCCCACACTGCCCCAGCATGTTGCAGAAAACTTTCCTCTCTCAGCACCTTACATTTCACTCTCTTGTAGGCATCCTTTGTTCACTCTAACAACAAAACGGTGCCATTCAGGAGCTGTAGCGACATAATTGGTAGTGGCACAGCACGCTCCTCACGCTCTGTCATTGACAGGTCTGCGAGTGTACAGTCATGCTAGGATGCCTGCAGTGTCATGCACTGCTCCAAAAAAGAAAAAAAAAAAAGGGGGGGAAGTAAATTAATACTTTCATTGTGCTTTTTAGCCTTTTGACTATAAGATCTCCATGTACATGCTAGGAGAAACCAGTCTGCAGAATGATCAACTGAGACAGAGTATGACCTTGCCTTTACATGGCAATCAGCAGTGAAACTCGAATGTTCTTCTCTATAAGTCCACCGCAGTCAGGTATGGCAGCTTCCAGAAATGGCGATCTCTTCATGCTGATTAAATGCCAAACATTTTATTTGGTGTTTGCTGGTTAAAAATATAGGGAATCTGGAACAACTTAATGAATCTGAAAACTAATGAAGAAAAATATTGGTTATTTATTGATTAGTCCAGCAGTGTTCTAGGAATTATTAAGTCTCTGGATTGTAAGAGCAAAAAGCATAATTACGTTTTATTTCATTGCTGCTATATAGTTACTGTGAACCCTGGTGGCCCAAAACACTATTTCTGCTCTTTGAATACAATTTGAGAATTTTGCTTGTCATACTGCAACCTTGCCAGTTACATAGCTCAGTTCATTGCAAGTTTATGATTCCTGAGACCAGAATCAAACAGATGGAGGTGTTGTGCTGTTTGTGAAAAGGGAGGCTGTGAGGGCAGTGCCTCCCAGGTACAACCACCAGGCAGCCCATACCATTGCTAATAAGTTCTCTTGGTCTTGCTTTGCCGCTTCGCAAAATGCGGCAATCCCTGACATCATGCCAGCAGTATGTTTCTCAGATGGATTGGTTATCTGATGGGGGCTGTGCCTCCATGTGGAGCACAGTTATGCTAGGCTGCTGCTCAAAGGCTGGTATTTTAATTTTGATTTTTTTTCCATTTTCTTCTGCTGAAGGATCTGCCATAGGCAGTTTGCAGGCAAGCTTCCATTGCTCATACTTAGCTCATACTTAGGGAGGAAGAAGCTCCTTGCTCATGTACTGTAATGCTCCAAACGTTTCATGAGCAGGGGAATTTGAAGTTCTTGCAGACCCATTTTACTTTTTTTTTTCTTTTTTCCCCCAAAGCCTACTCTTTGCCTTTCTGTCTTCTCCAGCACTTCTACCACTTTCTCTGCTGTCTGTTCTAGATGGCTGCATTAGGCTGTCTTTCTCCAAACAAAAGTATTTTATTTTGCTTCTTAATTCTCTCCATCACATCCTGTCTGTCTTCTGAGTCATCTCAACTCTCTTATCTATCAGGCTCAAAATCTTGGCACCATCATTAGGTATTTGCTTTCCTTTGCCAGTCTGTAGTCTATTGCTCAGTATTACAGATGACTTTGCTGTAGTACATCTATTTTTCATCTCCTTCTGTACATCTTCTTCTCTCTGTCCTGTTATTTACAGCAAGTTTATGTTGTTGTTTTTTGCCTGCTAATCACTTGGATCACTTTTGGACTTGGGCAAATTGCAATTAACTCAAAAATAATAAGCTGTCGAGGTTTACTGAAACAGCACCAGCCAGTTCTGCCAGCACTACACTGCAAACTAACGCAGCACTGGTTTATTCACAAGTACCAAATTCACCTACAAACTTCAAAAGAAGGATTATTTGGTAAGGACCCAGTTCTTTCCATGATATGGAACAGCAATTGTAGTACTGTGCCCTGAATATCTTGCTGCTGGCCTGTGACAGTCTCCAAGACACAACTGCGATGAAATGTGAATCCTTCCAAGACATTTTATGCTTGTCAGGTTGGCAACAAATTTGTGCTGATGATAAGACTTGTCTGAGTCACTAAGCATCGCAGGCCTGTTTCTGTTTACCTTGCCAGCCCATTTGCAGACAGCTGTTCTCCAGCAGGAGACAATGTTAAAACAAACACGCACATGGAAATTGTCCGTAATAATTAAAATCCCAAGGCAGCAAGTCCCTTAAATATGTGCTTAACTTTGTGTACTTAGGTGACTGGTCTAAAGCATGTACTGAAACATCTTCAGCAGTTGTCAAACTTATTAAAATGTCCTTAAGCTGATAAAAGAGTAAAAAAAAGTAATTATTTTTGTGTTCTGTGCATATGTCATTTGGTAATGCCCACATGGCTGCAGAGTGGGCGGTTTTTGCAGCTGTCTTACAGTTTCTTTCATGCTTTCGACTCCTCTCCTACTGATTCTTTGATAGTACTTCTGCCTGCCGAATTCTCAATTTGCTAATAATTCAACTTTTTCTTCCTTATATCTTCTATTTTTTTAAAAAAGGACACTCTATTCACTTTAATAAAATTGTTTGTACATCTTATCTTTGTACTCAAGATTCTATAACTGACCTGCTTTATAGGAATAAATGTGTTTAATGGATGTTTTTGGATATTATCATCTTGGTCATTACCATCAGTATTTAGAAGATGGCTTTCCTGGTATTTTGTTGGTATCCATTACAAGATTAAGATTTTTTATGTACAGAAATAGGAGTAGATATCTGTAGCAACTAATTAATCTTAGGGAAAATCTAGCCATTAGATGGATTATAAATCCCGGTGTAGTAAAAGGTCTTAATTAAGAAACATGACTTATAAAGTAGATGTAGCCAGTCATGGACTCAAGCTTTTTTTTCTGATACCCTCAGCACACCTTTTTAGCACACCTTTTTTGAATCATAGAATTGTAGAATTGTTTGAATTGGAAGGGATTCTTAGAGGCCGTCCAGTCCAACTCCCCTAAAATGAACAGTGACACCTACAGCTCTATGACCTTGAATGTCACCATGGACAGGGCATCCACCACCTCTCTGGGCAACCCGTGCCTTCATTGTAAAAAAAAATAAAAAATAAAAAACATATATCCAATCCAAATTGTAGTTTTAGTGATAGAG
The DNA here is from genome assembly GCA_016647715.1 of Pavo muticus. Taxonomy (NCBI): domain Eukaryota; kingdom Metazoa; phylum Chordata; class Aves; order Galliformes; family Phasianidae; genus Pavo; species Pavo muticus. The sequence goes on from JACDJE010000083.1 coordinate 232,566, forward strand.
TGGCCTAAGAGGAGGAGGTGTAGGACTCTGGCCAGCCTTTACTGGAAGGCTCTTCTGGCTGTTACTGTTCTGTCTATAAGTTTAGCATAACCTCAAGATTAAAAAAAGCAGATACGATTCTCATGTTGATTTTAGGTGTTTTTCCACCATGCTTCATTCTTATTCTGAGTTGTACAGAATGTATACACTGGAAATAATGCTTCTAGGATTCAAGTGTTGACAACTTCTTCCTCACAAAGCTTGCCTCAGACAGCTGTGTGTCAGCCAAAACCTCCTGCCTGGTCCTTGGCTCCCACGCAAGTAGAGAAGAGCTGAGCTGCTCCCTTCCTCCCCTCACAAACCCCCCAACCTACCAAGATGGTCTGAGGATATACCGGGGGGGGGGGGGAATCTGCGTATCACACTGTGTATCTCTAAGGAGAAATTATCCATGTCACCAAAAAATAGAAAAAAGGCTGTGCAATGGTTACTGCCAAGTGCCATTAACCTGCTATCCACAAAAATCTACACCATGGCATGACAACAAATCAATATTTCTGTGTATGATGAAGCATAGTGGAGCGATCTGTTCTCAATGTGTGGCCTGTGTCTCAGGCTGCAGGAGCATCTGAGAAACTTGTTGCACATTTCTGAATGTCTCATCTCTACTACAGATGTTGCCATCTGCATAGTAGTGTGATGCTCTGCATCTTACGTACCGTGGCATTTGCAGATTCTTAGTCTCTTTAATGGGTGTTTTTAATCACGCTGGTTGTCAGTTGCGACCACCACTTTTCCCTTCATGATTGGGTGGCATGAGATATTAATGCTGGCAGTTCATCCATTGCTGCAGCAACTTTCAGAGGACCTCAGCCATCTGAAACATTGCTATCTGAAAAAGAAATATATATATATTGTTCCAAATGCTTCACTCCCAGAAAGGGCCATGGTGGGGACGGGGCACACTTTCCCCAGTTCCCACAGCTCCTGGCTGTCCTGCTGTGCACAGGATGGGTCCTTCTTTTTGCTTAAGGGTTGTCTCTAAGAGGAATGTAGAGGAAATAATCAGATCGGAGAGCTGAGCAACAGCTAAGAAACTGAAATACTGAACTTCATTGTTGTGGATATGTTCCCACATGAAGCCTCATAAAAATCAAACTCCAGGCATTAGGAACTCTTAGCCAGCACTTATAAGACATCATGGATGCTTATTATCATGTCCACATTGTAGAGTTTTTGATAATCTATGATGTAGCATAGATATAGTCACAGAGGCTTTCCTTACCTGCATTTATCATTCTGGAAAGATCATGTCTATTAATCACAGATAAGAGCACAGCCTATTGTGTCCCTGACAATTAGAGCTCTCTGCCAGCAGAGCAGACACAAATGCCAAGCTGAACAAAATGTAAGCTCTCTTTACAAGCTTTTTGCAGAAAATCTTGTACACGCTGTAAGTATGGTCTTGAGTTTTTGTAGTGTTCTGCAAGTGGATCGTAAACAGCTCTAAATGCTGTCCCTTGGGCAGGGACAGAAGGGCACAGATCTGCTTCTAGCAGCTGCAAAGATACATTGCAACTTTAAATAAGCTTGGGAGGTTGCTTTGTTTTTGGGAGGTCAGGTGAAGGAAGCTAATGGTCATCTCATCTGTACGGGCTTGAACATATAGGAGCTGATTCCTGCAGGCTGGAAGCCCCATTGGAAGGTCCCACTGCAGAGGTGAAGGGAACAACTCCTGGAGCTGGGCAAGAAACCTTGCATTGGGCCCACAGACTTTTCAAAGTTTGTAACAGTTGGCTCTTCTGTGCTGGGATAAGGCCAAGTCAGCACCAGAAGGAAAAAAAAGAACAGAGACAAAAAAAGGATAAACCTTTGTAAAGTGTGAGTGAAAAAGAGAGAGAGAAGCCATAGCAAAAAGAGCAAAGGGAACAAATCAGTTCCCTTTGATCGGTATGGATCATAGATCTGACCTGGAATTCTGAAGGTCATGCTGTGACCCCTCTGAGTGGCTGGAGGACAGCAGAGGCATCCATTCAGGTCTCACTTGGTTCAAATGTGAGACCCTTCTGCTGGGCTGTGCTGTCTGCCCGTCCCCTTTTATCCCTAGGTTTTACAAAATGGAGCTAAGAAACCTTTCAGCACAAAGGAGTCATTGAAACTTTCCCTTGAAAATGTCTCACTGTGACAAATAAGCATGAACCAAATATCTAATCAGAAAGTTCCCAGCCATCAGAAACAGCCTGCCTGTTTAAACGTGAGTGAGAGCAAACCTTCCAGCATTTGGCTATTCATTTTACAATTTAAACTTCACTTTGCCTAGGCAAATGCTACAAAATAGTATCATTGTCAGAACACAGCATGTTATCTATCTCTGACATAAATAAAGCTACCATAGGAGAGTGTCTGAAACTCTTCATCTGGCTTTGCTAGCTTCTGAAGTACTAAGGTAATTCAAAAAATACATTGAGCTCCCTGAAAGAACAGATTTTTTTCTGAAGTTCACTATATGTATTCCTTTTCCTGTACTCTTGCACACTGTGGCAGGAAGATGTCTAGTCTTCATCTCTGAAACAGTAAATAAAACAGTAAGGCATTAATATGGCTTTGGGGTACCCAGGTCTGTCAGATCTGTTCCCTTCAGATTCCCCTCTGAGAGACTGTGAGAGCAAAGGAGAAGCTGGGGGAACCCAAGCACATCCGGGGCTCACCTGAAGGAGGACTGGGCACAGCAGGCTCTCCCGAGTCTTCTCCTCCACATACAGCCCAAGGGCTGCTTCACTGCAAATGGTAATTTATGACAACAACACCTGGTAACATCTATAAGAATAACATCTTTATGAGAATTAGTATATGCTTTCAGAGTCTTCCAGTGGTCATAAACAGCATTTTAATTTGTTTCTTAATGTCCCCGAAGAAATAACCTGCTATGTGAGCAATTTAAATGGGAAATCCAAAGCAGTGTTTTTCAAGCCCTAGCAAGATATATAGTTCTGCAAACAAGACAAAAATGACCCAATTTTTAGTTTTTCCCCTGAACTGACTTGTAATTCATTTCTGCAAGTGTTCTGAGCTCCGAGTGAGCTTGTAGCTGGAAGACCAGAGACAGAAAGCGCATTTTGAGACTATTTGTTTTTTGTAGTTTTACAGGTTTGAAGAGAAACATAGTTTGCTCTTGGTTGATATATATTTTCCCTATATTTGTTTTCAAATCAGCTGGGTTTTCTGCAGAAAACAGCACTTGTATTTTCTTTCCCTTTTATAGAAGGACGTATTTATATTTTTAATACAGAAATGTTGCCATTTGGAGACTGGAAGTTCTAGGAGCGAGGTTGCAGCGTGTGTGATTGGGGCAGTTGTTTATATTCTAGCACCGTGACAAGAATCATAAGTATAGTAACTAGCATGCTTGTGAATAGAGAAGCCATTGACATTCTGGATCCCAATACAAGATCTTCTGGAAAGTCTTATACTTATGCACACTGCTTTCCCAGTCAAAAATTCACCCACTGCTCCTGTGCCTACTCTCATTGCCATGTATCTTTGGAGTAAATCCTCTGGCCAGGACAGTGACATGAGGAAAGAATTCAGCTCTGTGGTCCTCATTACTTGGGAGAGTGACTGGTGGTAGGAAGACTGACTTCTCAAGTCAGGCAAGCGAAGCTCCTGAGGCACCTCTGGAAAGAGGTGGAAAGAATGCACCAGGAAGGGAAAAGGAGGGGATGAAGCTGAACTCTTAGGAGGATCTCACCTCTCATGCTAAATGCAGATTTCCCTCTGCTCTTCTAGATAATCCATCTCACTGGCAGAATGTAGATCTGCACACTCCCTGTCTGCCAGGAAGGATGTGAAGAAATCAGGAGGACTGTCTTATGAGCTCCCTACCTTGTGTGCATTCCCCACCATGAAAGCCTTCCTCTTAGTAAATATTTCTGAAAAGAGATACTCTGGTTGAGGTAAACATGCTTGCAGAAGAAAACCTCTGAGGATCTGATGGAAGGAACATGCAAGTACTTTGGACCAAAATAGCACCTAGCTTCTGGCTAGTTTTTTTTGTGAGGGATGTTGTCACCGGCAGTTACAGCTTAGAAAATATCTTCTAGACAGTTTCCTGAAAGTGAATTAATCATCCAGCTTTTGTTTGAAAATGAAATTAAACACCAACTTTTCTTTGAGATCTATTAGCATGGCTTTTTATCTGGTTTATGAAAGCAAGCATTTTGTTCTAAGAGGATAACCAAAATAATCCCAACTATGACATTATAGATAAGATCCTAAACTCATCTGAAATCAGGATAAATGTTCTCATTTAGTTAAGATGGCAGAGGGTTTTATAGAAAGTGGCATTATCACAGCATTGTAGGGTTTACCCTTGTAAATCAGATTTTACCTCACCAAAGAAAACCTGTCATCCCATCAACAAATCCTCACCAGTCATATCATCCCATCAGGGTTATTAAGAGGCTTCTGATCTTCAAAGGAGAATCATGAATGTTATGAGTGTTCCAAGATAATGGTAGTTTTTTCATTATTAGATAGCATAAGATCTTATGATCATAGAAGCATGGAATGCCTAGGGTTGGAAGGGACCTCAGAGATCATCTAGTTCCAATGCTTTGCCATAGGAGGGGTAGCCAACAATTAAACTGGGTACTGGATCACATTGCAGTGATTTTGTGCTGTTATTTTTGGGGTGAAGTTCCTCCTTTCAAAGCATTCAATAAAAATAAAAGGCAAACTGACAACTGATGCTAACTTAAACTTATGCATTATTTGCACACTCTAGTCCTCTTAAATGTTTTGATTGAGAGAAATTTACCCCTATATAAATAGTATTAATTATCAGCTGAGTCCTATATAATCTAGTGCCTTTGACATGATCTTGGAAATGCAAGATTTCTCTCTATCTGAGAAAAACTTTCAGAAATGTCAAGCGGAGTAAAAAAGGTTGGATATTAGGAAGAATTTCTTCTCAGAATGAGTGGTCAGGCATTGGAACAGGCTGCCCACTGAGGTGGTGAAATCACCATCCCTGGAGGTGTTTTGGGAAAGGATAGATGAAGCACTTAGGGACATGGGTTAGTGGGCAAAACTGGTGGTAGGTGGATGGCTGGACTAGATGACCTTAGAGGTCTTTTCCAACCTTAATGATTCTATGAAGTCCACTGAAAAGACAAATAAGTAAATATTTCTAGAACTGGGAATGTTTGGAGTATTGAAGAAAAGCTATAGCTCTCTATCACCAAGATGAGTCAATGTCCATCAGCAGAGGCTGAAACTCATTACTTTCTCGTGTCTGTTAGGTGACTTGTGCAAAGCAAGCTGCCAGTGCTGATGCAGTTTCCAGTTAAAAATGGGTTATCAAGTGCATGGCATACTTCTTCACTGTTTTACACAGTGATTTAGGAACCATAGTGGCTTAAGCCGGCACATTGTAGAGGCAGAAAAGGGAAAATCAAATGTGGTTTATGGCTAATCAAAGGCATTTGAAACTGTTCTATAGACAAAGCAGATTTATGTTTGAGTATATTTACATTTTTATTAAAATATGTTTTTACTCTGTCACTGTTTTCAGGGACATGTCCACCCACAAGAGCAGATGTGCAACTGAAAATGTCTGAAAATTCGGTAATAAAATATCTAGAAACATTAACACTGATCAGATACTAATGAGCTGCAGCTGGGCAGAGATTGAACTAGTATTGACCCAATGCAGACAGCACCTAAATATGAAAAAAATCACACTGACATGGTGCCTTTATTTGCATCAGCCCAGAGTGACATCACTGGGGTAAGCTTGTTACTTACACAGGCAGAGCTAAGGTGGTGCATGTAATGGAGCTGCCTTAAAAAGACATATTTAGGAAATCTATTGTCCAGCCATGATGTTGACAATGTCCAGGATTGTTACGGGCCTTGAAGACCACATACCAGGGAACTCGAGGCAAAGCAGTCTGCCAAAAGTAAACAATTTTTGTCTAAGTTGTTGTATCCCTCGTTCCATAACACAGGGGTGAATTGCTGGACAACCAGTGACATCAGCTCCCTCTTTGTTACATAAACTTTCTGAGAGTACTTAGAAACCCTCCAGGACTATCACATTGCTCCCTATGAGTTCTCCCTCCTACTGAAACCTTCTTATCCACATCTTCAAGGAGAGAAACCTTTTGTTGATGTTCTTCCTCTTCCTACGCTTTTCCCAGATTTTACTGGGATAAAAAGGTCATTTCCGCTCATGCAGCTGGAGCGTCTCATCCTTTCTGAATAACAACAGGGAAGAAGGTGCTGAGGACTGGAAAATCCTCAGTCTTGTTTTGATGTCAGTAAGAGTTTCACAGAAGTTAAAACAGCAGTTCTAGGCTTAGAAAGGACTCTTATGACACTGTTTTTAGAAAGAACATTTGTAAATGTCATGTGAGCTGAACTGAGATGCAGTACTTAAACTTTTCATTGCTTTTCATGGCAGAGGAAAGATATTATAAATATGTAAAATAAGGCAGTAGTACATTAACATAAATAACACTAATAAATTGTAAAGCTTTGTAGAAAACAGAAAATTGCTAATGGAATAATGCACATTTGTTGATTCTTGGAGTAGACACTGGCCATACATCATACACCAAAGCAAGTGCTAAGAGCACTGGTACATAACAACATTATTTAAACTACTTTTATGGGCGAGATTAAATAGTCATCAAAGCAGCCTATGCTGAGACTGCTGATTGGTTCCAAAAGCAACTGATTCCTTTTTCTAGTTTTTGTTTGCATATAAGAGAATATCACAGGAACTTCGGTGTTTGGGGCTCTTCTTAATATTTACATCCTTAAAGCAATACCTTCCTGGCAGTTGATCACCAGATTACCAGTAATGAAAACTGCCCTCCCAAAAAGTCCAGCTTAGAGGTTAAAAGCACAAGTTCCAGCAATTCCCTGCTGTCAGCAAGTCTCACTCAAGCTTGCCAGACAACCTCAAGAAAGGATTATCATCTGGTCTGTCACTCAGTGTTAGCAACACCAGGAATGAAAGCTCACCCACTCTTATGAGCAGAAAACCTATTGAATGGCATACCAACAGACAGGGCATGTGGCAAGCCAGGTGTTCTAGCCATACTCCGGTACACTCTGCCCACCCCTTCTTGAAAAGGTGTGAAAGTAGAGCCAAGCTAAAGGGATGAACTGCAGATTGAAAGTCCTTCATTGTTGATGCTCTTTATGCCAGATAAAATAAATAATAGAGCTTGATGGTATGGAAATCTCCATATTCTTCCATACATTGAATTTGCTGATGGTTCACTTGGCATGAGTTTTTGTCCCCTTTGGCACTAAATGAGCTTTTAAACTGGAAGCAAATTTTGATATTAAAAAAGCTCTGGCTGTAAAATGGACAAATTAACAGGAATGAGCTCTTCCACAGATGAGAAAATGATTCATTAACTGCTCTTTCGCCATTGTAGAAGAATCCATTTTTGGCTTGTCCTCAGAGAGTCCAAGGATGCTTATAATACAAGCAGCGTTTAGAAAAACTTCATTACACAGAGAAAATTCCAGGCTTCAATTTTTCTTCTTGAGAGAGTTCAGTAGCTGCTTCATTCTCCGTGTGTGTGTGTGTGTATTTATACACAAAATTAGGTTCCAGCAAAGGGAAAGTGCATTTATGCAAAAAGCAATTCATCAACCACTTCTGTGCTTAGAATTCACTGAGGTAATTTAGATACTTTAATGGCAAGGTAGTTTGGATAAGGTATGCAATAAATGTTTCCCCCAATCCCTCCAAACAGTTAGAGTAATGGAAAATGTGTGCTGTAAATGAATCTTTTCAGTAAAGTAATTCTTGTTTTAATTATTTATCAGTTAGAAAATATGAAATATAATGACATAGCAAACTTCTTTGGAACCTCTTTTCATGTTGTGGGAACACTTTTACATTAGCTGGAGGTTTATGCTGGCTGTAAGTAAAAGGCCAACATAATGCAGTATGCAGCTCTAATCTGTTTCTCATAACATTAAATGAGCAGCAAGCAACTACCTCTATGAGAAGACCCTTTGGATCTATTATTTGCAATATTTTCGCTGTGGCCTTGACCTTAGTGATGTCAGGCATATATTACTTCTCCGCTATAATTTACTATTGGCATCATGGATTAAATTTGTTGTTTCAGCTAATGCAACAGAGCAAGCAAGGTAGATTGTGAAACAAAGCCAGCTGCTGAAATACGAGGGTTGTCAAGTATAAATTTACAAAAGATATTCAGACTGAGCACAGAAGACGAAAATAAATGGACAGAGAAGCTGTTTTTGACAGACTGCAAAGGGCTGGAGACTTAAACTTGAACATTGTAAATCCAAATGTCACAAAACACTGCTACAGAATGTGAGACGTGTCTATTTCTCAGGAATATAAATGGTGATATGAAACCAAACTTCCAAGATGCTGTGCATTTTTGAGAAGTCTATCGCTATCTCCTGATAAGAAATTTAGTGATCTTTTTCTCTTTGCTTTAAAAGCAGAGAAATTCATCATTTAAATTCAGTGACCAATATAATAACTGTATTTGGGGCAAGAAGATTGTAAAAATAGCAAAAAGTAAGTTTGTATAGTTTCTGTTTTTCTAGAAAAATACTTTCTACTGACTGATATGTTCTCTTGGTGAAATTCTGTCAATCGCATCTAACTAATTCTTCTTTGGGTATTCGCAGAGATAGATGACATTTTCCAGCTAAGTTATGTATCTGTGGAAGAGCAGCACTACATAAAAATAAAACCCTTTATGACACGTTACATCCTTCCCATAAGTCAGGATGTGCCCTGCCCAGGCTGTGCTGCAGCCTTGGGCGATGGACCACCAGCAGCAGGACCTAGCCTGCCGGGCAGTGGGCTCACACAGCCCTGTGCCGCCATCAGCTCCACTTCCAAGTCCACAACTGGGGAAGCGAGGAGCAGAGGTTGCAAAAAGGGGAGCACTATGCAAACCATAGCCTCCACCTCAGAGGTTTTCAGCTCTGTGTTTGAGTCAGCAACAAGCATGCGCTTCCTCACATCTTTACAGCTTGAGGGAATAAATCCAACTTGAGGAAATTAAACTCTGACTCCAAGACCTAAATAAGTTGTCAGCGCAGATTTAAGAGGAACATATCATAGTCACAAGACCATCAATGAAGCAACTGTGGGTTCTACCAAAACATAAATAAAGGGCACTGCTTTGGGACAGATGTAGGATAGGAATGATACTTTTTTTGTGTGATGTTTGGAATTCCTCCAGATAAACTCATTTACCAGAATCCCTTCATCCATTGCAAATCTAGTGGTGGCCTTGCTGAAGAGATGGCTGCCTCTGGCAACAGGACAGCAGAGGACTTGAAGTAGTATACAGCAAGGCCAGGCTTGTTTCAGAAAGGCGCAGGGTTTCTCTTTTCTCTTTTTTGTCTCTTTCTCTCTCTCTCTCTCTTTTTTTTTTCCTATCCCAAACTCCCCATGATTCCATTTGAATTATACAAGTGCTGCTCCAAAAGTACTGCCTCCTATTTTATTATGTTGGCCCACAATGTCAGAGGCAGATGTTGATGATATGGCAGTAGAAGTTGAACCTTCCCACCAGTATTCCAATCCATTTTGTTGCCGTGTGGCAGACAGCAGCAGAGGGGCAGTCTGACTAAATGAGGTCTGACATGGAAGTGCATATGAAGTGAAGGCGTGTCATTGAATTCCTCCATGTGGAAACAATGGCATCCGTTGACAGTCATTGTCACTTGCTGAATGTTTATGGGGACCAAACAGTGGAAGTGAGCACAGTGAGGCTGTGGGTGGTGAGTTTCAGCTGTGAAGACAGGCAGTAGGTCACCTCTGCTGGTACAGATTTTTACAACCATGGCACGCAGGCTCTTGTTCATCCCTGGCAAAAATGCACAGCTAATGGTGGTGACTGTGCTGAAAAATAGTGTTTTGTAGCTGAGAATTTGCTCTATCGAACAGTGTTATTGTGCTCTTTGTATCGGTTGTAATTTCCATGGAAATAAATAGGAAGCATTACTTTAGGAGCAACCTACATAGATTTGAGAGGGTTAAAGCAAGGTTCTGGCAGATGGCCAAAAGCAGCATTAGGACAAAAGGACTTTAGCTTTTTCCTGTTGTCTCAAAAGTGCTGTGGGAAAGGATTGCTGTAGGCCAGCCCAGTGACACCCCGTGCCCCCTGGCTGCAGGCACCTCTCTGGAGTAGCCCGGGCACACTGTGCTGCAAGAGATAAGAGCAACTGCATGCCACACAAACTTAGCATTAATTTTGATTCATTTTGCAGATCAAGCATGAAATGCCTTTTGTAATTTCTCTCTAGCACTAAACAATTTACACCAGTTTAGGCTTTTCCAATCTTAATATCAATTATTTGTGTCAATTCCAAATAGCAATCTAATTTTGGCAATGCAGCATTCAGCCTATACATCGATTTCCTCTAAGCTCTGCTTTTCTGGGGAAATCTTTTCCACCGATGCACCTGGCCAACAGATGTGGCTGCACTATTATACATGATGCAATTAATCTGGAAGGCTGGCGTCATGGCGCTCTCCGTGATTCTGGGGCAGCATTATTGTGATTCATTAGTGTCACTTCCTCAGCAAGCTGTAATTGGCAGTGCTAGATTGTTTCTGCGAGAAGCAGTCGTGGCAATGGTAGGAAAAAGAATGGCATATTTTCCTCTCTGAGGAAAACAAAGGTTATCCTTATTTACGCATCTAGTGTAAATGTATAATGAACAAGCCCCATCTTTAGTTTACCTTTCCTACCTCACAAAAGCCTAGGTGTTAGAGGACGGCACTGAGATGCATTCGCCAGACAAAAGGTGTTTCCTATTATTAATGGCTGGAGGAGCCCTCTGTGTAATCAAAGGGCACAGCTGCGGTGATATACGGCCAGTGACAAACGGAGAGATCTTTCCTTCTCACTGCTACAAGCTCACCAGCTTGCAGCCAGCAACTTCCAGCACTGTATATCTGCAAGATAAATAGCATGAGATATGAACATACGCAGTGCTTACAGTCTTGAAAAGTATTGTTATATCCCCCACATCCAATCATTCTAAATATGACTCGAGTGCATTTTTCACCATTTCAGGGCTATTCTTGCTGTTTGTAAATAGATGCCGTTTCTGAGCAGAGATTTAAAGCCCTCTCAGGGCGCTGCTTTCCCCTCTGACGGGTAAGTGGGTACCCGCACCGCGGTGGTGTCAGCAGCTCTCGTGAGATTCATCGCCCTCTTTTGCAGTGACAAGCAGCACTGAGCTTATCTGTGAAAGGGATCAGCTGAAGAATGCACCCGAAATCATTTTTATTTCTCTCATGCACCTCTGCCAGGGCAACCTAAGGGAAGAATTCATTCTCTTCAATATAAGCGTATATAAGGGAATTTCAGGCTAGGTGTTTCTTTTGTAGTTGTCTATAGTCACCTCTGTACAAAATTCATTACTATGTGCAGCACCAGTCCCTTAAGCTGAGAGGGTATCAGATCTGAGACAAAACTTTTGTGCTAATAGGGAGCGATTGCCAGTGAAATGTAAGGGCAGCAGAGGTGCTGGGTAAGTAAAAAAGGATGTGCCCTTTCACTTGCCGGGCTCTCGTTGGTGGTGGTGGGTCCAGATTTCCAAAAAAATGAACCTGGAGCTATCAGTGGGCAAGGCCAGCCCCTTCCTGGCTCAGTGGCAGAAAGGTGTCCCTGTACGCATGCACGGAGGAAGTTGGTCCTGCTCTGACCTCTCCGTGAACTTTCTGAGAGATGCAAAGATCAGCCAAGAAGGCAAAGGTCAGCATTCATGCTGGTCACAAACAAAATCAGATTTAGCCGGTCACTGGAAGAGTGTTCAAGGCCTTTGGATTAGCTCAGCAAAATAATAATAAAAGCATTTTGCAAAGTTGTCTTGCAAAGTCTGGGTACAGTTAAGTTCTGCTACAGCCACTTGACAACCCGTTGGAAATTATGTGCATTTTTCCCCATGTAATGTATATATGCAAGACAAAAATAACATGAAGGAAGTGGCACAGCGTGAGGAGAATCTGGGAACTTACAGCCAGCAGTGATGCTGCTGATGTCATGAGACACAGAAGGACAAGCTGAAGGCGTGAAACTGTGTCTTGATTGCCTATGAAGAGAAACATTGAGTTAAAGGCAGGGTAACAGTACATGAAGTCTGCAATTCCAGTTATAACTGACTTCCCCAGCTCTCACACAGTGTTTGGGATCAGATTATAACACAGTGGTATCTTTGTTTAAATGGGGGGGGGAAATCAGAATGAAATATACAAGTAATATAATTCTACTTTCAGCAGGTCAGAAGTGGAAACAAATGTGGTGATTTTGTTTCTGCTGTAGCCCGAGGTGGACTTTTGCCCAAGTGACAGCACAAGACACATTTTAGCACAAAACTCCCATTGACTTCAGTGGGGCCCTGGTTTAACCACACACAGCAAGTGCTGTATCCCAGCAGAAGCACAAAGACCTGCCATGTGAGTGTCTTTACTGCAGCAGGCTGATAAGATCTTGTTCTAAAATGGGAGTAATTAGGAATGTTATTTTGTTTCCCTTCGCCTTTACTTTTCCCACTGGCACAGTCCAATAGGCTAATGCAAATACCAAATTCCACGTGGGGAAAACTATGAGTGAAGCTTAAGAAGAATTTTACAGGGATTTGAAATTTTGGTTACAGCCTAAAAAGGGTACCTTTAGCTTGTAATAGTGTAATTTAGTAATAGCAGATGGCTCACTGGTACAGTTTCATCTAAAATATTATGAAAATTCTCCATATATCCTTCCAGAAAGTCTTCCCAAGCAAAACAAAGTAAGAGGGAAAAATGTAAAATATTTTGCCCATGTATGACTACTGGTGACTTCAATTGTTTTTCAGCCTTACTCTTTTTTTAGACTCATCTGGATTATTTTGACTACCTCCCAAGTCTTGTAGCTCAGGACATATTTGCTCTTTCACCAGGAATCACTCACTCTGGGGCCAGTTTTACTGTGCTTTCTCTGAGAGGGCAGCTCCAGAGCGCAACTGCAGCTTTCTCAGCAAAGGCACTTGAGGAGCACAGCCTGGTTGGTAACTGTAGATGAGGTTTGGGCTGGAATGATGAAACGAGGCATAAATTAGACAAGTTCAAGGCTGGCGGTGTTTAATATACATAATACAGGGAGGGTTTAGAGCCAGGGCTACTCTTTTGTCCTAGTTGCAGAACAGAATAATGAAAAACCTGATCTTTTAATCTTCCTGCAAATATTTTAATTCCTTTTTAAGTCCTTTTCCCTCCGGCGCTGCTAGGTGTGTGAGCACTCACAGATCCCACAGTGGCTGTGGAGCTTCTTCACATCCCATCACCCAGCAGAGAAATATTACCCAGCAGCAAACAGACCACCCCAGCCAAATTTGACTGAGGAGGATGAAAGCAGCTTGCCAGGGAACACTCTGATCTACACACTGACTTTTTGAAAAGCTGGAAGAGTCTGAGAGGACTGTAAAAGAGGCTAAGGTCATGCAAATGTTTTTAAATGGTAAATATGATGACTAATAGACAGCCAGCCTATAAATCTGAAAAGATTCCATGCCTTGGAAGCTTAGTATTCATAGAATCATAGAGTCATAGAATGGCCTGGGTTGAAAAGGACCTCAAAGATCGTCTAGTCTCAACCGCTCTGCTATGTGCAGGGTCGCCAACCACTAGACCAGGCTGCCCAGAACCACATCCAGCCTGGCCATGAATGCATCCACCACCCTCTGAATGAAAAACTTCCTCCTAATATCTAATCTAACCTAAATCTCCCCTGTCTGAGTTTAAGACCATTCCCCCTTGTCCTATCACTATCCACCCTCGTAAACAGCCGTTGCCCCTCCTGTTTATATGCTCCCTTCAAGTACTGGAAGGCCACAGTGAGGTCTTCCCAGAGCCTTCTCTTCTCCAAGCTAAACAAGCCCAGTTCCCTCAACCTTTCTTCATAGGAGAGGTGCTCCAGCCCTCTGACCATCTTAGTAGCCCTCCTCTGGACTCGTTCCAAGAGCTCTGCATCCTTCTTGTGCTGTGGGCCCCAAGCCTGGACGCAGTACTCCAGATGGAGCCTCACAAGAGCCGAGTAGAGGGGGGCAATCACCTCCCTCGCCCTGCTGGCCACACCTTTTTTAATGCAGCCCAGGATATAGTTGGCCTTCCGGGCTGCAAGTGATATTGGAGGCAATCGGTAAATAACAAAAGGACAGCAGCAGAACATTCCTCCCTCTATGCTTCCAGAGAAGCGTCTTATCAAACAAGTCTGATCTTCATTTTTTTGGATGGAAAGGGAATTTCTATTGATAATAAAACAACATTTTCGTGCTAAATGGACTAAACTCAGCAAACAGATAATGATGAGTAGTTGAGAACTGAAAGCCAGCATCCCTTGTTGAGGGATGCTGCCCTCATCCTTCTCCTGTTCTGTAGCTGAGGGTGGCTTTGGGGCCAGGACAGGGACACCGCACCCCAGCCAGCAGAGCAGAGCAGGCACAGGGACAGCACTTACCACAGGCCCAAGAGCCTACAGGGCCCAGACAAGTCCATAGTGTCGAGGTTGAGCAGGGAACTTCGGTCAGAGAGTCTGGTTCAGCATCAGCATGGTACAAGGCTGGCATAGGTGTACCTAAAATGTAGCTTGGGAAAGACCAAAAGCAAAAGTCTGAGCTTAAGTGCAGTTTCTGAGCATTTAGTGATAGGGAATGTGCTAATGGGAATATTGGATCAGTTCTTGAAGTATATTATGAAGCTAGAAAAAGGTTATTAAAAAATATTTAAAGAAAAAAGTCAAGAAAAGATGTTTTAATCTGTTAGGATTATCCAAGAAAGAGTCAAAAAAAAATGCTTTAATCAAAGTCTGCAGGTATCTACATAAGGAAGAGATTTTTGATAACGAATAGCTGTTTAGCTGAGCAGAAAAAGGCACAGGAAGATCCAGTGGTGGAAAGCTGCAGTACTTTCTCCAGCATGGGCCATTAATCACTAGAACAACCTACCACAGGATGGGGTGGATCATCCGAAGTCTTTATATCAAGGCCACGTCTTTACAAAAGAGAGTCTCCCTCTCTAACAAAATCTGCGTCTGATGCAGATGTCCTGCTTGAGGTTTGCACCCTGAGTTACTGAGGATCGAGATAGAAGTCCTTAAAATGTATTACAGAAAAAACACCAGTTGTGTGGAAAAATCAGTGAAGACAGATAAGTGGGGTGTTACAGGGCAATGTAACTGATTCTCATGCCTTTGTCACCAAAGCTCACACAGCTCCTTACAAGAGCAAATTATGGAAAAGAAGCAGACTGGGAAAAGGTATTTTTTCTAAATATATGTCTTCTGTCCTTTAAACACAGTGTGATATAGACATGCTTTTTCTTGAAGTTCATTTGGTGAAGTTCTGGCTGAGCATGGTGATGGGCTCACCAGTTCTTATTTATGAAGCACAGATTCTTGGGCATGGTTAAAAAATATCAGTTGGTCTTCTTTCAGTTAAATCCCATTTGAGGCCAATTTAATCATGCCTGAAAGAGATCTGTAAAACAGAAGCACTTTGAGCTTCCTACAGAGAAAAAAGGAAGACAGCAGCCTGTGGGAGAGAATACAGCTCTTAGGTCCAAAAGAGCACATGCATAGAGTGCAATTCCACGGCTGCACTTCTGAGCTCAGGCTGCCTGCATTTATGGCCAGAACTCCCACAGGGAGGGGCAGGAATATATGAGGATATTTGCCACTATTTATAGTAATAGCAGTATAATTTATGTACTTCTAGTGCTCTGCTCTGATGGGACTTTCTTTGTGCTGGGAGCTGGATATATACAGGAGACAAGGCAGGAAGAAGACAATTCAGGCACTGGGGGAGCTCTGCAGCACAGCATCTCCAGCAGCCTGCTAGAAAGCTGGAGCTGCTCTTTCGGGGCTGCTGCCCAGGCAGAAAATGTTCTCCCATTCCCCGGCTGCTTTGAGCCAGTGTGAAAAATCATTCTCTCAGACTTTATGTTGAGTTTTTACTTCTGATATGCAAACAGCTGCTGGATGAAAGAGTCTGTTCCAAGCATACTGGGTTTTTCATGATCAGAGAGCAACAGTAAAGAGCTGGATACAGAGTTAGTGCTGGCTTTGCTCCATCTGTCCCTTGGGATCCAGTAGCTATGTTCTAACACTTCTGTGACCTAAGCTTATGCAGTGCGTGTCGTATGGCTCAAGATATCCTATGAGGAAATGAAAACGCATAGTGATCTACCTGCTGATTTGTTATCTGCGTGCCAAGAGACATGGGCATGGCGTGTGAGAGGTGGGTGCATGTATTGTGTGTGTGTGCTGGATGGGTATGTGTGTTGGATCTGTGTGTGCATGTACATGTTCCAGGTGTGTGCATGCTTGTGTATGTGTGCACCATCTTCTCACTGAAACATAATGGGCTAATTAAACTTGGGAGCTCTGCGGAGCAGACATTCTGTGCCTGCCCTATTGCTGGTAAAGGAATGGGAGCACAAGCCCAGGTCAGGGTTCTGAGTGCGGCCACAGCACAAATAGCATTCAGTCACAACTCAATAGAGTTCCCGCTGTCAAGCCCTTAAGCTCATTGGCCATTTCACATATTTTGCAATTTACATTGTTGAATTGCTTCTCCTCCTTCCATAAGCTTACAAAAACAAGCAATTAGTTAAGAAAATACCTAAGGCTTTTCTCCCCACACAAGCCTATTTCAATCTTCTTCTCTCCAAAGCCTGCTGTTGGGCTCAGCAACATTCCTGCCCCCTGTGGGCCGCGTCCCTGCAGCGATGGCAGCCAGATGAGGCCATGTTGGCATGGCACAAGTGCTGCTGTCTCTGCAGAGGCTGAACCTGTGCCCGAAGTACCCGCAGAGCGCTGGCTGCAGCCAGGCCACAGGCTCCGCCACTGCTGGGCGGTCACACTGTCCATCATCCCAGCCAGGATCCCCCACAAAACGTCCCCAGGCTGCGAATCACACACTCAGCGTGCTGCGCTCCAGCACTGTGTGTGCATGTGTGTGGCTTCTGAGTGTATGTTTTAAATTTGTTTTGTTCTGGAAATACCAACCATGTCCTTTGAGACCATTAGAAATGAGGTTTATATAGACGTGGTAAAAGACCACTGTGGGCAAGGATAATAAAATATGAAATTATTATTATGAAAGGGATAACAACTGGTTTAAAAGAGGAAGTGCTGAGTTTTTCAAGTTCAGCAAGTGTGATTATTTTTCTCTTTCATTTTCTATGTGCCTGCAAGTATGCAGTCCTAATTTGAGAAGTGGAAAAAATGGGTTTGTTTACGAGCAAGCAATATAAACTCATCTATCAGACTCATCAGTACGTGGGGCAAATCATAAATTACCATCTCTGTGTTGGCTTTAAGGGAACAATGACAGTTACCCCATGCGAGGATGTGCCCCTTATTTCCAAATCAGGGAAGCTAAGAGCTTTGCTTCTGGCAAGGGCAACTCTAAAAGGAATCATTCCTAATGCAATCTGTCCTTGAAATAAAGCTCTGTCTCTTCTGCATTCCCTGTCTCATCTGATAGGAGCTTCAAATATACAATTTCCAGTGTTTTCATATGACATTGTTGGGACAGGAAAAAATATTAGCAACATGATTCCTAACAGAATCTGCATGAAGTCATCACGCGTTTGAGTTCCTGCTAGACATAAATCCATTATCTTACAAACTGTGTTGCTCACATGACATTCCTACTAAGCAGCTGCAGATGATAAGAGCTACTCTGCATAATTTACTTTGAAGTATATTTGAGATAGGATTAACCAGATGATATGCTCTTTTTTTTCTCTCTTTCCCCTTTTCTCTCTTGTTGTTGTTGCTGTTGTTGGCAGTAGTATGCTCCTATGGACAGGTTTGTGGCTCACAGATGCCCATGTGATGTATGTGAACCTTGTGAATAGAATGTCTGTATCTTACTCTGAATGTGTTAATGTTGGAAGTGCTAAATAATGGGTATTTCTCCCACATGGAGAGAAATCTGAAACTGCTGAAATCAGATAGTAAAAAAGCACTGCAATTAGCTTGTACGAGTACTTGACAGTACACCTGATTTACCAACAAATTATTGTTGTATCTTTCCATCAGCTTTCTTTCAAGTCCAAGTGTGCATTGTTTTTTAATCATTAGCTCTTGGAACATGATTTCATTAACAAGAATGCTTCGGCATTGTTTGAAAATGAGAACAGTTTATATTTGCATTTGGTGACAACATCTCTGCCTTCTGAGACGCTGAATTGTTTTGTAGCTTCTTCCAAGGGATAGTCTTGTTTAGTGGAGAACCACATCTTTGCCCGTTCGTTTTCTGCTTCACTTGTTATACACAATGCAAAGGAAGTGACTATGAAAATGCAAATGAATATCCTCGTCTGAGTAGTGTTAATATGATAGCATGCTGTACGTCTGAATGGCCCAGAAAATTAATGGATAACAATCTGAACTGTGGAAACATGTGAGCCATGGTGAGAAAGTTGCAATTCAGATTTACTGCTTTTTCCTTCTCAACTCCAAACCTGGAATAAAAGAAGGAAGCGTTTATAGGACACAGACACAAATACCTTCATCGTATCAGCTTGGGTTTGGCTCTTTGTCTTTTTACGCTCAAATGAAGCACCTCATCAAATTTAGATTAAGAGGTAAACTAAATCAAGGTCAATTTTTTATTAACTTTTGCTTTTACCTCCACTCTGTTTAAACGCGTTTGTTCTGAAATCTCCTGGCTGCTGCCACTGGAAGTTTAGTGGCAATACTGCAGACTTTTAGCTTTTATGGATTCTACAAGAACAATATAACATGATACTGACAATCATAAACAGATACTAAGTTGTTTCAGTTTGGAAACAATTGCAGCAATATAACCGTTGGTGGGCTCTTTTATACGAACTTTTATTTTTCTCTGTACAATGGCTAACATGGGAACTATCCCCCATCCAATAGGACAGCTTGTATTTGCTCAGGAAATGGTTAAGTTGCAGCAGGTCACCCCTGGTACTTCGTGGAAATGCTTTGATTTGTCTTCCATACAAAAACAGTTAGAGTCATTTGTTTTACTAACAACTCCCCTCAGAGCAGAACCTCAACGCTATCTTAAAAAAAATTAACTTCACCCATGACTTTGTCAAGATCCTTAATTCCTTCTCAAGAGAGTTCAAATTTCATAAGACCTGGACACTGTGTAGTTAAGAGGACAGACTTTGGAAATGTTATTTCCTTTTTTTTTGATGCCCATACTACCGATTCAGCCCCGGACATAAAGGCTACACTTGCTAAGCTTATCGAAATGTCTGGACTTGACCAGGTGTACCCAGCTTGGCCATTACCAAGAAGGCTCTGGACAAAATCGTGTTGGTGCCTCTAGACTGCATTCTGGCTAGTTCAAAGACATATCTCCTGGATGAGTCCGCAGTAGTCACGCTTTCAGAAAGCTTCCGGCAATTTGAAAAATATTTGGCGTATCAAAAAATAGGGAACGATTCTGGACTGGCTGGTTACTTTCAAAATGGAGGAAATATAGCTGCAGTCGCAAAAGTAGATTGGTGAGGTGGCTTAAAGCTACAAATTGGCATAGGTGGATAGCGGGGGCTTTGGATGTATCCTACTCCCCCCTCCTCCGAGGTGTCACATGGACATGAAGCTTTTTACTATTAAATGTAAGTCCTGTAAGGGAAAAAAAAAAAAAAAAAAAACCCTCACTCCTCCTGTTGTTTAATTATTGCAGTTTAATTGTGATAATTCTAGGTTGTCTTGCAGATCCAGATCTGTTGAGAATGCTATCTGGACTTGAAATAGAGGAAAAATAAAAGATTTCTCTTTGTTACAATTTCAAAGCGCTTCACATTCACCACAAACTGCCTGCAAACAGTAAAGCTCAGAATACCAGCCTGTATCAAGTCATTAACCTTTTAGGACTCAATCAAAGCAGTGTTGTGTGACACTTTATTAATGCATGCTTTAATGTGGTATATAAAAGCTAACAAACATGGAAACTGGCAATGATTCATCAAATTTAATATTCCATCATTTTGAAGCCTGGCACTTTTTAAAAATAGTCCAATGGCATACAAGTTCAGAGGAATTCCTGCAACAAAATTCATCCCCCTCTTCTTAGGACTTCTCAAAACTGTGTTTAGACACCCGGCAAAAGCAAGAAATGTACATAAAAACGTTGAAGCAGTTATGTGCACTTCTAAATTACATTTGAACATATTTTATGGAATCTGTCGTGAAGAGTTGAGGAAGTTGTCCTTTTAAATACACTTGCAGTTTAGGTCACACATTGTCTGCAGTCATTGCTAGGAGGCAAAAGCCCTGTTGTAAAACAGCTGGGCTTCTTGGCTTGGGGCAAAGGCAAATTCCACAGCCAGAAACCTAATTAGACACTTTTGGAATTCACAGCACCCTTTCACGCTATGACCTTTTCCTTTCTGTCTTCCCCTCTCCTCTCTCCAGCTCCCCCCTATATGTCCTCCGCCCCCTCTGCCCCCTGTGATCATTTGATCCTCTCCTCACTAAATATGTTGCTTTTTTACATAAATACTGTCCGCCGGCCAAATTCAACTCTGCTGGTAACAAGAGCAACTTGGAAGTCATCAAACTGATGGCAGGGCTGTATTAGTCCCTGAGATCCATTTAACTTCTGAATGACTCAAAGCGTATCCAGTCCCCTACAAATTCCCCAAAACGTGTGCTGCAGAGCAGTGGTGTCAGAGAAATGGTTTCATCTGTGCTGGAAAATTGGAGAAGTCCTCAAAGAATTCTCACCTTGCCCTGGAAAAAAAAAAAAAACAACACAGAGGTGTGTTCTAAACATGACCCATACTGGAGCACTCACCTGAATGGGGACAGCCCAGGTTCAAATGCCTGCAAGGACTTGAACCTGAGTCTTCCACATCTCAGGTAAGTGTAGCAAATCCAGCCTCATACTTGCCTTTTTTTTTTTTTTTTTTAACCTGACTTCTCTCATTGAAATGTTTTACGTATCCACCAAATACTTTTCAGATTGTCAGGTAGGCATTTTTCAATGAACAGTATTACTGCGAATCTGCAGATGTGAACACCTACATCCCCAAACACCTTCGAAACTTTTCTAAAAGGATGATACACTTTAATTTAAGTGTTACTTGTATCAAAGAGCAGTAGCATCCAAAGGTAGACATAAGGATCTCCGTGTCTTGTAAAATAAATGAGTAGCTGATAGAAATGAAAGGCTATTAAATGCCACTGAGGTTGTATAATTTACAGTGAGACTATTATATATCATTTTCTTAAATTGTTTCTATAACTTGAGTTGTAATTCTTATCCAAACTCATTTCCAGCCAAAGAGCATGTTCCCTCACATGGATTTTTCACTTAACTAAAAATTGCAGCCTTCATCCATTAAAAAAAATACATGATAAATAGGATATTTTAACTGAATTGGGTAATGGAGAACTGCTGTGCCACTCTGGAGAAATGTCTATAACTCACTTATGCCTTCTGGTATTTGTACAGAATGTTGACTCATGAATCACGGAGTAGCGATCATAAAAAAAAAAACAATGTCTCCTTGACAAAAAAAATACATTTTACTCAGCTGAGTAAAGATTCATGAGAATGATGATGAGATTTACAGTAAAGATTCATGCCCACATTTTTAAAATCACAAACGCTATTATGTTACACTTGGGGTTTTGTTTTGTAAATCTGTGGACTCCGGTAGTACGTTTCTGGTTCCAAGTTCCACAAAACACTAACAAATTACTTCTTGCCACGCTGCTGAAGGACCATTCTCATTTTACAGATGGCAACACTGAGGCAGAGGGGCTCACTGGGCTGACCAGAGGAGGAGTGAGGCTCCACTCCCATTTTCCGTGGCTGTCAACCCCAGCAGCAGGACCCTTCTCCCCCTGCAATCACCCAGCAGCAACACCTCTCCACTGCTGCCCCTTTCTGTTCAAATAGCGTTTTTAGGCTTTTGCACCATTCTGCCTCCTTCCTATGGAAATATGCATTTTTTTCCCTAGCCAAAGGGCTTGTGGTTTCGTGAAGAAAGAAGCAGAAAGGTTTAGGCAGATTTTGATGAAATATGTGGAGCACTTGTCATGTCAGTATGCTTTTGTCACAGCCAGGAATGACAAGCAACAGTAATTATCACAGTCACTGACAGTGGGAAAGCAACTGAGGGCTACAACGCGTGCAGGGGATGGCCAGGCTGTGCGTTCCTGAGGGAGAGCAGGAGCTCACTGCTCAGGGCTTGTGGAGCAGAGGGCTAAAGTCAGGAGGGTGCCGGAGGTGCTGCTGAGAGGACACCCCAACAGAACAGAACCCCAGCATCAATAAAACAGAGAAGAAATCCTGCAGGGCTCTCTGTGACTTCACATAGACATGGTATTGCCTCTTTTGGGGACCGGTGATGCTTCCCCCGCTGTCCGAACACCAGACACCACACACGCCAGCTGCGGCTGCAGCACACTCTATCCCTGTGCCTCCAGCCAGTACCTCTCTTGGCCTGTGTCCCAAAACAGCCCTCATTTCACCTCCCCAAACAAGCGTGTACCCGCCACACGCTGCTGCCATTTGCATGGGATTGGATATTTAAATCAGAGAAAAATATTGTTCATTATCATTTGCAAGTATCATTTTAATCACAAACTAAACCTCAAAGCAACACTAAGCATGCCTGATTGCTACCTGGTCAGCACCATCAAGGTCCCCTGGAAAAACTAATTAGTGTGTTACTATATATCCGCATACCTCGGAGATAAATGTTGTTTGCATCTCCTTCCCTAATGACAGAATGGAGATTGTTCAGTAAAGCACCCTACCTCTTAATATGCAGGGTTTGTTATAGCAGCAGCTCAACTCATATTTCCACCGGTTTGATGGTAAGCGAACAGCAGTAGCAATATTAATCTGCAGTAACCTGTCAGTGAACTCTACAGCTAATATGATGTAGTTATGATTTTACCATCAATCAGAACTGAACAGGCCCCGGACAATCCTTACAGCACTGCCTCAAAAAATCTAATTGTGCAAAAGCTTCATCGGTTTCCAACATTTCTTTTTTATCTGTCACAGACTTTTGGCCTACTACACAACCTTTTATTGTTGGTCTTATTGCATTAGCTTGTTGGACAAAAAAGAGAAGGCTAAATCTAAGAGTTCCCCTGCATTCCATCATTTGTTACCACGCGGGATCCTATTTGACAGATCCATATTATTTTAGATTTAGATAAATATTATTGGGACATATGGTATTGTGTGAACTTTTGAACCACCGATTGCCAGCATATAAAAAAGGCTTGTAATGTTTTCACCTCTGCGTTTGCATGTTCAGATGTATAAGAAATATTAAACAAGAATGGAAGAACTGAGGTGTACCACAGAGCTGGATTTTAGATTAAACATAAACGCACACTTTTTTTTAGTTAATTTTATTCATAGAAAAGAACAATGGCTGAAAAATGAGTTATTGGCAACAAATATGAACTTTCACAGAAGTTAGAGTTCTATTAGTAATTAAGATACCATTCATTTTTCTTTTGAGGCATTTTTAGTACGACCATCTATTATGTAGTTCTGTAGCTTCAATCCGACGTGTGTGTGTAAATACCATAAAGGCAGCACAGACATGCGTTCCCAGCGAGGAGCTCTCTTTCAAACACTGGCTGTAAGGGATCATCACAGTTTGCCACGAGATACATTACAGCCACACTATTTCTGGTGAGTTTACCACACCAGAAGTCTGGGTGTAACTTTTGCGATTTTAAACGTATAAAAACATCAAGGAAGATGAACCATTAACATTATCTGTTGAGTCGTTTTAATCTCTTGCATCTTAAATGTAATCAGGATTTTCAGGACTCAGATTGCTAATCAGCACGTTGGGTAAACGTGCACATTCAGAGATAACAGCCGGCTGTAAAAATATATTTATATTTGTGATTTAATGTATCGCCAACTTTAGACTTCATTTCACTTAGCTTTACTCAGAAACTGTGCACATTTTTGCTAGCATGATCTTTTTTGGCAGCAGCTCTACAGCGGCAGAAAAGCAGGGAGTAATGACTGAGGTGTACACACAGTGCATTGTGTGCTCTTCACAGCAAGGGCGTCCTTTTCACCAAACAAAAATTTGTGCACACTTTCAGCTCACTTCATCCCTTCCTAACAGGAGCAAAACTCTTACAAAGCAGAGGAGGTTGCGCAGGCCCACAATGCAGGCAGTGTGTGCGCCGTGCTGGAGCGGCTGCTCGGGAATTGAGCAATTCGGACACTAATGGAGGGAAAGTCTTGCTTTAAAAAAAAGGCTCTGACTTCAAATAAATGTTTTGGCTATATGAACATCAAATGAATAGCTGAGTTTTAGCCCGCGATCGATCATAATGTAAAGTAATTGTAATCCAATAAAAATAGCCCTACAAAATAAGGAAATGGCTGTCGCATCCTGTCAAAAACACGCAGGAATGCAGCTTCGGAACTACTGAGAGAGCCGAGGTGGCAGAAAGACAAAAACAGGATGTCAAACTGTTAGGACAATTGGGAGGCACTGATTTTTTCAGCACCTCCCGGCGGCCGCGGTAGTTGGTCAGGCTGCCTCTAGGGGGTCCCGTGCCGCTGCGGAGCCGCGCGGCTCCCCGAGCGCCTCCCGGCTGTCGGGCGGCCGGTGGGGCGCGGCTCGCGGTGTGGCAGGTGTGCGGCTGCGTCCCGCGGGGAGGCGAAGGTGGCAAAAGAAAGGGGTTCGCACCTTCACCCCGCGTTACAATGCGTACCGCCGTTATGGCAATGATAGAAAAACGTGTTCTCATTCATGTAATTGCATTAAGCTGCGTCTGTTAATTTTTTTAGGCGGCTGTATTCAAAAGCCAACCACAAAATCATTCGTTGCGCTTGATGGTTTTAACGACAATCTCACTTTTTGTTTCGGAAGGCTGTCAGTGAGGAATGCTCATTTTGCTTCCTAATTTCACAGCCCTCTTTTGGCACAAACCACAGCCCCACGCCGCATCTCCTCTGCGACTGGAGGACCAGCTCCAGCAGGTTGCCCAGGGTTCCGTTCCCTCTTCCTTCAAAGTCAGCGTTACACTGTTCATAATGGAACAACAACAAAAGAACGTAAAAGTCGGTGTGGTGAGAAGTGCTGTGCCTGGCCAACCACAAATAGAGCAATAGAATTATAAGCTCAGTTGGTTAGAGAACAATAAAGCCACATCCATTTAAATGAGTTCAAAGATTAATAACAGTATAATCAAGAAAAAACCTCAAGCCATTCTTTAATGAATATTTTAACATGAGCAACAACATTTGGGGATTTTTGTAACTAACAACAACTCTATTCATCCAGATTTTTCAAACATGAGAACATTTAGTCAGAAATCCCTATTTTCTTTGGAGAAGGCCAGTGAATGAGAGGCAGAATATTGCAGGGGTCTGCTAAACTGCTCCTCTTTGCTGTGATACCTGAGAAAGAGCTCACATGTTGCAGGAACCCCATCCTCTCATTCACTGCTGGCACAAGAGGGTACCTCTTAACCTGGTGCTCATAGTGGAATTGATAGAATTGGAACAGATAATTCAGATAATGATGGTTTGCTTGTTTTTAACCTTTACCATGCACATGGCATCATTTTATTTAGAAAGAAAATAAATGATGATTCTGACTGTCACCACTTCTATTACAAAGTATAAAACACCTCTTGCCATTTAGTAATTGGGAAGCTCCAAGCAGAGCACTTGGAGAGAAAGTTAATTTTAGGTAATTTTAAGTCAAACGTAGACATTCTGCTCCACAGGGATGGATGAGCCCAGGTCTGGCTGAACTGTTCTCACAGTCCGCATCGAGGTGAAGGCCTGTGTATATATATTTTTGGATATTTTCTCAGAATGGAGCATCCCCTCTGGGCAGGGATGTGACAAGAGTGAGAGCTCAAGCCTCCGCCCCCTGACACACTTCCCTTCACCCCACCTTTCCTTTCCTCCTTCTGTTGAAACCCACATTCCAACGAAGGTTGGCCAAACTCAAATAAAATATCCTGTGGTTTCAGCTGTCTTGGGAACCTTGGGCAAGTTTCATGCTTGTCTCTGCATGCAGCTGAGCTGCTGAGCTCGCCCGCAGCACTGGTATCTGGGTGAGGGGTGCAGTGGTCCTGGTGCATGGGAACGCTCCCTGGCAGCTTCTTACAAGGCCCTGCCTCCCTGGGCATTTGCAGCATAGAAATCATGGTAAGAACAGTGAAAACAATGTGATGAGCTCTAAGGGGGATCGCAAAATTTACAGCGACATTTGACACTGCCCAGCTCACAAGAGCATTTAAGCAGAATGTCAGCCACCAGCTAAGACACTACCCATACATTTCTTTTTTGCATTATACTGTGACTACAAGAGTAGGAGTGAAACTGTAGCCAGCAAGCTGAGAAGTCGAATTGAAAAAATAATAAGTTAGGCTGATATCTATTAGGTGCAACTTTTTCTCATTTAATACATACTTTAAAATAAAATCATGTATTTCAAGACAGTTAAAAACAACCTTACACTAATACAACCAACTACAGTATAGAGATTACACCAGCTATTGCCTCTTTTTCCCACAAAATAGATACTTATCTAGTGAAAGCAAAACAACATCTTCTCAGCTTCTCCTAACCAAGATGCAGATGTAACAAGTCCTGGGAGTTTTGAACACCTCCGAAGGACCCCTTTTAAACAGTTCTTTCCCAAGATGACGTAGTCTTTCTGGGATGGGTAACACGCATATATGAACTGTGGGCTACCTCAGAACCAGCCCACAAAACAGGAGAGTGTTGTGAGTAACGAATGTCTGCTCCACTGTGGTCAGTCATGGGAGAGCTCATTCAAAATACAGCAAGATTAATAAGATTTTTGTATGCTCCAAATAACTTTGTCTCAGATTCTATGCAACCAAGGACAACAAAGTAGAGAAAGGCTCTCTTGTGTTAGAAGAGTATGAGAAACTAAAATTCATAAAAGTAAAAATAAAACAGGTGAAGATTAATTAAACACATCCTTATCAATTTTAAACTATTGAAGAAATTTCCCTTTACACCATTTAGGTTGTATCATTAGCCTGAGGTTCAAAGGAAAAGATTTTTTTGAGCAATTTTTAAAGAAAACATTGACACACTTTAAAAATCAGAAACATTTCCCCGTACTTTCTGAATCAAAAGAGTTTTGAGATGGAGCCCTCCTTGAAATCTTTTTGGTCCCAATGACTCACTGTTCTCATGGGAAAGCACTCTATTGTTTTCTCATGCAGAGCTCTGGACTAGTGTACATGTGGCTCTTCATTCCCTTGTGAAATCCAAGAGAGAGGACTGCTGTCTTGTCACACATTGGATCTATTGCTTTCGTGAAGTGGCTGGATAGTTTGGGAGTACTTTTAATTTTTATACATCAAAAGATAACTCATAGCGTTGTGTGTATAATGCAGTAGGAAGACTAATGTCAAACTTAAAAGGAACATTAACAATAAAATAAGATTCATAACGAGCACATGAAAGCTCTTGAAACTAGCTGCTCGACTGGCTGTTTTCTGATCTGCTGACCTTCTGCACAGAGCGAGGGCAGAACTCACGAGCCTGTTCTCCACTCCCATCAGAGCTCAGGGGAATGCTCACGGCCACAGCTGACCACACAGCCTCTGCGCTTTCATTCGAAGCCAAGAGGCCAATAGTTTCCTCTGTAATTGAGCTGAAGGACATTTAAAAATAATTAATAGGATTTGGTGCAACTACTATTATTTGTTGTCCTGTGTGCAGTCTAGTTTTTATTGCCTGCTTCCAGAGCTTGAAGATTTTTCTTAGGAAAGGTTGAATACCAATGGTTCTGAAAGTAGTCCCAAGGCAAGGCAGAATATAAATAGCTCTGCAAGCATAACAAGCTGAAGGCTCCACTGAGGCGAAAGCACATCAAGTAATTAAAAAACACTGTATGATATAAATAGGGAATAGCCCTTTGCAGTTGCATACCATATATATTAAGTATACTATCAGGATCTGAGTTGTTTTTAACTCTGATACTGATGGGAGTAGAGCACAAACAGGAAGAGTGAAGGCACAGGGGGAACAGCTTGTTCCACATACAACCCCTTGAGGCAGGTCCACCTGGTAGTGCAAACCCACCCACACATGGTAGCGCTGTCTGACAGTCCTGTGATACCTCCAAGTTTTCACCCGTAACACAATTAAGCTTTTAGTCAGCAACCCTCCTCTTGCATGAAGACATTAAAGAAAAAAAAAAAAGCTGATTTTTCTACTTCACACAGATCATTTGCAGACCTATCCATCCTGAATTATTTAGGGCTCAGATAACTGCTGTTGCTTCACTGACGGAAGATTAACAGATGTAGGACTGGGGTTTGCAGGAGAGAGAAAATGAGGAATGACTGTATGCAGGCTTGATGCGAGCAGCTATCTGACTGTATGCTGGAAAGCTGTGATTTTATTTTGCTTTTTTTTTGTGGGCCTCGCAGACTGGGATTGACTTTCCCTCTCCACAGGAAGTCCTGACATGCAACCAATGCAGAAAGCCTTCTGAAGTCTCATGAGCCCCTGAAGGCTGTATGTATTTTCTTCTAAGTAGGGCCCTACCTGATGTTGCAGCACCATCCATCATGTCAGCAACCAGCACTGCTCTGGGGACATGATTTGTTAGTTAACACAGCCTTTGTTAGCTGGCTCTCCAGTAGCACACACTGATGGAGGCCTGCAGCCTTCAGGAAATTTCCAGCAATAGACAAGAAAGGCGAAAACTAGGTCAGGTGCAAAATGTGCACTGATTTGAACCCATCAAAAACTTGGCTGATCCTATTCATTACCCAGGTGATGTTCTCTGCCATAGAAACTGCACTGTGAGGCAGGTTACTTTTTAGATTGAGATTGTGGCCTCTTAAATCTAGTTTTCATCTCCATTTAAACATATATAAAGTGCAGGAGCCCTGGATAGAAACCTGATATATATGGACTTCTCCTGTTTTTTTATTCCTTTATTTATAAACGTAAGAGCAAGCATAAATGCAGCACAAATACTCTAATGACCAGTGTACAGGAGTACAAATTGGTATGCTGCATCAGAGGAATAAAGGAGAGGGCTGATAGAATGGGGAGAGTAATTTACTGTGCACTGGTCTCAGCTGCCGGTGATTGCAAAGGGAACTCAGCAGATGTTTTTTTGATAAAGGTTGTTTCTTGCTGCTGCTGCTGCTGCTGCTGCAAAATCCATAGCATTATTCTGTAGGACTTTGCACATCATGATTCTGCCATTTCAGTTAGTCTTAACAGCTGGATGATAAAAAAAAAAAAAAATTGTTCCAGTGGATTATTTGAAATTTGTCATGTTGATTTAGTTTCATTACCGTTATTAAATTTTATTCTGGAATGGTTTACATATCAAGAATGCATAATGGGTTTCTGTGTGGCCTGGGATTTATTCCTTGAATGAGGAAAGGACTCTACTGTGACAAAGTCATAAAGCCTTATTGACTTGATCCTTTGCCATAAACATAGGATTCAGGGAGTTAGACCGAATATTAAAATTGATATGATGGTTGTACTTTCATCAAGAGAATAATCTCTTCCAAAATAAAACCTCACAGTAAGTCTAGACCTACAGAATTGTTTTAGAAATCTGCTATTCCCTGGCGTGAATAGGAAAATATTCTCCTAATTAAGAACTTTGTAGGCAATAATGTTGAAGAGTACCAAAATAAATATGCACATTTAATTCATTATCCAGATCCTGAACCAAAACAAAACAAGATTAACAGTGTCACAAAAATTAAAAGTGCACTGACATACGGAAGGGTCTAAACAAGCAAAAGAATGTTTCTGAGCAAAGAAATTCTGAACACAAAACAGCATATCAAAATTGAAGCTATACTAAAAGACGAGATGAGCCAACTGAAATGCTACACTCAGAGGATAGTCACATTTTACTTGAATTCAGCTTTTGGATCCCTTCTTTTCTAATGGGAACACCTGCAACACAACAAACCTTTGGATTTGGATCTAAACATCGTGGTGTAAGAAAGCGCTCCGATGTGAGAGGCGGCCATTTTGTCACATTCCTGGTGGGCAATTTGCACATAGGAGAAAGCTGCCATGTCATAGAACATAAATTACGCAAGACTGCATGTCACCTCAGAGAGATATACTCTTGCTGATTTGTAAATTAAAGACAAACCACAAAAGTTCCTAATTCCTTCACAACACAACTACTCATGAGTTTCTGCTGAAAGACTGCCATCAAAAGGCAATAAATCTTCAGGAAATAATATCACAATGTAAGCTTTAAAGCACTCATGACTTTTCCCCAACTTTCTCTGGAATATTTCTTCCAAAAGAAAGCAGATGGCAAAATACTCAGTGGGACTGCGTTTGCGTTCAAACACTCCCGGGGGTTTCCATTAATTCGAGTTGTCTCTACACAGACACAGACATGAACAGAAATAGCTGTCCGTCCTTAGAATCACCATGTTTTTTTCCTCAAAGTGCTTCACTTTATCGGAAGTATTATTTGAAAGTAGCGTCGCTATTAGGGGCATTTGCAGTGCAGAAACACAATGAGAGAAAATACAAATTAACACTTCTAGCTGAAGTGAATTTGCAGACCCAGGATGTGTCAGGACCCATCCTTCTCCTGTGAGGCCATGGGACAGAGGACAGAGGACCCAACCTTTCTGCTTCTCTGCCAGCCTAGCTGCATGGCCGAGCAAAAACAGGTCTGTTGTGGAAGTCAGAGACCACCACTGAGCTGAAGTTTCTCAAGAAGCTGAATTGCTGTGGAGAATTAGATTTATTTATTTACTGATGTACCAGGGAAAAACAAACCCCTGAAAAGACAGATTTTCAGAGCTGGCCTCATTCTGTCTCTATTGATGTCAGCAACATCCATTGAAACAAAATAAATCCAATGTTGGACGATTCCAAAGATCTCACATTTTGTAAAGCACAAAGAAGTTCACAGCAACTTCGTTAATGGCATTGCAGCTAATGAACAAAGCGCAGCCGGGTGCAGGGCGCTGGCTGGCAGCCCCGCGGTGGTGGCCGCAGCCTGGTGGCCCAGGGGACGTGCATCATGGCGGGGAGCACCCAGCCACGCCAGTGCCGTTGCCAGGGGATACAGTGCACACAGCAAGGGACCAGGCTTGCACAACCTGGAATGAGTGTTTCAGCCCAAAAAAGGGAAACATCGCTCATAGAAATGCAACAGTGAAGGCTAAGCATGAGAGATAATCAGATGTTAATATAACCGCATTCCTTTCCAGTGTAATAAATAAGCATCAGAAAACATGACACACGTGTTCCAAGTAACAGAGGGATTTTTTCTAACAATAAATTCAGATAACTCAGGTTCTGCTGTACAGAAACAAACAGGAGAGACACAGCAAACCCAGAACAGTGCACTGGTTTACAGCAGTGTTGCAACACCTCTGCATTGGTGAGCTGCACTGCTGGGCTTGAACTTCACTGCACCTCCACATGGCCCACCCATCCCACCCAAGGGTGTTTTAAGCAGCCCACAACTGGGAGGAATTAAAGGTTAATGACTCCATTTACACTAACCACCTCTCCTGAGTAGCTGCACGAGGGAAGGAGCCCTGATCAACACCTATTTTGAGTGAAGGCAGCCAACTAACCAGCCAACACTTAATGTCAGGTGCTCCATCTTCAGACCACGTGTTTGCACTGTTTTTCAGGTGATTTCACTTTTGAGCGTGTACACTGTGCGGAGACTACTAAGCTAGTCACAAGTTTGTTTGTTTGTTTTTTTAAAAGGGTTAAATTTTAATAAGCACACAAAGCTGATAGCTTGACAGTCCTGTTTTCCATAAAACTCACGTTCATAACAAGCAATAAAGATGGAACTTTACTGCAGTATGACTCATGAGTCTGCCTAAAACATGGATCTGAAGAGGTCTCCATCAAAGGAAAATGTAGTATAGGCTTCATGCCAGGTCAGTCTTTTGTTTCTTTACAATAAGAGAAAGAGTGCCAACTATGATACAGTTTTATAAGGAAGTCATCTGTTTTCCGATAACATGATTGAAACTAGCCGTTCATTACATATAGGCATTCAAAAGCCAATATTGTTAATTGACATCATCTTCCTCCTTACTTTCAAGTGAAAAAAGAATACATATCATTTTCTGATCCTGTTTCTACCTCAGCATTGATGTTTACTGCATTCCTCTGCTTAAAAGGAGAGAATTAAATGAAAGCCAGAGACCCGAGCTTCTTATTGTGGTACTTTTTTGCAATACTTATCCATCTCTTTCTCAAGATTCATGTGTAAGACACAAGACTGTAGCAGAACATTATTGGCTCATTCAGGCCAAGCATGCTTTGCTTTGAGTCCATTTGGCACATGCACCATGGATTCACAGCACATTAAAATCAACAGCAGACTTTGCATACACTGTATTGAACTTCAACTGCATGCCGCAGTGTGAAAAAAAAAGGACAAGATACAGAGGGCTGAAACAATTGTTCTGTCAATTACTTGGTCTACAGTGCACAGCCAGCGTATTTGAGGGGACTACAGGCAACCATTATAATGTATTCCACAGGAATTTCCTCTCTGAAAGAGCAATCCCTATCTGCAATCAAATTAATTATAAATATGTCCATAATAATATAAACTTAGATGTTGACAGAACCTGCCAGCATCTCAGAAATATGGCTATCCAAGAATATATCTCAGAATGGCAAGTGTTAGAAGTGTAAAAGAATTATCAACTCAGATCCTGACAATCCAAAATTATTTCTTCATGCTTTTTTATGCTTGTTTTTTGAAAGATACTTAATGTCACTGTTAAAATAGCTTGGGTAAACAGAACAAGGAAGAGATTTGTCTCTATAGGTCTGATTCATGCCACACAGTCAATTTGACTCCTGTCCTTTTGTTTGCCCATCTTTAATAAGAGAGATAGCAATATCTGTCTATTCTCCAAGACAGTTATGCTGATTACTTATCACTTACCAAAATCTTTCAAACTGAAAGAAGTGTCACAGAGGCTATATGAGACATAATTTGGTCTTTCACTGCATTTCTTGCTTCCTTTTTGTGTTGAGAGCCAAGACTCATTTCTGATAGCTATCATGTTCTGCTCCTTCTCTCATCAATTACTTGAAGAAGTTACTGCCATCCAAGGTTATGTTTCTAATGATTTCTTTAGTTGTATAATTTAGAATGTAAAATCACTCAATTTCATCTTATTCTGGAGATCACTAACTGTAATTATACATAGAAATGATGAAATGAAGGATAACTAGATATACTCTCATCCGCTTTCAAGGTCTACCATAAGAAATCCATGTCAGATATGCTTATTTCAAACAATGTCACTTCACCAGCATTTCAGAATAATAGGGCTTGCATCCAGCTATGGTGCAAAGGTTTGTTTACAAATATTTCATTTTCCTTACATATACCGTGGAACTCTATTTAAAAGAAATCATTCTGACTCTTTGGCCAGTCAGAAGTTGCAAGTGAAATGATATAAACAATTCCCAAAACAAAAGACATCTTTTCCCAAAAGCTCCAAACCCCCCAAACTGACTGAAAAAAAACATACTGCAAAACTTTGTTAGCCAAAGAGTTCAAGGAGATTGACCTTGACTCTTTTAAAGGCTTTCATAAGTATTCTTTGAAGAAAAGAAATGCTAGTGAGAACAGATCCTTTCACACACAAAAGGAATAAATGAAATGGCTCTGACACCGAGTTCCTTTTCAGATATTTCCTCAGTGGGAAAAACAAAGAAGAAATGCTTGGAGCACTGAAGGAGGATGGGATGAGAATCTTTAAAAAAAAAAAAAAAAAAAACTGCAACAACTGCGAGAGGACAGACAAGAGAACACGTTAGGGAAATGTGAACAAACAAAAAAAAAAGAACTGGACAACCTGCATCTGTTACGACTTACAAGAGTAAGTTAAACTCCTTTATGTTCACCTTGCATAAGCCAAAGAACTGAAAAAAGATAGAGCAGAGGGAAAGATTAATATTACCAACTTTTACAATAGCAAGGGTACTGCACCCAGACACTCTCTTGTAAATGCAATTTCTGTTCCTAATAGTCACTGCTGACTTCAGTGAGCTTGGGCTGTAGAGCCTGTAGCAAGGACAGGGAGCTACATCAAACACGTTGTGTATCAGCTTTCATAAAGCTATGAGGCTGTGTCTCACAGGATCTTAGCTGAAAAAGTAATTCACACTGGCTTGGCCATTTCCATATGGCTTTCAATGAAACTGTAATGAAATTACAGGAAATAAGATGCAATGTAGTAAAGTGGTGGGAAGTGTCTCCTGGCTACCATGTGGGTGACTGCTAGGAACGGTCTGTGTCTGACTTCTTTATTAATGAGCTGGAAAAGGGAGTTCACAGCACTTTGATGAAACTCACAAATACAAGTATGAAAGAACGAAAGATCAGTGTACAAAGAAAATAACAGAGAATTTCCTAGAGCAGATAGAACCATGGAAAGAAAATAACTAAATGAGACTCAGCTTTTGAAAAAGTGCAGGCTAGGAGGGCATCTGAGAGGGAATAACAGGAAGGAGAAATCTGGGATGCAATAATGATGAAAGAGATCTAAGTGAGATAGCGCATGCTAAATGACATGAATTGGCAACATGATATGGTGTGAAAAGGCCAGTACAGTACTGCAGAGAGAAAACAGTATCAAATCACTGCAAAAGGAAGAAATAACCACTTTCTGTATGGGCTCTAGTACAGCTTCATCTGGAATATTATACACATTTGTGGATATTGACAAATTAGAGAGTTCAGAGAAGAGCACCAAACATGATCCAAAGACTAGAAGGATTGATTTATGAGGAGAGATTAGAAGAGTTAAATATATAAATTGCTCAGCTAAGAAATGATTAATGGGGACATGATAACAGCCTACAAATATTTGAAGAAGACCACCAGTGAAGGAAAGGCATTTTTCAGTGGGATTCACAGGGAACGGCTAAGAGTCAGGAGATGTGACAGAAAAGCCAAAGCATGCACCAAGTATCAAGAAATGCTTCCTGAACATGAATTATGATAATCTGTGGAATAATTTCCCCAGTGGAGAAACAAGGAGCTTTTACTTGTGGCTTTTAAATGCAGAATTGAATAATCCCTCAGGAAACATACGTGCTACAGTTTGACTGTCCACAACTGGAAAGGCGTGGACCCGGTGACCTCTCTAATCCCTCCCAGTTTAGCAGGCTGCAGCCTGCATCTCTGCTTTCTCCACAGAGATGAATTTGGCATAGGAGAAATGACTGTATTTGTAAACATGCTACATTCTTATTTGTGTTTCTCTCTGTGCTGTTTGCTGTGTTGGCATTCATCAAACTGAAATAAACAATAGCTGCTGTTACAGAAGTACTTTTATTACTTGATGGCTGTGGTGAAATTCTCAGTACCTGTCTTACCACTGTGTGCAGATAACAAATCAGCACCTGATATCCACAGAGTTCTTTCAGTGGCTCAGTTGGCTTTCTTGATGAGATATATTCAAGATAAATACTAGATGGCAGTGCAACTTTCTTCTTTTTAAGGTGAAAAAAGCCTGACTACTCTGGTTATATCAGAAAGTTCATGGCTGGCTAACAACGCCAGAGAACTGATATAAGCATGGCAAGGTGTGGAGTCTGCTACAGAGCATTATCTGGGGAGACATGACACCATGGCACGTGTCGTGCAGCAGCAACAAAAGTTTAAATCTTGCAGCTCCCTTAGCTAGATCTATCTCCCAAAGTTAGATTAATTGTGAGTCTTTCATCTTCAGGCATCTCTGAAAGGCCTTATCTTTATCTCTGCTTTCAGAGGTCCATAAATTTCTTCGTGTTCAAAGGCTCCAACCC
The DNA here is from genome assembly GCA_016647715.1 of Pavo muticus. Taxonomy (NCBI): domain Eukaryota; kingdom Metazoa; phylum Chordata; class Aves; order Galliformes; family Phasianidae; genus Pavo; species Pavo muticus. The sequence continues at coordinate 268,425 of JACDJE010000083.1, forward strand.
TTCCCCCAGTCCCTTTCTAGTTCAGACATCCTCAAACTCCAGCACAACGGTCAAGTCTCTCTGTATTTAATACCCTTAAATTATCTCCCCTCTTTGTACTTCCTTCCATGATTTTCACCAGCTTCCTTACAGCACTGCACCTGCTCAGCACATCTTTGCTGAACCCTTCTGCTGGAAACTCCACTGCTACCACAAACATTCCCATCATGGGTGCCAACACTGCTGCTTTCATTTTCCCTGCTACATCCTGCTGGTCACCTGCCTGTGAGCTGCTCAGCTCAGAATCCACCTAGCTTCTGGAAAACCCAGCTGTCACCGGGCTGACTGTAAATGATTTAACCACATGGTTCCCAAGCCACCCTGGTACTAAAAACCTAAAAGATTAAAAGTAGTTTTAAAAATACAAAGTTTGTTTGAATGCTTTTGCTTTTTCTGTGGACACCTTCCTCACCTCTCTGGAGGCAAGATTACCTGTAAGCTGCTGGCAATGGTTATGCTTAAAGTCTTCATGGGAAAAGGCAGTGTGAAATACATTCATCTTTGACACTTGCTTTCTGCCAAGTAAGGGGATTTAAATCACTAAACTAAAATGGATTTAGCTTATAACAAGGCAGCTATGTTTTTCAGTATTGTTTTCATACATATTGTTATACATCAGATATACCTGTACACTAGGTTACCACAATTATGCACTATACCCATTTCGAAATTAGTTCCAGCTAGTTAGCTTCTCTGCAAGACAATTCACACTGCCAATTGAGAATTCAACCTAGTTCGATGATGGATTCATATAAACAGCAAAATCCATTATTTATACACTGTAGGAAAATAAACTCTGGCTGGCCGGGGATATGAAGCATATGAAGGGTTTTCATTTTAGATGGTTGGAATTTTAAACTCAAGCAGCTTTTAATCAACATACCATTGAAAACAAATTTCAGCAATCGCATTTCTTATTCAGCAGCAGTACAATGTAACTGAAAATAGAATCTCCAAAAGCTTTATGGTCTATTACTCAACATGTGCTTATAATAAATTAGATGTAAATAGCATTTATTGTGTAACAAGAAAAGCAAGAAAAGATGACCAATTTCAATAAGCTGGCAGGGCTGAGAAGACAGCCATTTCTGCCCTACTGGTCTGAAATAATTTCTGTAATTCAAACATTTACATGTATCATTGTTCTCTATTATTATCAAGTCACAGTAGCATCTAGACACTCAAGACCTGTCATATATTGTTTTTCAAAAGCTAATGCCAGTCATCTAGTTTATGAAGTAGGCACCACAAGACTAACTATTAATGTAGACATCAGAATAAAAATTCACTGAAAAGAGTGGAGTTCCTTCTCTTCAATCTGCAAAGAAAAAAAGAAGACAAGCTGTTTTTATCTGTGGCTCTGAAAGATTTTTATATTCTTTATGTTCTAGGTGAAGACAGCCGTGAAGCACACACATCCTACAGAATGACCGTGATATGGACTACAGTTCTTCACACTGACAGCATGAGAAGAAAGAAGAAACAGTGATGAATTCACCCTGCGTATTAAGGACCTCTACCACCTCCCCCCATTAACCCCCGCCTTACATCCTCATCCTGCACCTCTAGAAGCTCATTTGTTAGTGCAATGTCATGGGTTCTCTTTAGTGCCTCAACTCAGGGTGCTGGTTGGAGGCAGCTGGGTGCTCCCTCCATACAGTATGTGTCCTAGCCCAGGCTGAGGGGGCTCCCTCTGGAGTCCTCTCCTTCTGGACTCTGTATCCGTGTGAGCAAAATGACAAAAATTTATTGTAAAAGTTTGCAAAGAATTGCTGCAGAGTTATTTGGAGCAGGCTACTGATAAGACTGTGAATGGGAACAAAAAAACCTCACTGACACAGCACAAGAATTAATCATCTTGAATCATAATAATTTGTCATAGAAAAAAAAAAAAAAAAAACACTGAGATCAAAGGCAATTTTACAGGAGTGATTATTCTGACAGAAGTGGCATGTGGAGCTGTGGGTATAATAGCAGGCAGCATGGGAGGTGCCAGCCTATGGGAAATGTGCACACAGCTATCAGAAGGGCATGCACTAAAAAGTAAAACATTCAGATGAATTTTTCAGCCAAATGGTAGACAGTATTGCAGCCAATGGCAAGTGTTTACCTGACAGAAAAGCAGTATGTGCTACTTCATGTTGGACAGTGATGCACAAACCAATGCAGTACAACAATCTAAGTCATTCACAGTGACAGAAAAGCCAAAGGAAGAAGACAGAAGCCCATTACTGGGTAAAAGTATGTCCATTCTACAGCTTCCTCAAGAGAATGTCTTCATCAGGGAAGCAAAGGAGAAAAACAGCTTAAGAAAAACCTCAGGATTTTCCATAGCATAGTGACAAATTGCACCTTTTCCAGTTTGTTAGCTATTATATATATCTCCGGTAGGGAAAGGATCAGTGGTACATATTTATCTTTCTCCATTTACCCTAGGATGAAAGTCTGTAGAAAAGTACGAGTGCCTTTTAGCACAAGGTGGCTGGTGCTGTATATTCCCTGCATCTGTTGCCAGTACAGAGGAAAAATTTACATGGGATTTTATTTAAAAGGAATGGAAAGGTGATTTACCCTGTGTTGAATAAAAATACTGAGAAGAACATGGGATGGTTAGCTAGGTATGGATAAACCCTTGAGAAAGGCATGAAGATATTCTGCATTGCCTGAAAATGAAAAGCGACACAGAAAAATCTAAGACTCATCACAGGTGCCAAAATGAAACTAAATCAAGCAAAACCTCGGGAGACAAAGGTTCCTCAAAAGCAAAGCAGGCTTTGCTTTACATAGGCTGGAAAAACAAAACCATGTACCCTATGCTATTTTTCTTTCTTCGCTGAGCTAGCCTAAATAGAAGATATTACAGATGAGTGTATGTGTCAAAAGCATTGGATAAGGTGGGATGCAGCTGACATAACTGTAAGTGACAGTGGCATTATTTAGTTTAAGTAGTTTGCAGTAAAGTATAGACTTAGACATAATCTTGCCAATGGAACAGTTCCCACCCTAATATGTGAGTAAGAAATGGTGCCAGATTAATAAAGAGTTTATTGAAGAGAAGCCAGAGCCAGAGCCTGATCCACATTTAGAACAACTGAGTTTGAGGGCAGCATCAGTGATGCATGGAGCTGTCACCTGAGGACATTTTTTCCTATGGAAAACTGAAATTCAGACTAGCTGCATTATTAGACACCAGAGACTTGTAGAAATGGAGGGCGAGATACCAAGGCAAGCTCCTCGGTTAAACTCATTGTTCTCAAATCCATCTTCTCCGAGAATAAGGGTCAGAGCTGATACCAAACTTCATGGGGATTTTGAGCCTCCCGGCAGTTCCAAATGTGTGATGTTAAGAGTAACTGCTGCATAAGTAATCTCTTCATGTTTTTTCTGCAACATGCACTCCATGCCCACTGCAGACCATCAGCACATACCGATGGTAATCCCCATCCCAGTCCATTCTTTTGACTTCGGCATGTGTGAAAGACGCAAGGGTTTTCTTTACGTTACGGAAATAGGGTCGGTCATATCTGTAATGCCAACTTGTAGCATACACCGCCTGAGGGCTCTTTCAGGTATTGCATTTATGCAAAAACTTGTCTGTGGAATACAAGAGCGGCTGTGCATTCAGAGTGCTGCTTTAAACACAGCAGGTCTTGTTATTTCTGAAGCGTGATTTCAGAGGGACTTTTACATGTTATAAACAGTTCACTGGAAGATTAAGAAAATAGCGTGACATTGTCTAGATCATAAGTATCTTTATTTTATGGAATATCCAACTGTAAACACATTTTTGGCAGACAAAATATACTAAATCTGAGCAGATACAAGAAAATACCCTAAATAGTAACGGTGGTCAGCTTTCATAACCTCTGCCACAGAGTACCGAAATTCACGCCACGGGACACCCGGTCGCCAGCTCAGCAGAAGGCGGACTGGACAGAGGCCGTGCATGCCTGAAGAGAGGTTTGCTTTCACTGAAAAGCAAAATGCCTCTGCAGACGCCAAGGCCGCAGCGCCGCGCGCCAGGACCGCAGCCAGACGGCGGTTGCGCCCCGCCGCCGCTGGGTGTCGCCCACGGTGGGGCCGCGGCGCGCAGGCGGGGCGCGCGGCGCTGCACAAAAGGAGCGGCGCCGTTGTTGTGGCCGTCGCCATCTTGGTTTGCCGCTTACCTCGGCGTGGGGGGGGGGGGAGGAGGCGGGGGAAGCTGCCGCCTTAAGGCGAGGTTTAACCCTCCGAAGACCGCTGTCGTTCCCGTGCGTCAGGATGCGTCTTGTCCTTTAACGGTGCACGCGGCGGCGTAGCAGCGCCGTCACGGGCAGGGTGGGCGGCTGACAGAAAGCCTTGCCCAGGGCTTTGCATGCGAGGAGGAGCCGTGCAACGGCAGTGGATAGCGGGGCTGCGTAGATTTGAAGAGCAGTTGATACCACAAAGGAATGCAGCGTGCAGGGTGTGCTTTAGGTTTTGCGAGCAACTGATATAATTTGCTGGAAAATTGAATTTGGGGGCACAATGAAAATCAAATCAGGGACAGAAAAGTGATAAGAATGCTGAGCAAGGGCTTGTCTTAGGAACGAAGACTAATTTTGCAGCTGTAGGAATGGCAGAGCGCTCCCAGCTGCCTGGAAACCAAAATCAAGAGATGAGGAGGTACTGGAAGGCACAAATACCCAGCGGCTGTCAATGGTTTCTTTCCTGGAAACCAGGAGTCCACGCTGGGGTAATTAGCACACCTTCCAGGTCCTTTCACATAGCTCGAACCTTGCTGTACGTTACCCCGAGGCTGGTCCCCAGGCTGGGTGTGGAAGGTGCCTCTGGTGAACATGTGTGATGGCATTGCCTGGTGCCCATCCCTAGAGCAGCCCTGTGGACTGCAAGACAAGGCACAGCAGGTTCAGGTTCATTACAGTGCCGTTTCATGTTTTGTATTCTCTCTTTGTGAAAATGTCAGTTATTAGGAAAGGGACAGTGTTGGGTGGGGCTGTTGATTTGCAACAGACCACACAGCTGGATACGTTCCTGTGACACTGCTGTTTGCAGCTGCTCACATGTGTAGGAGTACTGTGAATGCTTTATAAAAAATAGTGAAGAGAAATGGAAGTGGAAATTAGGAGATGAGGAGTTTGTAGAAGTGACTCATCGTGACAAGTGCGTGCAAAGGTGAAAGATACTCAACACCTTAGCCAAGTAAGAGCTCGTCTGCTTGATGTAAACTTCAGTGTGGATATTTTGATGTTAAAAGGTAGACTTCATACAAAGTCAGTACAGAATCAAGTTTTTAACAGGAAAACTGTTTAGCCTCTGAGGCCCCATCATTGTCTCTTTCTGAAATGTTAAAAATGATAGAACTGATAAAAAATGAACACTTCAGGAATTTATCATATTCTGGAACATTTTTCAAGTGAAGTATGTTGTTAGAAATGATCAGCTTTGAAAATGCCTTAAAAAAACTGATTATTTTTGGCATGGCATAGGTCTGTGTTCATTCTGTATTCCACAGAATGCGGTATCATCTTGGTTGATCGCTGTACAGTAAAAGGCTGTAGTTTAGCTCAACCAGCATTTTGGAGGCAGGCTCTCGCCTTTCCTGCATAGGATTTTCCTTTAGGATGCCGCCACCCTTAGAAGCCCAGAACGGGAGCTCTCCTTGCGTTAACACCCTCCTCCTTCCATGAACTGAGGAGCAGGGGAACAGAGTGTGGCCCTGGTTTGTGCCCTGGAAGGTATTTGCCCAGGCACAGCTGTCACCACCTGGGTGCCACAGGTCTGTGATGCCTTACCAGGAACTAGTGGCAGTGTGATAGTATGAAATACGATGCTTTCCTCTTCTGCCTGTTTCCTTGCCTACTCAGTCTGTGAACTTTCCAAAATAGCTGACTACAGCCCTTCATCGGAGCTCACAGGGAGAGAAGCCTTATATCTCCCTAATAAAATGAGACATCTAAAGGGAGCTGGGAATCCTCTTGGGAGCGAAGGAAACTCATCACAGCAAACTGCTGTTAAATTTGGCTTTCAAGTTTTGCAGTTCAGCTGACAAATCTACAGACGTCAATGCCAGCAGCGCTGATACAAGAAGCACTGGCAGTCATTGAGAAGACATCTGACAATAGCAGCAGAAGACAGACTGGGAGCCAGTTGTGTTCTGTTTGTTTTGTCCTCCACATACACAGGCACCCACCCTCAATAGTGAGGTGCTCAGGCAACAAATCGCTGACAAGTGTGCAATGACAAGCCTGTCTAGACAGGCTTAAATCATCCCTGATGGCTGTACCTGCATACTTCTTATAGTCAGTACTAGCATCAATTTGGTAGAATTTAGGAAACTAGGATACCCACTAGTTGATCGTATTTTTAAAAACAAGCAAACCAACATGTTCAACTGGAGTTGTTCGCCACTGGCCTGCTAACTTTCAGTAAAGGCTGTGGGCAGATAGGTGTAACAGGCTGTGGGGAAACATCAAATGTGTACCAGAAGGAATCCGTGAATACATTATTTTTCCTTTGTTTTTATGTTTAATTTAATCTGCCACATGTAACAGCTTTACTGATTTCCATGATTTAAGAATGAGCGATGGATGTTCTAAACCTTACTGTAAAAAAGGTGTCGGAGTCTCAAAAATTGCTGTGTGCATTTTGTGTCATGGTCCAATGCCAGTAAAGACATAAAGAGCAAAGGAGTATCTTGCAGCTGCTAAAAGATGAGACATACTGAAGCCAATCCCTCCTTCAAGAATCTGTATCCGTTTCTGTACTTGGCAGATTAGATATGAGTTCAACGGAGAGCTGTTCTTCTTTGGAGTGTTAATTCTATCTTTGTGAATTTATGCATAGAATAAATAAAACATGAACAGCAACAATGTGATTATTCACCCAAGATTTGTCCATCCTGAATCAAAGCAAACTGTGGCGGATAGGATGACTCTCCTGTACTTCTGCTAACCCAGCCAGTACAATGGTACTGGTGACAGAAGGCTTTAAGCAAGATAATATCTGTCTGTTTTATATGGGTGACCATCAGATGATAACACATTCAGGCTGCTGAACTGAATTTGTACAGGCAAGTGAGATTCCTTTGCCTGTCAACCTGCAGTTGCAGCCCTTGTCCTGGGCACAGTTATTCTAAATAAAATCACAGATGTCAAAGTCTTCCTCTGCTTTGCTCCTAGTAGCAGAACACAGCTTGTGGCAGTTGAGTTTCTGGTGCTTTCAAGCTGATTTTGAGGGCCATATAAAAATAAGTTGTTTGTTTAACCCGAAGTAAGCAGAGAAGGAAGTCTTTCGCACAAATGGTAGAGATCCTCAATTCAGGTCCTTTAATGTAGCAGAAAAGAGTCATAAAAGTCTCAGTTTTGCAGTAAAAGGATTCCTTTGATGTAGAGAATGTGGAATAAGCTTTGTGTAGATACTCTCTAAGCTCCAGTACAAGGTATATGTGCTGAGGAGCGTGTGTTCTAGATGGAGGTGCTGTGGAGCGCAGGTAGCTTCATGGCTCCTCAGTGGAAGGACTGTGGGGAGGCTTGTGGTATTTAGTTTAGCCTCTGCATGACTAAGGAAGCTAGCAAACTTACTAGAGGCTTCATAATTACAGACTGTGTACAATGGGGAGTTTTGTTAAGACACCTTACACTCAATTTTTTAATCTCAATAATTTCATCAAGTAGACTTCAAACGAGCTTGTTTTCCCACTTTATTCAGTTTGCATTCAGTGCAGCTATTGTGGGCTTTTTATAATCAATTTTTATTCTGTGTTCTCATCTGCTAGCTCCATGTTTGAAGTAAATGGAGGGTTGTTTGTTTGTTGTTTTGGAGAAGTTTTTTTTCCAAAATTTAGAATGTTGCATATATTTTCTTAATTCCACAGGTAAAATCCAGCCTTTCATTTCCGTTGGAATGCAGCTGGCCAACCTCCCTTACTGTCTCAGCCACCTTAAAGGGTAAAGGGGCTTTGAACTTTGCAGAAGTTCACAAGTGGCGCCTGACATCCCACCAGTCTGCTGCAAGGTAGGGTTCAACTGGGCTGGACTGGGTTGGAAGCTGAATCCTCAAATAACCCAGAAATGTTGGAGTCAGGGGTTCGCTGCCCCACTCCTTGCCTCCCATTTCTCGGGGTTCAAATTAATCAGTATGTCTGTAGAAGAACACAAGTACCTTCGTTATGTGGTGTAACCCTAATGTGAAAACAGCTTTCAGGCCAAGACAGACAGACCTTAGGGGACTGTGGCCCTATCTATGGCAGTGATGTGTTTTTGAAAGCATTTTTTCATTAGCAAACCTGTTCAAATTCTAAATTGTCTATCAGACTGAAGTAGCCCAGTTCAGCTTCTAGAAAGAGGTAGCTGCTGAAGCGTGTATTTTCCACTTACACAAGGCTCCAGCTTCAAACATGATGATGCTATTCTGTCATCTGCTTCTTCAGCAATGGAATATTCCACAGAAATAACTTGATGTGTGTGAATTTCCATTAAAGCATATTACTCCTGTGCACAAACATTTCTCCTGAATTAGTCAGCCCTGGTCCATATCAGCGGTATAGAGGCAGTCCTGGTTATAGGAAGGGATCCTTTAAAAAGGAACAGTGAGAAATGTAACCATTTAAGTGTGGTAGGGAGTGCTGTGCAAAACATCATGTGCGTTTCTGCCCTTGTTTCTAGTATCTGCAAGACAGCAGAATAAGAGGCACAAAGCATCAAACTCTTTTTTACTGTTTTACAAAATGTGATCCTTTGTGCCAGTGGCGGAAAGGGCAAGAGGAAAAAATACTTCCATCGGGCTGCATGCAAGAGCTTCCTGATGTATTTAGAAACAAGCAAATGACAGAAAAATGCAGAATGTAGTTGAGGTCACTTATTAACACTTTGTCTGAGCGCAGAATAAGGAAAAATGCAAGATTCTGCAGTGAATACATGAATATTTAACAAATCTGAATGAAGATAAATTGAAGAAATCTTTCTGTAAAGACAAACAAATACATCTTTATTCTATATAACATAGGCAGTAGCTTTGCATTTCACATGGCTAGCTATGCTTTATGTAATAGGGTGAATATGTATTGCTAACTGTGTGGATACTGTTGAATTGAGAAAATACATTTTTAAATTTCCATAATGGAGGAAGGCAGCATGTCTGAGGTTACTAGCATTTTAGATTATTATTACTGAAGATATTTTTTACATCATTAGTTTTTAATATAGATGCTTCTTGCTTCTGCTTTACAATTCACTGTGGATGGGAGACAGAAAATACAGCGCTCGGTTGCATAGAATGTAGTTCTGCTAGAACTAAGCAGGTATTTCACAAATTTATACACATATCTGATAGAAGCAGTTTCTGACATTTTTATTTAAACATCCATCTGTTCCAGTCTTTCTCCATAGAAGACAAAAGCAACAAAATCAGCATACAATTTTTTTTTTAATGTATCCACTTGGACAAATAAATTTTATTTCTACACTGACATTAGTCAAGAGAAAGTGAACATTATCTAACAGTTTATAGCAAGGATCTGAGTGCATTTCTTCATCTCTCCTTTACATTCCCACACAGATACAGCATGGGTTTGTTTGTTTTCTTTTTTTCCAAAGGAGAGGAGTGTGTAGTGCAGAGATACTATTACATAAAACTGCTGTATAAAGTTTGTCCACTAGGTGGTCCTTAAAGACATATTTAAGGAGATTGGTTCGGGTTTTCATCCTATGTATAAGTCCTTCTTAAAGCAGGTAATTCAATTAACAGTGTAGCAAGGCAGCTTACAGAAGCAAATCCCTGTCTTCATAAAGAAATCCTCATTTGCAGCTGACATACTCTGTTCATGTTCTGGGGATGCTAAACACTTGGAAATAATGAGTTTCATTGGCGTTGGGGTGATGCAGGGAAAAGGAAAAAAATACCATGGTCAAAAATGGACAAAATGACAATATACAGCACTGACAGGAAAATAACTAAATATTTGCATTCCTAGCACAACGCTTTTATTTTCAGACTACTGGAGGTGAAATCTGGGAATCTACTGTGTGCCAAAGTCTTCCTGTAGAATATGGAGCTCCATCAAAATTGAGCTGGTGTGAAATTGCTCTGAGGTATGTGCAACAAGGGACTTCTCTAGACAGCTACATCATACAGAGCCACTTGTTTTGTTGCTTGTACTAGCTGTTTCCAACCTGGAAAGAAGCATCGTCACTATAGATGGCACGTGCACATGAAGGAAACTCTTTACTGTGAATGTTGTGGAATGAAATATGTTCTGATAACATCCACTACAAAAAACATGAGATGCATCAAGAACAATAAAAAAAATTTGCACCATTCTGAGCTTTAGGTATGACAGAATTCAAAGAAAAAATACAGCTATTTACACCCATTGAACAGGCAATGATCATGAGAACGAAGTAAGAATATTGATGTCCATCTCTCATGCATGCCAAATGCTCTTGTAATTAAATCTAATTATACAGTAGATGCATTTTCCAAGAGTTCAGTAAATAAATGTTAGAAATTAAACTTTTCAAACACATTTTTAAAGTTATGTTCTTATATTTTATGATAAAAAGGGAAACCATGAGTCCATGAAATAGATCTGCAGTCGTTATGTTCCTTTTTTATTATATTGCTGTAATTTTTTTAGCATGGTAATGGTAAATTTCTAAATACATTGCACTAAGTTCCATATCCATTTTTTACTTAGTTCTGATTTCAAGTGTGTAAAGTATGATTCCATTAGTCATTATCGATTCGTATAAAACATAGCATGGTCTCTTTGTTAATGAAAGGAAAAATAAGAATGAAGTTGTAGAATGTAATGAGGTTTAGAAATGAGGTTGCTTCATTTTATAGTAGTTCTGCTGAAAATTGTGCCAGGATTGGCAATTCTGAGTTGTGTATTGCTTGCAGTACAAACCATGCCTAACCAAAACTGTAGAAAGCCAGGTGTATGGGAACCATTAGGTCACAGCCTGAACCAGTGATTGAGCACCTGGTGAAGGGGCATGGCTAGCCCTGGGAGCGCAGGTGCAAGCAATTCATCTGTGCAACCCTGGGTCCACCCCTCCCTAAGCTCAGTTAAGAGCTGGCAGCCCTAGAGATTGTCTGCTTTGAGAGTTTCCAGGGAGCCCTGATCTTCAGAAAGGGTAAGCTATTCCTTCTTTATTACTGATTGTGACTGCTGTCTTTCTTGGGTGATCCGAAACTGGTTAAAGGCAACTGTATCAGCTACTGTTTGTCCTTGCAGCTAGTGACTTGGTATTCCTGTCCTTTTGTGGGCAGGACTTCTTGCTGTAAACCAGTAAATTTGCTTAGGTATTAGAAGAAATAAGTTACTCTTGTAATGGGGAAATGGATACATCATACAGAGAGTAAGAGTGGGGGGAGGGGGGAATATGTTTTTCTTTCTACCATTTTTGACATCAACTGAGCTAAAAAGTTGGGTCTAGTTATAATATTTTCCCCAAACACTTCACAAACTTAGAAATCACCACTTGCTCCAATGATCTTTTGGTAGTCCATACTAGTTAAGTGATAGGCCTCCGATATTCAGTGCAAGTGTTTTTGGAGGTAAGGCAAGCTACACATCCTGTGGGTGAAGTTTAGGTTGGAAGAATTATTTAAATGGGCATTGAGTTAAGACTCAAGCTTGCACAGGGCTTCTAGGAGATATCTATTTATGCAACTTGTACTTTATAATAGTTGACTTCTTGAAGTAAAACTGATAAGCACTGAGCAAAAGAACTAGAAAGGTAAATCCAACAGAATCACTTTCAATTTTTGATATTCTGGTACAACATAGTTAAAGTAAAAGTATCATAATGAAGTGGAAAAAGACACAAGTCACAGGAAATAAATAAAAACACCTTTCCACTTTCTTTCCTGCAACAGAAATATTGCTTCCTATTTGTTCAAATCTTTATGTAGTAGAGACAAGGTACAGCCCTTAACACAACAGTCTTTTTGTATTAAGCTTCTGAATGGAGAACTGTCCTCCAACTCCAGCTTCTAATTTCCTCTTCCTGTCCCATATATAAAACAGCTGGGTGCGGTTGTCTGATGAGACCAGCTGCCTTGGTCTCCCAGACTATTTACCCCTTCCTGCCTCTCATTTGAGTTCCACTGTGTGTAGGGGGCAAGGAGTGAGGTGAAAAATTTTGTTCTGATTTCTCATGGTTGTTTTAATCCTGACATTTGTAAGTCTCTTAGAAACCAAGAGAGTAATGTGTTCATTCCATCAGAAAAACTGAAAAGAAGATGTAGTGAAGGAGGAGGAGCAATTTGAGATATACGTAGGGAGAAGCCTCTGAGCCAAAGCTAGAAGAGGGGGTCTTTGTAACTTACTTTGTCTTACCGCAAGGGAAAGCTATTTTAGGTAAATAAATCACAGAAACTGTAATCTAGTTAAGGTACAGAGATGTCCCACGGAAAACTGGAGAGAAGAATCTGAGCATCTGTCTAAAGGATCAGTTAAAGAAATAACTCAATTGAGTTGAGGCAGTATTAGTGAGAGCATGAGACAGTATTTGAGCATATGCTGTGAAGTACTTAAGAATTATACAAAGAAGGAATGAAAATGGAGTAAGTAACTGAGATGTCTAGGAAACAATCATTTGAAGTCCTAATGACAGCATCTTTATTGAATATGAGGAGGAAGGCAAGATTGGAGAGGATCTTTCATGGAAGTGGTGTCGGAAAACTATATTGTGGTGTTAATACCATAGAATGAGCTTAGAGATGGAAGGAGAAGTTAACTGTTGTGTTTCTGTATGGAGTTTTTGGTATCTTCTGAGTTGGCTCTTCTCCATTTTTTTTTGTGGGGATTGTTTGGTTGGGTGGTGTTGGATTTTTTGTATTGTTTTTAGGACAAAGATTTCTCTGTATTTTCTTCAGAAAAGAGTTTAAGGGAAAAGAAATGTGCAGGGACCTGTGGGGAAATCTCAGGAGAAGGAGTAGGAGGACATCATGGGGTGGCTGGAGGAAAACTTGTCTTCTATAGACACTAAATGGAAGAGAGCTGGGGAACAATCACTGAAAGCGAAGTAGTGAACAGCTAAGAGGAAGATCAAGTCATGCTCTATCAAGCCTCTTCTGAGAGATTGATGGTCTTATGCAGTGAAAAGGGCAGTAGAGACAGACAAGGGTCTGAGTTGTGGTCACTAAGGTTTGCAGTCAGTAAACTTATTTCTGCTGGGGGAGGTGTTCTGCTGGGAGAAGAGCAAGAGAGGAGAATAGGTTTTAGGTGGGGAAAGCCGTTCTGGCCACAAGCTCTTGCCAGATACATTCCTGAACACTAGAGCAGGGGTGGGGGAAGCAGATGTTTGAAGGACTTGGCAAGGTGGACAAAAATGTTGAGGCACAGAAGAGCTGAGAGGGGGAAGGAGAGAGCAGCATACATTGAGAATCCTCCTCAGTTTGAGGGGTCCTGAGAGCCAATCCAAAACTGCCTGCCCTTTCCTGACCCTGGGCAGGTCTTGCTCTTGAGAAATGTCCATTAGGAAAAGAAGCAGCAACGTATGTCCAAATATAACAAGGCAACTTAGCATTTGTCTGGAAAAACAACCAGAAGGATAACTTTAACTGTCGTTGCAACCAATTTCATTAACAGCAAAGAGAGCCACGTTGGGGTGTTTGGGGAGAGAAGGAATCCAGAGAATGCTGTTTGATTCCTGTGCTTCTCAGCAGCCTCCCATTGTGGGGGGTTGCTAACTGAGCAGAGGGGAAAAAGGGAACGGAGCCCTGGCAGCTTTAGGCAGTGCGGTGGGGTAGAATTGAGCAAGGACTTAAAACCAAAAGCAAGAGCATCTAGTAGTCAGTCAGTTATTTTTCTCACCTTGTGAAGTGTCCTGCTGGTCCACAGTAGCCTAGTTATGGGGAAAGCTGAATAACCATGGTTGCAGCTGATTAGCTTGCCTCTACAAAGTAAGAGAAAAATGGCCTCTACTGACATAGTAGAACTGTTCTTTACATTTTTCCTGTTTCACAATGTGATGGTATTCCTCAGCAACATGTTTCCCATCAAACATGGATTCCCATTTTATGAACTTTTCCTCATTTTAGTGAAAGAATCATGATTTGGCAAGATTTTCTAGCGCAAAAGTTAGATCTGGCAAGCACATCTGTAAACATTCAGCTCTGCTTGACTCAAGGGAGTTCTATCTGTGAATGTTACATCTAGGAGTCAGATGCTGAGATGGGGCAGGATATTCTCAGCACCTATTTATAGAGGAATGTATAAAGTACTGTAAACCCTGCTACATGTGACCAAAGCCACATGACCCAAATACTGAACATGCAAACAGCTTAGAAACTAATATAATTGAACATAAAGGCACCTTCACAAAACATATTGAGTCCCTTGTCATTTCCCATTTCATCTGGTACAGACAGGTCACTTTATCCCTTATGTTGCTGGACTTCAATTAAACATACTGCTACACGTGAAAGGATGATGCTCTTCTAAGGAGAGAAGCCTTTTGTATGTTCGCTTTGTATTCTTTAAGACACGCTGACCAAAATAGTGAAAGACATCTTAAACTGTTTTTCATGTGAGGATCCAGTGTATCATACAGAATTTCTTATTCCATGGTCCTATGTTATGCTTCTTATTCTTCAGTCCCAAATATCCTTTATTGCATCTATGTTTTTGTTTAAAGATTATTTTTGGATAAAAGCATGGCTTTGCTGAGCTGTGCTGCTCTTAGCGTTTCTTTTTACAGAAGCAGTTCTCAGCTGTGTAGGGATTGTAAATTCCTTTCTCTCTGCCCTATGCTTTCCCCAAAAGTAGTACAATTTCTGTGGGGTCATAGTGGAGCTGTGATAAAGCCTTGGTTTTGCTACTTCAGAATGCTTCCATGGGATACAACTGAAAGTCCAAGTCAGATTGAATAGGCGAGTGTCTTTCTACTAACCTGTTCTGGTGGCTGTAATTTGTGAAGAAAATTGATAGAGCAAGTGCAGTGTTTCATTATAATCCTAATCTAAAGTAATGATGTTTAAGCTGTGTTGAGATGTGGTGTTGCGAACTCCTTTTCTCTCCTTGCAACCTCTCTCTCCAATGTTCATTCTCCTCCCTCAGCCCCCACCCTCCTCCTCCTTTAAGAGCCAGTTTCAAATTAAGGCTGGGGACTCACCAGTGCCTGGCTCCTGGTGTCTGCTGTCAAAGTGCTGGATGAATCCCGGTGTGGTCCATGATCTGAGGTTCATGTATTCATGTTGAGATCAGTCATGTAATGCCTCTACAAAGCATTATAGGATAGAACCTGGGTCATGGCCTCGCTCAACCTTTTTACTGCAATCACAGAGGAATTGCTGTAGTGCTGCTACCTTCAGCTTGGTGAGCTTAAGCAAAGGCTTGTCCAGGCACTTTGCATGCTAGGCGAGTTTGAATGACAGCATGGTTCAGACTTGAAATATAAGTGAGATTGGGGTGCCTCTGGGTCCTCCCTGCGTTTGTGCTTTGCATAGTATGCCTTTTTCAATGGGGAACTCCCCCAAAATAGATATATGGCCTGACACTTAGAGGAGTGGCAGACAAGCCTTTGGAGTCAGCTAAAACATTTGTGGGAGTCTGGAAGCACTTTAGAGGCTGATAGATAAGAAGTAGAAACATCTGAAGCTTTGAGGAGGAAAACAAGATTTATGGTGACTATGAAGAGCAGGAAATCGAAACTGTTAAGAAACCAGCTTCGGGTCATCATGAAGTTCTGATCCCTAGTTTCACATTAAGGAACAGAACGCTACTAGAAAATCCTGCCTGTGGTAATAAATAAAATTAATAATTAGCTACTGCTTTTCATCTATAGATCTCTGTGATAAGAAGAACATAGTGAAAGTCTAATTTATTGCAACTAAATAGTTGACTGTTAAACATTTCTTTTTGTGAGACTGTAAATTCTACCTGTTGACATAAGCTCAATCTTAGCTGCTTTCTGGGCTGGATTGCTTCATCATTTGGAATTAACTCCGTGCAGACACTTACAAGAGTTACTGTTTCTTGCAAGTGTATTATGAAAAGAAGAAATCCCAGAAGAGAGAGAGAAATAAATTGGCGAAATGCTTTGGCACTAATTGTGAGCATGGCCACATTTATTGTTATACAAATCAATTAGGACTGTGTTTTTTGAGTCTTAATTGAGGAAATCTGCTATTTGTTTCTCTTACTGCAAAATTCGGTCCTAGAACATGCCATATTTCAGTCACATCATCTGTCTACTACTATAGGAAACATTTTTTTTTTAGTACACACTGAAAATGTAAGACTACGTTACAAGGTGTACCTACTGTATATCTTCTAATATAAGTAATAAATTCTGAAGGGCCTGCTGAAATAAAACACTAGTGAGAATTCTTGTATTACTTACAGGCTTTGGAATTTGCCCTCTATTTAACCACAGATTTTTGGCTTTAATTCTGAAAAATGATAAATAATTTGGAGCTCCTTTGTTTTCATTGTCCCAGCAGGAGACCTTTCACATGAGCTTGGGTTCACTTTCAGATTTGCTTTACACTGAATGAGGTTCTTCACAGTTGTCCAAAAGTAGTTGCCTGAATTATGAGTTAGTGTTGCAGCATACACTTGTGTTGTATGTATTTATATATGGTTCATGTGTCAAAAAAAAAAAAACCTTTAAAAACTAAAAAAAAAAAGAGCAATACCATAATTTGTGACTGACAGTTTTTTGTTGTACTCAAAGTGTGAAGAAGACATGCAACGTTAGGACACTGTCTTTATTCTGTTCTGAGAGAAATCTAAAGACTGTCGTGTAGTATAGTTTGTTTGGTCAGTGAATGGAGTGAATGTCCCTAAATGTAGCTGGAAGCTCCACTTGTTGAAGCAAGCTGGAATTGTTGTGCTGAGATGGATCTGATGGCTCGGTGTGATCCCAGAAAGTAGGCTGGTGACTCTGAGCTGTTGGAGCATAAGCTCAGAAAATTGTGGAGAAAAGGCAGATGGAAGCATGAGCTCAAATGTTTGATTTATGTAAGTCACTGGTATTTTTGCCAGATTTCTTTTTAAAGTCTGATGGAAGTCATATGAAGATGTATATCATCTTTTTGAATTAAATACGACATGAATACTGGCTGGTGACAGTGCTTAGGCTTATTGTGGCCTTGATCCAAAGCTGAGCAGATGTTTATGAAGAGTTCAGATACAAATAACCTTTGAAGCTCTGAGTCACATTAGTGAAATAAAGGTGTGCTAATGTGCTTCATCCAGGGAGGACTTCTTAAATCATTAGACCAAAGAATTTCCTTGGCTCCTCAGTGAGGTCATCCTGGCAACCAAAAGGACTGGGCTAACAAGGATAGCCCAAAACATGGTTCTCCCTTGGTGAGGAAGAACTGGCTAGATGGAGTGAGAGTGGCAGGGAAGTCATGGGGAAGCAGAATGCCTGTCCTTGGAATAAAAGGAGAGGGACTGCAGTGAGTGATACTGCTTTGGTGATCTTTTTATGGGAGGGGAGAGAAGGAATTTCTAAAAATAGTAAAATATGGTCGTCCAGTACTGGCTTTTGTTACCATCACCCACTTGAGTTCTGCTTTCAAGATTTATTATATCACTCTTAAATCTCTTGGAGTCATTACAATCTTGCCTTTCATCTAGTCTGTATATAAATAATTGATCATCATAAGGATTGAAAACTGTGGAAATGAAGACAGCTTAACACAGATATTCTTTATGACATCAATTACAAGGGGAATCATTTGATGAGAACAGAGAATATTTCAAATGGTACAATAATGCTGGCTTCTAAAATTACTTTGTATTTGAAATGAAATGTGTACGCTGATTGGTTCTGTTGCCAGTTTATGGAGAAAGTATATTATGGTTCAATGAAAAAGATGGTTAATTATCTGCACGCAGGGCTTGCTTCACCCCTCCCTGCTTCTCTTCTGCTCTCGTACAACTCTGTTGAAGTAGCTGTGTACAAGTGGAGTAATGCAGTGGTGAATCAGGCCTGTGTTTTGTAAGTAATTTATTGCAAGCATTTGCAGTACTGAGAGGGGAAACATTCAGGCGTGTTCATTGTTGAGATTTAAACTCCCGGAGCTGCGTTCAGCTGGCAGCAGTCGCGTGTCACAGGGTTAGACTCTGAGCGCAGCAGCTATGACAGTAGCTGAACACGTTTATTGTATTAAAACCTGGTAACATGCTAAAATACTGTAAACAGTGTCATTAAGTGTGCTGAAAGGAAGTTGAAGTTCAAGCGATGTTTTTTTTGGATGCTTTATGTAGTGTTGACTGTTAAACTTACACATTTGGTTAACTGGAGAGGGCACTTCCTCTCCCATTTGTTAGTTGTCACCTTGATAATTTGTGTCATTTCCCCATTCATCCATTTGCAGGTGACACGTGGCTTGGATCAGTATTCAGACTACTGAGGGAAGCACAAGCAAGGCGTAAAAGTATTCCTGGCATGCTAGGAAGTGCTCCTGGTTGTCTGGAGTGCTCATCTTCAGCTGCCAGGAGCACACTGAATGTGAGCAGGGCAGCAGTGCCATCTTCTATAACATGTCAGTGGAAGGAGGAGTGTGTCAGAAACTGCTTGAATCTGTATGAACAAATGGTAGCGACTCCTGTAATGGGGACTGAAAAAAAATTAATCTCAAGTGTAATGTGTTAAGAGCTTGGTTTTTATGAGCCATTTCAAGAACTAGACAACATGAAACAAAAATACTTGGCACAATTGTTTTATGGTGGACGGTCCCAAGAAATGATAGGAATTGAGCTGTAAAAGCAGAGCTAAAGAACATTCCTATTAACGTGGGTGAGAAAGGCTGCATTAACTCCGGGTATGTTCTGAAAATACCACGCAAAACTACTTCTCATTTTAAAAACATCATGTATCTGTTCCATTGCTGTCTCATGTAAATCCTTTTTGTCACAGGGTTGGTGTGGTTATACGTCGTGACTGTAGAGCTGGGATGAGAGAAATTGAAAACTGAATTTATGACAAACAAGAATTCATGGTGATAGCTTAAATGTTAGCATTTATCTTGCTGAGGATCCAATTCAAAAAATACCACAGCGTGTGCTTTGAAATCAGGTAATTTTCAAACTGAAATATTTCAGTGCCATTTTTCCAGAGATAACAGACGAACAATTCATTTTTTAATTGTGGTGGCTTCTCTTTGTGTCCTTTGACTTCCAACCAAATTACCACAGTATGTCCTAATAGGTTTTCTTAATGTTGTTTTTTATTCCTTTTGGGTAGTTGTCAGAAGCCCATCTTGCTTATGCCATCTGAGTAGTAGTAAGGATAGTCGCAAAACCATTGGTTTGCAGTTAGAACTGTGCAGGAGTATGCAGACAGCTCTTAGGTTCCTTTGAGTGTGTTAGTATGTGTAAGGAGTTTGGGCAGAGATACCTGATTTTGATGTGAAACATTTTAGCTTTATATACCCTTTTATGGTATTAATTAGGCAAAGTACTTGTCTTACCTCTCTTTCCTTAGAGGTCCCAGATGCAAAACTTCATCAAACCTCTACTTCTAGACAGGGTTTTGAGAGACCTTGGAAGACACTGCCTCTCCCGTTTTCAAGTGATGCTTACAAGGCAAGGGAAGAATATATTGTTCACAGAGAGGCAGGAATAATGACCCACAGCTAAATGTAGGTAGGTTCAGCATGGAAGACTCCAGAGTTTATTATCCATTTAATTATTTCATTTATTCTGAGTTGTTTTCTAGAGCTCTTCTTCCTCTACTTCTTAATATTTTGGTGGTGATCATTTCTACATTGCAGCAGCCTGAAGAATGCATGCGTTGCGTGTTGATCCTGGTAGATGATGGAAGTTTGTATAGCAAAGAGAAGTTCAGAGACGGACTGGGCAGCAGTAAGGATTGCTTATACTGACTGGAAAGCAACATCCGTTTTGAATATCACTTAATTGCGCGTTTTTCCAGACCAGGTTTGCACAAACCAGGCTGAATACATTTCCAGGTTTTGGTACCAAACAATCACATTTAGGTGTTGAACTGTAATTTTACATAAGAGAGACAAATGCCTGTAGCTAATGATAGGATTTCATTTCCAAGGGTTTGTGATTGCTTTGAGGAGTTAATGAGAACCACAGAGTGTAATACAATATCTTGTTGATTCAGACAGGATTTTATTTTCTGTATTCTTTCATTTGAGAGACACTCAGGTATGAACAGATGTGCGGATGTTAGTCTGGTGTGTAGTGTGCCCAGAGGGAGAAGTGTAGATCAGGGATGATTTTTGAAACATTTCTTTCTAAGGTGTGAGATATAATACCTTTAGGGGTTATCTTTCTGAAACTTCTAGATGACATTTCTAAACAGCTACTGAGAAAACAAGTCCTTCCATTTAAATAATATCAAAAGGAAGCTGTGCCCAAGAAGTAACTGTAAGATCTATTCCCACTGCTGACAGATGTGATTTTTATTTGCTATTTTGCAAAATGCTTGAAGTTGGTTTTTCCTTTCCCAGTCATAGCAGTGTCCTCTGGGAAAACAAGTGTGATGCTCTTGAATTTTTTTTCCTTGCAGTTACTGGCTCCTTCAATTAAAGGTGAAATGTTATGGGTGGGGAAGCAGTAATATTTTTCATTGATTATGAGTAGTGGTGGACATTTGTATTCTACGGGAATACATGAGAAATGTTAGGGAAATAATGAGGTTTGTCTAGGCAAATTCAAGGACAAGTTACATCTGACAGCACTAATTAATGAACTTTTTCAGCTATTTCTTAAGCAGTTAAATCTAGTTATAATAACGCAACCTTTTAATGTTCAGCAATTTCTAACCCTGGATTTATATGTGCTTTCTAAGACTTAGCACTGTATTCTCCATTGCAGTGACATACATGAGCCCAAATCACAGACTGGGTCATTACTGTGTACAGGTAGGACAAAAAAAACATTTGCAGTTAGTCACAGCCAGGACTGCATGCTGATGCAGTTTGGCTGGGGGGTTGTATTACTCTGCTGCCTGGGTAGAGCTAGCCAAAGGGCTGTCATTTATTGAAAATTTGCCCCATGTTGCAGTAATAATCACATGCTCTCAAGGTGTGTGAAATTTACATCATCAGCTTTAGCTGCCTGCAGTTTATTGTCTGGGAACGTGTTCAGAAATAGATGGATAAACTGGGGGCGCCCTGGTAGTGCCTTGATATCTTCATTCATGCTAAAGGGAGGGTGGGCAGTCAGCTCAAATGGGACTTCAGTAACTTTTAGATGATTGAATTAAGTGAACCTCACTCAGCCTTGCCAAAATGAGACCAAGTTCTTATGACTTCATGCTCGTTTTTTTTCAAGTGGGATATAGCCCACTAGAAAGGGATGTTTTAGACTAAAACTATTAGTAGTTGTAAAGCATTTGGGAAAGTTTGTCCATGTATAAGTTTCAGCGTTATTGTAATGTTCATTAAGAGCTTCTGAAGTTGAACAGTTCTGTCAACTACTTGTGCATTTAGAAAGATACAAGCATTTAGTGATGGGTTGTATGAAGTTAATTCAACAAAATATTTAGAAGTATTACTGAACTCCTAGACCTATTGGGCTAATAAAAGTATTTTCTTCAGCTGGCTCTATCTACCCAGATTGTCTGGATATCCACATAAAAATGTAACTAATACTCCTATAAAGAGTGAAGCTGAGTACTATCATGGCAGAGCTGCTGGAATTACTCCACGTGCTTCAATTCTTGTCCCATTAAAGTATCAAGGAAAAAACAGTCCTTGACTTCAAAGGGAGCAAGGCCAAGCTAACACAGAATCTCTTCAAAATTCCAAACTGGTCATTTCATCTTTGTATTTAACCATATACCTTACAAGTTTTGTTTTTGTTTTTTACAAAGCTGCACTGAACATAAATGTGTTAGTCTCTAGTATGTAATCCTCAGTAATTACTGAGTATGTATCATGCATCCTTTGAAAAGCCACTTATTTCTTCTGGTAGGTTTCTGATTCAGCTGTCTTCTTAGCATGCTGTTCTCACTATTTCTCCCTCTTACAAGTCTGTATAAACCCTGCTGCTTGCTGTGTTTGTGTACAGCAACATATGCACATCTGTATGAAGCAGCGTAAGGATAACCTCACGCTTATTGGCATGGCTGTCTTCAGATAGAAAAATACTTTCTGGAGGTTCATTTCTTAGCATCAGCTTCCTGATTTCTTGCTTACTAAATCATGTAGTGTTTATGAAATAAAAGACTCCCAGGCTGTCAGTCAGAACTCTAAAGCCTTTCACAGACTGTAAATTCACATTCCTCTAGTTATAAATAGAAAACACTATTGTGATGGCTGTAAAACTCTCTCTCTGATGATTGTGTTCTGTAGCAGCAACAAATCACAAAAAGAGATGGTTGGGATGCTGTTGTCAACATCTTTTTTGCTCAGAATTTGCATTGAACAAATAAGTGAGGTGGTGCTGATGATTTGTAGTATCTGTTATCACCTTTCATCAAACTATGAGGGGAAAGGAAATACGGGGTATTCCAGATGGGAGTCTGGTACTTGTATACTAAGGAATCTGTTTTTATTTCCTCTGATTGTGAAGGACAGTGAGGGTGCTGTTGCTTCTTGTACTATTTCTTGTACCAATGACCAAATCCAAGTGACTTTGTTCATGTGTTATAATTTATAATCCTTCTGGGAGAGAGTATTTCTTTTCAGTATTCCTTTCTTCTGTTTTGCACCACTGTAGTTCAGATGTTGTAGAAATTAGTCTGCAAAGGAGTGAACTTGCTCTTTTTCACTGTTATTAGCCAGCTTTTCCTGTACGTTTTGGTTTATTGCTCTTAAAATAGGTCTTACTAGGCTGCTGACTTCTGCGATGTTCTGACTGATCAATACTAGTGTAGTTTTCAGAACATGTTTTCCACTTCAGTTTCTGGCCCCTTTATTAGAAACAGAGGTGTTTGGTATCAAGAAATAAATCTACAAAAGATCTACCAAGATTTATTTTTCCTCTACAAGTGCTACTGTGGGATCATATACATCAATTTGGGATTTGGATATTCACTCATGAATCATTTGGACTTCTGTTATACATCAGCCACAGAAGAACGACCATTTTTGAGTTCCAGGAGCAGTGGCTCATCTACTGGTAATGGTAATACTGATACAGCCCATTATGGAATGGGCTGTTTAGTTGAAGGATGCAAAATGCGGTGTAACACCAGTGAAGATACAGAAGCTATATAGAAGTCTTAAAAATGCTGACTGGATGAGACATCAATATGTCCAGCCTGCTTCAGGCAGAGGCAGTAGGAGAGACTCTTTAAGGAGAGTGTGCACTTGGCCATTTCCCTGGTCTGTTCTCCTCGCGCTCTCTTAGCATCACAGTTGTTATATTAAGGATTCTAGAGGCCTTTTGCCTGCACAGTTCTGGTGTTTGTGGACCTGTTTTCCATGAATTTGCCTCAATCCCACTTGATCCTGTTGACACTGTTTGCCTCAGCAGCCTCCTGTGGCAACAAGTTCCAGAGCTTTGCTACTTGCTGTAGGAAGTACTTCAATTTGAAAAGTCTCCTCCTAGCTTCATAACATCTTCTCCTACATTCTCTATTATTTCAGGATTTTAATTGCTTAGTCATGCTTGCAGTGCTTGTAACAACATTTTAAAAGTTGTACTGATGTGCTACATGTGTGCTGTGCAAGGAAATCTCCCCAGTATCCTCAGCTGCAAAGGTGAAAGCAAATGATTCACGGAGCATCTGCACTGTTGCATTGTCACCTAAAAGTTTACTTCTTTAGGCTTTATTGTCATCAAGTGGTTCCACTGATCACAGGAGAGCTTCCTGCTTTTCATGTGTTCAGAGAATGTTTTAGTATTTATTTGGGCATTGTTTTAAAGGCTCTCTTCAAATTCTTTTTTAGAATTCTTTATTTTGTTTATACTTGATCTGCTTTATTTTGTGGGCTTCTCTGTCTTAATTTCAGCAAGGTGTTCAATTTTTTAAATGTGGCTTTTCTGACATTGAAAGCTGCCATTGCTTTCCTATTGTGCCCTCCATTTTGGTCTGTGCCCCACAGGTCACCTAGGCTTCTGATGCAGTGTATTCAGTAGCCTTCAGGTTTAGTGTAATCTCAGTGGCTTTTGAATAAAACTCCTAAAGATTTTGGAGATAGGGTTGTTGGGTTTTTTTTTTTTTGGGGGGGGGGACCTACCCAGCTGCTTGGCAGTAGTCTGAATTAACTTCCTTGACAACCTTTTTGCATCATGGTATGGAGGTGGACTGCAGTCTCATCTCCTGCACCTTAGGTGTCTTGTGAGAAGTTCTGCCTATTCACCTGGCACATATTAGCATAGGATCATCTTGGACATTTAAGAAAAAGAAGACGAAAAACAGATTATTTGTCTGCAAAAATGATCTCTCACTTCCATCTGAGCCTACATACCTTTGGCAATTGTTGCAGAGGCATCTTGAGCTCCAGAGGGCATAGTGACAAAAGTGTCTACTGGGGAAGATGGTACGAAATCCTTTTTATCGGTTTCATGACTAAATGAAGGTTAATTTTACAGTCATTAATTTCATCAGTGTCTCATGTAAGCATGTCAGTTCAGCTAATGTTGCCACACCACCAGGTAGTAATAGTAGCTTATATTTGCATTTACAGGAGAGGCTAATATCCAGATTGCCAAGCACCAGTTCTGGGGAGTGTCCTCCAATTAACCCAGACTCCTGGCTGACATGTTTTCAAGGAATCCCTGCAGGAAAGCAAGGATTTACCTCTGTCTAAGGATGCCAAGGAGTGAAGTCTTCCTGAAGATTTCATAAAGAGAAAGAAAAATACAGGTTGCTCGTGTTTTTAGTATGGAGAGGAACTTTTTTGGTAGAAGTTTGGTTAGTGTGTTTCAGGCAGGTGAAGAAAGCAGAATTCATAAGGGATGAAGTGCAACACTGATTTTTTTTTTTTTTTTTGGGGGGGGGGAAGGGAGAGAGACAAATTCACCTGAGACAAAAATAAGTCTGTATTTTCATTGCTAACATAGGATTTTATTTGCGTTGAAAACTTATTTTTAATGCTGAAAGCAGAAAATGCAGAACCTTTAACAAGATATAAAAGCAATGTATATGTTTCAGATTTTCATTGGGGAGGAGAGTCTTTGTAGGCAAAAAAGCTTTCAGAATCTAATCACCTTCAGAGCTTCTGTAAACTAAATTGAGTTTTGCCTGGCAGCTGGAAGATGCTGAAGGTGCTCCCTGTGGGTCCATGTCTGGCATTTCTGGCTGATATTTTTAACTTCAGGTAGATACAATTCAGTAATGTTGGTTGCACAGCTCAGCAGTATTCATCAGATACAGAAATGATACGGAAATGGCTGATAAATACTCTTTGCATTTGCTTTGTAACTGCTGTCACGTTGCAGTTTAAGTTTGAAGAACTCAAGTGCGGACTTCTGGGAGGATGTTAAATCACCACTGGGGCTCTAAAGGAGAAATGTTAGTTTCTTTCCTGGAGAAAGAATTAAAATGCTTGAACTGTGAAGTCTGCCTGAAGAGCCTCTAGCAGATAAGGTGGCAAGCGATGGGAAATAAGGAGCTAAAAAAAAAAAACTGCTTTGAAAAAGGAAACGTTTTCTCTCTCTAAAGAGAGTTTCATGGGTGCAAGGAGTTTTCCAGACTAAGGGCAAGTACAGACAGCTTGATGGGTAGGAGGGGCAGAGCAGTGGGCTCCAAACTGTAAGGATGGGCTGGATGGGACCTTGCATTTCCCCACTCTGCAAGTTTATAGGTTGTGGCTTCAGGGTGGTGGTCTGCCCAGATTTTTCTATGACAGAAGTGGATCTGCAGATTGTCTCCTTTCTCTAACCAAACTAAACTAAACATTGGTGCACGTATCACCGTTGAAGCACTGAAGGCTGCTTTGAAGATATGCCTCTTGCTATGTCTTCCTTCTCATCCCAGTAACTAGCTGGTATGTTAAAGATGTTATTAGATCAGTAAACATGATCATTACATTTGGGGGAAAAAAAAAAAAAAAGAAAAATTAATTAGACAGTAACATGCATTTTTTTTAATGGTTTTTATGTAGCTGGGGTTGTTGTCTCAGGGATCTGCGTGATCATCTTTGGGTGGAAGAAATGGACAGTAATGGCAGAAACTTAAAAAGCTGAGTAATATCACAGCTGGTTGAGTGTTTAGGTTTTGAGTGGCTACGCAATAACTCACTGCATGTTTCCTTTGTGGGCTGATGTTTCTGCGAAAGCCTTTCACTTTTTGTGAATATTTTCATGGATTTACAGTGATTACTTAACTATTTACAAGGAACAAAATGTGACCCTATTAATCATAACTAATCAAATTCAGTATGTTGAGTCATAAAATTTTCAGCCACTCTTTTCAGTCTTTTCATCTTTATTCATATTTTCCAAGTTAGTGATTCATAAATTAATATTTACAGTTACCACATGCTAGTATCTGAGAGCATTTTTTTCTTCTAGTAGGTGTTCAGTTTAACTGGTCTATAGCCTGGGGAGACTCTGCTCCAAGCAACAATTACTATCTTTCTGTGAAACTGATGTTCATGTGCATTGCAGAACTGACTGCTGCTGGAGATCATAGTCCTTAAAGGAGAGCGGAGAAAAGCGGAGTGCAGGGAGCTTGCTCTCTGTCTTGCCAGGGTACTTCAGCTCTGCCCTGTGATGTTGAGGGAAGCACTCTGTCTTCATTTTACTCAAACTTGGTGGCTCTAACTTCCCAGAGAGCTTGTATTCCTTTGTCATTCCTGCAAAGCATTAGATCCTTACTTGACTTCCAGAGGGTTTTTACTTCTTTGCTGTTATTTGGTAGGTGACAAGTACTTGCTCCTGTTGATTCCCTGTGTAGAAATTAAGATCCAGTAGGAAATTGAAATGCAGCTAGTGGGTTTGTTGCTGCTGGCTGATTGCTGACTCTGCTGATGGTGTGAGACCTGCATGGTGCTAAACAAGTCATGCTGTGCTCTGGTGCGCATTTGAAGACGGGCCATTAAAAGCTGAAATGTCAGTGGTGACTCCATGCACCTGTAATAAATATAAGCTTTGTAATTAGCAAGCTGTCTCCAAGGGCTGCATGTGTACTAAGATGAATTTTCATTGTGGCCTGCCCAAAGTTCTTGTGCAATGTATAGCAACCAGTTAAGACTGTCACAAGAGACACGTCAGTTTCTGAGTGTCAATCACAGAACTAGCCTATAGGTTTGTGGTGACAGCAACCTTGTTTCTATACGTTTGTCTAGAACTCACCACACTATACAAGTGTGGAACAGAATTCATTTGGAGGGGGGGAAGGTTGAATTACAAGCATATATACATGTATTTTACAGGTAGGCACTGAAGTTGCCAATATGATTGTCAGCAGACAGTCTACAAAAAACTTATGAATTGGAGCACTCCTCTGCCTGCCTGTTTCAGGCTTTGCTAGTGCTGATGACAGGCAGGTAGCTCTGGATTGATGTGAAGAAGCCTCAGCTGAGGGTAGCTGACACTGAAGCACACTTTAGGCAAAAGGGCATTTCAAAAAGTGTCATAAAGCAAGTCTAGACTGGAATTTGTTGTTGAAAGGAAAAACTGTTATCCTTTGGGTTGAAAAGTGACCCATGGCTTTAGGCATTAGTGATTTTTGATAAATGGTTTTCCCTTCCCCCACTGTGGGAGGCAATTGGTTTCCACTGTAGACCTGAACTGTAGACAATTTGCTTTATTGTATTTGTAGGAAAGGTAGCATAGCCTAACGCAGCAGAAAAACAGTTCTTGAAAATGCCTTCATTGTGTGTTTATTTGTATAAATAATCTGAACTACATCACACTTAAGACTTGAAACTTTTCATGTGTTTATTAATGTATGGGTTCTCTTTTCTCCTGTTTTATGGAGCGCTTTCATGGTGTATATATATTGGCATGATTTTTTGCTATCTTAAATGTGACATTGCTATTGCATGTGAGCTGTTTTGGTCAAGAGCCTTGTTAACTGCCCTATCAATTACGCTTCTAAATGCCTGTCAAATTAAGAAACTGCAGCTCTAGGCCCCTCAGGGCTTTTTCCTTCTTTTAGGCAAAGACTTTTTGTTTTCTCCCAGCACTTTTGATCTCCTTATCATTCTGGAAAGTTTCTTGCTTTTTTTTTTCTTGGAGAAGAAATATCTTCATGTGTGAAGCAAAAGGTGCCTTGTGAAATCTAGAACTCTTTGCAGTGGGATAGGTTATTATTGTTAAGGCAGCATTTAAGGTCTTGGGTGGAGTAACAGAGTTGCAAAGATAATTGCTACTGTAGCTTGTTCTGTTCTATCTTTATAATATGAAATATGCTTGCCATACTGTGCAGGATGTATGTTAGCAAATGCTGGCATTTTAGCCATGACCAGGTATGCACTGACATATTATTTCCCCTTTGTATACAGTGCGGAAGTTTGTTTCTAAGAGTCTGAGACAAAATATCTGTGCCACTTCAGAACACACAGGTACTTAATTCTGTATGTTCAGTAGACCAAACATTATTGAAATGAATGTGGTGGAACACAGCTGGAGTTAAGTGAACTATTGTTCTCACAGAATAGGCTAGATTAAAAACCATGAAAAAGAAAAGTTTTGAAAAAGCTACTTTTTTAATGTGTCCAACTACAAGCCCATCTAAAGATGAGCAGCTGGCAAACATATGATTTCCCCCCCGTTATAAAAAATGGATTTCACATCCATCCAGCTGTGCCTTTCTTAAGGGGGCCTGCTGGCACGTCATTCCTGGAGGAAACAGTCCATCTGGGAAGGCTGTAGGGTGCTGGGCAGGCACCAGTCCTAGTGCCAAACACTACCCAGTGGAGGGAGCAGAATACCCCCAGAGGGAAAGCCCAAAGCTTGTCCCCAGCTTCCAACTCACCTGTGTGCAGCCAGGAACTTGGTGAGCATTCTTTGCTGCATTTCTGAATGTTCTTTCTGTCCCAGATAAGCTGCCAGTAAATGGGAAGGGCTGAGTGCTTCCTTTTCTACCTGTATTGCACTATTCTAATTCTGGGTGGCTGTATGAGAACCTTACATAGTCCTGAGAGCCTCTGTGTAACTTTACTTGCCTTATACATGTTTTATTATGTTTGGCTTTATGTTGGTGAGAGTCAGAAGAAAATTATTTCCAGATTACAATAAAGGAACTTAAATTTAAGTGTTGTTAGATCATTGACCATATTAAAATTCTCAAAAGGCATCAATGTTCAGAGGAAACACTTTTTTTTAAAAAAAAAAAAAAGAGAAGTAAAAAGAGTAGCATTATTGGCCTAAAGATACTACTGAGCCTTGGGAAAAGATTTGTGCCACGTTTCTTGTGACACTAACATCACAAAGGATATAAACCAGTCATTGGCACTCTCTCAAGAAACACATTACTGTAATTTGTTATAACAATACCACTGTGATATTTGTTCATAATATTTATGAAAGCTAGGCTATGAAAACAGTATGCACTGACTGTCAGTGGTCATGTATCATTCTTTAAAAGAGCATATACGTGACAAAATGTTTTAAATGAACTCTAAAAATATACTGGTGGGTTAGAACAATTTGGCTGGTCTTGCACTCCATGCCAGGAGGTGCTTCCCAGGATAAGCTCCTGGATGACCTTTTTAAGGGCATATATCAAATAGTCATGTATTTATTATGGTCCCAGTCAGTCCTCAGTAGCCACGATGAATGTTGTGTAGCATGCACAGTCATTACAGCTCTGTGTAGTACGCTGCTCAGTTTCCAGTTGCTGTCTTTTCTCTGGAAAACAGTGCTGCTTGTCTCTTGTCAGCCCGATAAACCCAGCAGTTACCCACGAAGTGTTCCCAATGGCACACAGCTTTATCTGGCCTGGCAGGGGGATACAGATGCCGGGAGCCTGGGAAGAGGCTCCTGCTCTGCTTCTGCATTTGTGCCTGTGCCCTGCGGGGAGTGGCTTCTGGAGGTGCTGTGAGCTCTTCCAGCAGCATGCTGGCATTCACTGCGCTTCTGCTAGCAGCATAAATCTGGGTTTGGGGACAGTGAATGAGGAAATGCACTTCTTCCATGACTGAATGGTTCTAATGACATGCCATTTTTTCATCTTCCCTATCAGCGTCATGGTGGAATGTAAGTAGCATTAATGTTATGATATTTGCTGCAGCCAGGCTTGGGTTGAGTCTGCTTCCTGACTGGGAGGAGGCCACCAGTCCTGGGTGAACTCTAGCATGGGAGCGGGCTTTGTCTTGAAGATGGCATAGATAAAATGAGGCTGAGCAGCTGTGGTAGGCGAAGCACAGATGGCTTTTCCTCTTAGTAAAGTGTGAGATTTTGCTATGGTTTGGGGATACACTTTACTAGTAAAGGAAATAGAAACCCCAATTTCTACCTTTCCCCTCTCTCCAGAAAGCTCTGTCCATTGTAGTTCAGTTTGTCAGCAGTATCTTGGTTATTTGCTGCACTGGGGTGTGTACGGATGAAAAACGAAAGTGAAGGTAATTACCTCTTATCATTGAGCAGGAAGGCTCCAAACAGGCTTGTGTCTATCACAAATGTGGATAGGTCTAAAATGACTTAAGTTCAGTTTCCTGCATTTACCACCCTTTCTATGAATGACTAGATCTGGGAACAGTGAATACCATCACTGCAGGAAGCTCCAGATCTGAACTGTGTGCATACAAAGCTGTTTATGAATCATCCATTTTTATTTAGCCACTTCCATCTAAGGTAGCTGGTTCAGTTTAATAATGAAATGGCCTCTCCAGAGGTCCTGTGCCAGATTGGCACATTGTTCTTTAGGGGGGAAAAAAAAATCCAAATTCCAGTCTGCTTAAAAAAGGCTTTAAGAAGAAATTATTTAGAAATGATAGACAACAGCTGTAGATGTGGTGACCTATAGGTTAAGAATGTAAGAACAGAAGGGAAAAGTGGCAAACTGAGATGGAGTAAAAAGCAATAGGAAAAGTGATTAAGAGACCATGATTAACAGAGAATGAAAGATTAAAACTGGGGCAGATGTTTATATAGTGCTTCATGCAAAAAAAAAAAAAAAATTGTTCTTTTAGGTTCTTCTCTAACGCTGTCCCTCTCCTCTCTTTATTTATAGCTTTAATCATATATTACATCCATATTATCCACTCTGTCTTTGACTCTGGAATTGTAATAATCTTTTACCACTTTCTTTTCCAGTTTAATTAAATCTCAATTTTATGCATTTACTTCAACTGACTTGCCTAAGCAGCCCGAATTTCCTTTTTTATTCCTTGAGTGGATTGAAACAATACCACACAATAAGAATCCGTGTTCAAGTACATGCATTTTAATAACCATATTAAGGATAACTGTAAAACTTCTGATTCATGCTAGGATTGCAACCGTGCCAAAGGTTACGTCAGTGATTCTACCTGATACACATGTAACTGCAAGTACGAATATCTTATCTGCTTATAATGGAGTTTCACCTGCAATGCTAGAATTCAGGCTGAGGTGAGGCTGGCCAGGAGCCAAGGATGTACCCTCTTTGTCTTATTGGTTCATAGGAAATAAATGGTATGCTTCCAAATGAGAGAAATCAGAAACACACAACTCCTGAGAGCAGTAAGAAAAGGTTAGCGAATATTTCTAGTTGAAATTGTTGACATCCTTGACAGAAAAAATATTTTAAAATGGAAACCAATAGACATTTGGTAGCAATTTGGTCCCAATTTTAGCTTTAATCAAGAAGACTTAGTAATCTATATATCGACATTAATAATGACTTCAGTCAGAAAAATGTATAGAAAATGCAGTGTTTAGATTTAAGTTGAGAAAGCCAAAGAAGGACTTACAAGCAGGATGTAGGTTTAAAAGAAGAGACTAAATATCTTCATCTGGCCTGAATAATAGTTGCTTAGTGCTTGCGTGCATATCAGATGAAAATTCACATATTGGTTTTGTAGACAGAAAATATAGAAAGTAACAAATAAAATGTTAGAAACTGAATGTATCTGTCAAGCATATCATAAACACCCTCCAGATGATCTTATGAGATCATCTGTGCACTTGGACAAAAATTCAAAGGAACAGCCAACAAGATTTCAGAGTCATCCCATCTGAATTTTAACTCTGTTTTACGCTCTAGACCCACCCTAATCTTTTCCCTTTTCTCAGTCCATTTCCAATATTGATTTCAGTGATATGAGTATTCTGTTCTTTGCAAAGCAATAAGGTGTTTTGTATAAAAAGTATTGTCAAGTAGCTCAGGCTGTGAACAGTGTTTTGTTCAGTGAAGGAAAACTGAGTATCACTGAATGCTTGGAAAAATAAATATGAGTTGAAAGGAAAAAAAGAGGGAGGGAGGCTTGTACAGCATACATAGCTCTGATCTACTAGAACATATAGTCACGCAGAAATAACAAGTTTCTTAGGGAGTATGTTGTAAGCCATGTTGTTCTAGAAGTACTCTGACCTCAAGAACTGATGATTTCATTTTCCATCTCCAAGTCCAAGGCAAGTTTTGTGTGAATGGGGAGAGTCATGCTGCTTATGAGCTTTGCATTTTCAAGTCACTTTTCTTGCAATGACTTTCACCAGTCATGAATCACTTAGATGGACAAAGAGCATGTTGTGTGTGACTCTTTGCTCTTTGCGAAGTTTATTTCTTTTATAATATCTACAACCATTTCTATTTCTTTTTTAAACATTCTACTCTTTAAAATAGCAAATTAGATTTCTGTGACCTCTTCTGCATTAGGTGCAAAGAATAGGAAGAAATGCTTTCCAGCTAAATGAGGGCACTCTGTCTCAAATGCCTACAGTTTATAATTGATATTTCCAGGATAATCTCAAGGAATTTAAAACAATCTCAAATTTAAGAGCAATCAACAGGATCGAGACAAAGTGAAACTATTACACTGAATTTATCGGAAGGCAGGGTTTAAATTGATGCTACATATTATTCAATTTGACAGCTGCAAATTCACATTAAAGATAGCAGAGACCAAAAGACTGCAACTGGAAGAGGAAATGCTAATTTCTTACAACTCTGAAGCTAAGCTTTTTAGTTACAATTATTAAATACTTTACATTTCCAGAGTACCTGTGATCCACAGAAGCTCCGAGCACTTCTGAATTTATAAGTATGGTCTTAATTTCCTGTCCCACCAGGTGATATGCAACTGTCTCTGAAGTGCAGCAGACCACTCTATAGCAGCCCTTACACAAAGGAAAAAAACAACTTTTCTTTCCATGCTGTTTTACTTGGTTACGTTGCTAAAGCATGTGTCCTCATCATGCTGTGTTAGAAGGGTAGGAAATGAAGAAATCTGAAATCTCCTAACCGCACTACTGGTTGGTGTGCAATCTGGGATAAGTCATATGTCCTTATGCTGCACTGTAGAATGGGAACAATGCTATCTAATTTAGTGGTGTTCCAGTGATGATGGAAGAGCTATACAGCGGATTCTTTTTTCTAGGAATTGTTTCTCAGTATTTGGGAAGGCTGAATTTATTTAACTGTAAAATTATTTGAAATCACTCAGGTGGAAAAGCCATGTAATCTATGTAAAAATGCAAATTGCTAGAGAAATTAAGGCTGATGTTTTGCTATGTAATAGTTTATTTCCTTTGCAGTAATAGTGCTCGGAGGTTTATATGTGTGGGAAGACCAAGCAGATGTTATTAACTGCTGGCAGTGTCAAATATTTTTAAACCATTACATCTCTAGTGATGTCAGTCTTTCATGAAAACTATCACATGCTAGCACAGTACCCTGTAATGATTGAAGAGAGAGTTATCAGCTTTCTAAAACCCTTTGAACAAGTCGTAGCTCAGAGCCATGATGAGGCAGGGAGGAATCATACCGATGAGATCATGCTTCACATTTTTTGTTTCATGAGTATATAATGTGATTTCCTGATGTACAGTGTGGATGAAAACTCCTAAGACATTGAATGTTCTCTGTGTAGTGTATTGAACAATCTCTTAACTGACATTTTAATTGATTAACATAGTTGTTTGAGATTTAGTCTGATGTACATTCTGCTTAGCAGGTGTCAAAATGTTATCTAGAGAGCAATTAGGAGGGGGATTAGTACCTCAGAAAACTATAGGGTCCATCCTTTCCCTTAAGATCTATTTGTAGGTCCTGTTATTGTCATTAGGGTCCATGTTTGCAAGTGCCATGACAGGAGATTTTGAATTGGTACTTCCTGTTAATGACAAAGTTACCAAACATAAATATTCAAATATTATACTCTTCTGAGTTCTTCCTAGGTCACTCCTGCACCATACAATCAGACACAAGAACTGGCTCCAAGGGTGTTCCTACATAGCTGCAAAGCTGAGACAAATTCCACAGATTAGCCTCTTCAGTGAGATCAGGAAGTGGGATTGGAAGATCGGACTGCCGGAGTTGGCTCAAGTATGCTGCAAAGAATAGGCTAAACCACTTTAAAAATTAATGAACTGTATGAGTTTAGGACTGCTCAGGTTTATAGGCTAACGGATAACCATCAGAAGGAGAAAATATTGTATGAAAACAAACACTGGGGAAATTTAGAGCCTTTATGTCTCTCCTGGTTTATGCTGATGTAAATCAGGATTAGTTGCACTGAAGTCATTTGACTTACCATAATATA
The DNA here is from genome assembly GCA_016647715.1 of Pavo muticus. Taxonomy (NCBI): domain Eukaryota; kingdom Metazoa; phylum Chordata; class Aves; order Galliformes; family Phasianidae; genus Pavo; species Pavo muticus. The sequence goes on from JACDJE010000083.1 coordinate 302,970, forward strand.
ACTAGGAAGAGAATGGGTAATTTATGCTCACTTTGCAGTACCACACAGATAGAATTAAGTGGTCTTTTTGGAAATGAGAAATGGGTCTTTTCTAAGCCATTTTGCAGGAAATTAAAAATGGCAACCAGATGCTTCATTTCAGATGGGAAAAAGTGAACTCTGGGAGGCTTTTACAGTATTTCTCAAGACCATGTGCTATGTATTTACCAGTTATAAGTCTGTGAAATTTATATATACTGTAGACAATATTATTTTTCAAAGAAATCTAAAATATCCACAACAAGAAATTCTGATCACTTCCTATAAACACTCTGAAATAGGGTGTTTTCTACAGTCAGCCAAAACCACAATAAATCTATAGCACAGGGACTTTGCTGCTTAAACCTGGCCACACACTAACTCTTCGTCTAGTTGTGGTACTTCTAGAGAGTGGCCCTCGAACAGAGGCCGACTATTCCTGTTGGGCAAAGCCTCTATGTCCTGATTCTCATTCTTTGAATTAATCCTTCCACTTAAGACCCACCTCTAATGGCAGTTAAACAAACAAAAAAATGAGGCAGCCAAAAACACCTTTGCAAATAGTAAAAGAAAATGAACTACTTGGGATCCGAACTAGTGCAGTAGAAAAAGGAGATGCATGAATGCAGAGGCAGGACTTAGGTAAATAAATATTTGGCCAAAGAACTTCTCTATCTATCAAAGACTGGATTTTGCATTTTGTCTCCTATTGATGGGCAGTTGCTCCTACTATTATGTGTGGTGGTTTGAAAGAGGCTCCTGCAATCTCGCAAATAATCAGCTGGTTGATAGACTGAGCAAAGTAGCTAAGGTAAACAAGATGATGGAGCTTCCATGACAAAGTTCCGACTTAATCTGGACACAAAACTGGCCTCAAAATCATAGTTTTGTTTTTTGTCTGTGTTCTAGGCCATGAAGAAAACATATGCTGTTCTTTGGAATGCACATGCCGCTGTCAGTTCTCAGTAAATCCCAGGATAAGTGTGAAATTAGGGAGTTGGTCTTACAAAGAACCATTGGAGTATGAAAAAAGTGTGTCTTTTCGTGTGATATCTGTTATTTAGGTAGCTGAGACTCTGTAACTCAGGGCGTGTTTCATTCCTCTTCCCTAATAGAGCAGAATGTTTTGGAAACCTGTCACCCATTTCATTTCAGGAACGTGTGGAAACTGATTGCTAAGAGCTCTCCCTTCATGCCTCCCTGTTATGATGGAATTAAGGAACAGATGCATGGTGAGCTTCTGCTTTATCCCACAGCTTGGACACCTGATCTGCTTCTCGTGCTTTCAGTCATGCATCCTCCTGTTGCAGCACAGCTCCAAGGGTAAACCCACCTTTTTAACAACCTGCAGTGTCACTGAGGCAGCACTCTGATCGCCCTGGGGAACCCTCAGCCCCAGACACACGGGCCTTCATTGCTTCAGCACGTGGTGAAAAGTGCTAGGACTGTGCCAGCAAAAGACAAATAGGAGCGAGCTAATACTGCTTTGCATCTGCTTAGAGCAAAGTGCTCTTTGGGGTAGAATTGGGGTCTGACCTGAAATTTAGCTGTTTTCAAAAGGAACTCTGTTGTGGTATTCAAGCCTGCAATTAAACTTCTTAGTTAAGTGTGAATGTAATTTACATCTAAAAAGCTGTTCAGTGCATGTTGCAGTGTTAAGGAGTTGGCTTCAAGTCAGGAAATTCTAAGTACCAGGGTAAACTTAATTTTTATCACTCTGCTTTTATTTATTTAAAGAGGGGAGCAAGGAAGGGTTAGGTTTGAGACAAGAAAAGGCAGCTTTGAGTTTGAATTTTCTTGTTAGTTGTTCTGACACGGCTTTATTTTGATTTATTTTGATTTATATTGATTTATTTTTTTCTTAAGTCATTGTTAAGTATGTGACAAACTATTAATCCATTAGTGAAGAAATTGATATTCTCAAAGATGCTCCCTAATCTCCTTCAAATATTGATTTAATATTATTATAACATGGCCAAGTACTGTATTACTCCTTACCTAAATTAACTTTTTTTTTCAAGATATATTTAGGAAGGAAATGTGTGTTTATTGATTGTATGAATGAAGTGACTTTAATTAAGGAAACAGGCCTGCTGCCAAAAGTGGCATACATGACTATTAGTGCTGGCTGCTTCCTACAACAGCCCAAAAAGGCATCATGAAAAGCAGATGCCTGAATTAGTTACAACATATACATCCTGGCCAGACAGATGCTTCAGATGCTTGTCCATTTGAAGGATGGATTCTCTTTCCTTTGAAGCAAACTGGAGCATAGTTGCACTTTAAGGTTTTCTACCAACCACCACTGAAGGCTCTCCAGCTCTAAATTAAAAATTATGTCAATGGAGCTTGATTTTTCTTGTGAGATTCCCATGTCAGCTTTCAGCACTCTCATTTAGTGCTTGGAATGGGGCATATGAGATACTTAAATTTCAGAAGTTTCATCTTTTTGCATGAAAACATAGGCTAGGAAGTGATGACAATAATGACTACTGAAGAGGAAATATCAGTCTGTTGTGCTTCGGTTTAGTTCACAGCAGCATTCCAGTATTCTGATTTGCATTCAAAGCTTTTAGCCTCAAAGTTGGTCAGAAATCCAGTGCAAGTTTCCAAGTGCCACTGCCACCTCCTACAAGGAAATCTTCAAAAATGGGCTGGGATCTATGGGTTAGCAACTTTCTATAAAAATGTAATTTGGGGATGCTGAGAAGTTCTTACATTTTCTGAATTCCATGCTGGTGGTTAATGGGGTGCCATACTTGCTGAATCCTCCTATGGTGCGTGAGAATACAAAATATTCCAAACATATTGTGGAATTTTTTCTCCACTCAGACTAGAAATGGTTAAAAAATGTGTATGTAGCCTGTGCACCCAGCTGCCCCAGTTGTGAGTCTAAAGTCTCGCCTCCAGGCTTTTTTTAAAAGGGAGAATCCCACCACAGCAGGCAGCGTTGCAAAATGAGCAGCGTTTCAGTAAAGCCGCGGAAGGTGGTTATCATGGAATTCTCTGGCAGCAGGAGGTTGCCAGAATCTGCCTGGCACTGCCTGATGCTAAGTCCCCGGAAGCCTCGTGGCTGTGAGTGGGCTGTAAAGAGGATAGAAACAGCGATACACTGCTTAGCAAGCAAGCTAAGATGTGATGCTGGTGATTTGGGCTGTAGCGTTCTCATCCCTGCTGCCTCAGCCTCTTGGGTGGGATGCGAAGGGTTGGGACCTGCATTAAGGTGCTGTATAGGCAGCTTTTTGTCTTGGGAACAAGCACTGCCACAGCTAAGCCTAACCCTAGGGTCATAACGACTACCCACGGATGAGTCTCTGACCTGAAAGTAGCTACAGAATTGAATTCAGCCAATTCCAGACTGAGATTTCCTTCTTTACCTTCACTGGGAGGAAGTGCAACTATAGATCTTCCTACCTGTTGTTCCCCGTGTGTTGTTGATGTGTCTATGCAGAAGAAACATCAATACAAAACACCTAATTGTGTGGCATCGGAAATGGAGGAATGGTTCTTCCCTATGTTCTGGTGGCCTCTTCCTTGTTCTGACAGGCTGGAGTGTGACTGGTTATGGGAAACACACTGGTGGGACTTAAAAGCATCTGAGCTTATTTTTGGTAGAGCTGTTCTAGGCAGTGGACAGAGATGCTCTGGAAGGATTGGCTTTACAGCTCTTATCTCCCCATCTGTGGGAGTCTTTGTGACCACCTCCACACTTGCACACACCCTCTCTCTGAGGCCATGAGATTTCTGCATCCCCTATATATATTGGCAGAAAAAACTGGTTTCAGCAGTACTTACGGCATGACTGATGCAATTATCACTTACTCATTTTTGTAGCCACTCTGTGTAAATGCCAATAAAACCTTCCAACTGCCCTGTATAGCTGTAATACATATGTATTATATCTCTAAATATCATTATTAGTATCTTAGCACGTAATGTTTGCTTACGCGCTTACGCACAGACAGATATGTCCCTCCCAGTGAGTATCCAAATACAGTAAGGATGCTGCAAATCCAGAAACCAGTAGTGAGTATTTATGGATGATTTGGCATGTGTTTGTGGAACATGTGTGTGCCTTGAAGAAAGACTGTGTGACGGGTCCTCAGCTACAGACATGCAACCAGCAGCTGCTTTACGTTAAATCACTTGGATATTTGAAGCAGTACTGGGGATCTGAGTGCTGCAGTATTGTGAGTCACCAGTAAGGGGAACCCTTTTTGCAGTAAACCTTCAAGCTTTTACTGCTTTGATGGAGAGCATGGTCATAAAGATAACGTGACATTTTGGTTCAAAAAAAATTATGTTTAATCAGAAGGCGAACAGAGATAAGCAGTTTAAAATGAAATCTGAATTACAATTTCAAATCTTTTTAACTTTTCAATGAGATTGAGTAGGAAATGTGAATGAACCTGCATTAACCCTTAGAGTGGAGCTAAAGAAAAGAAGGAAAGTTAATTTTGATGACAGATTTTAAAACCAAATGTGCCAAACTACCACGGAATGGTGGCTGTCATCAGGGATTGTTTTAACAGGAACAGATGATTTCTTTGCTTTTGAATTTGTCGTAACAGGCAAAATTTCATGTGGCTGAGTCTTCAAGCTCCAACAACGCCATTTTGAAGTTTATTAACTACCATTCCAAATATTCTGAAGTTATAGTAGGATGATGAATCTCAATACTGTAAACGATGTAGAAAAACTCTTGAAACTATTTCAATTAATGTGTTGCTGTACAATAGGTATTATACCAGGAGAAAATTGCTATCCATACAGATCTTTGTTCATATAATATCCATAATCATTATGATCTTTAGCTATCCTACAGCAGTAGGAGTATTTTTATATTGCCCAGACAGAAATAGGCTTTATTGAGGTGAACAGAAATTGAGCATTTACTCAACTAAATAATCTAACTATAGATTTTCTTATATGGGCAGTTCTGGAACTGCTGTGATGAATTGGTCTGAGGGAGCTCCCCTCCCTGTTCAGTGCAGGCTTTTGTATTACACTTAATCTCAAAAAGTTTGTTATATTTAGTCACACTTTTTTCACTACTAAGTATCTGATAACTAACTATGAAACCACCGAATGTACAGATTTGATGCAGCCCATAAAATCTAATGATGTTTACCACTGTAAATCTGAGCCAAAGTTTCTGCCGTGCTTTCTCAAGAAGTCTTCCCTTTGGACTGCTAATTAGCCTTTCTCTAACTTTGAGTACTCTACAACTGCACTGTGCTGATTGATAGTGCATCAATATTAATTAATAATTTACCAGGCTGTTGGAATTTTCCTCTACGTGTAATCACAGCTTCAGCTCCTTGTAAACCTTTCTTCATGTAGCAAAGAGAAGAGGAGGAGTATCATTTTACTTCACCCTCTGTTGTTTAGTCTCTCCTTTGGTTTGTCTGCAGGAAAACTCCCTCTTGGATATTTCTGAAAGTTCCCACGGTTTGTATGGCAGTGTGGTTCCATTCTAGAGAAGTGTGCTGCTGCTGCTAGTTGGAGCTAGTCTAGCCTGCTGCTTCATGCTTATACACACAGCACAGAAGTGCTCCGGAGTGCTACCTGTACTTTGGGGATTTGGGAGCCCAGCCCTCGGATGGGGCCCTGCCTGCCAACCCAGCCTGCAGGTTGACTGCTGGTGCTGTGCTCTGTGCTCAGCCAGGGCCATGGGAGCTGGCAGTGGGTCCATCCTTGAGAGGGTGGTTGGTGCTCACATTCACACAGGCATTTGTGAAGCAGGCTGTAACGTTGGTCACAATCAGAAATCATGTAGTTCTCTACAAAATGACCAAATTACATGATGACAATAAAGTAATAGGTGCTGCCTTGGTGCCCTATAGTAGCCAAAATACTTAACCATGTTTTCAGGGTAATTGTGAATCAGTTCCTAAAAATGTTTTTCTTTCACGGGAGTCTCGATGTGTAGGATTGATTTCCCCATAAGCTTCATGCTCACATCTGTTACCTGCTTTGTAATTGAGATCTTGACACAAGTGAAATGTCAGACCCCTGAAAAAAATCTTACAGTTTATTTACATGAGAGGAATATGAAAAAGTACTTTCCAGCTGCATTTAGAGGTACTGCACAGCGCCTGTCATTTGACTAATCTTATTTGTGTAGTCCCTCTTCTGAGGGGGAAGAGCTCAGGATTTGCAGTTCAATCTTGTTGTGATTTGTTCTTGTTGCAGTTCATATAGCTCAATATTCGTGCAGTTGTTCTTGTTACCAGATGACTGTCAGAGCTTGCAGTGTTGTTGAAATATCCCCAAAAGAAGCTACATTTGCCCAAGGCTGTATGAGTCTGCACGTCTGGAGCTTTTTGGTGACGAGTCTGCATTGATTTTTGTTTGGGCCGGTTTTCTGTTTCCTTCATGAGATACCAGTATATGGTACCAGCTACACAGATAAAATACACAGCTGTAGCCAGCCTTCCTTAGGGTATGCTCTACAGTTCTTGGTTATTTAAATACAGTACATGAAAGTGTACATTCTTAAGTAGTATTCAAAATGTATGCGTATATATTTAATTTACATTAATATTTTATATTCAAGGACAGCCTCTTCAGGGCACGCAAATGGTTGTTCTGCTTTGTAGGAGGTCTAGCCAACAGCACAGAAAGGCAGCTCAGACAGCGGGGAATTCTTGACTGAGCTCAGAAAGGTGGAGGTATGTGGAGGATGGGAGCAGATACAGGCTGCCCAGAGGGAGTATCGAGACATTACTCCACTGTGCAGAGATAGAGGAAGGGCAAAGCTCAGCTGAAGCCAAAACTAAAAAGGGACATGAAGGGAAACAGAAAAGATTTTCATGAACGTGTTGGCAGCCAAAGAGAGTCGAAGGATAATACGGACTGGTGCTTATTGGATCAGAGAACACGGTGATGAGGAACATGAAAAATGCCAAGGTACTCAATGCCTTTCTTGCCTTTGTTTTTACTAGTAGGATCTGCCCTCCATTCTCACAGGTTGTTTAGCCTAGTGAAGGGATCTGTGGGAATAAAGCCCTTCCCACAGCAAGGGCAGATTAAGGGATTAGTTAAGTATGCTGGACATATGCTTATAGCTTCAACATCTCTATTTGAACAGCTCAAACAGCAGGTTGGAGGGCATGTACCGCAAGCTTTTGCCCGGTACTAAATTATGGGGAGAAGTGGAATGTGCTGGTGAGCAGGGATGCTACTTTGAGGGAGTTTGACAGGCTGACAAAGTGGGCTGACAGGGATTTCATGGGTTTCAGTGAAGACAAGTGCAGAGCCCTGCAGCTGGGACCAAATAACCCAGTCTAAGCCTACAGCTGCACATCCCTGAATAGAAAGCAGGGATGCAGAAGACCTGAAGCTCTCGGTAGATAGGAAGCAGTAAAGGAGACTGTGTTTTTGTGGCAAACAAAGCCAATGGCATGCCATGAAGTGATAGCAAGAGCTTCTGGGGCATTATCTCCAGTTTGTGGCTTTCTGACACAAAAAGGATGTTGACATACTGGAGGAAGTCCAGCAGAGGCCTCCAAGATGGCGTCCAGAGCATGTGAGATATGAGGAGAGAGACTGAGGGAAGGTTTATTCAGCCTTGAGGAAAGAAGATAGAGGAGTCTTATTGCTGTCTGCAATGATTAGAGGCCAATCAGGGCTGTAGAGAAGAGACACTTTTCTTGGAGCCACGCAGTGATATGATAGGAGGAGATCATGCAAGTCATAATGTAGAAATTTTTTATTAGATAAAAGTAAATAAATTCACTGTGATATTGGTTAAGCACTGGAACAGGGAACCAGAGAGGCCAAGTCCAACCTTGGAGATCATCAGAGCTTGGCTGGAGGAGGCCCTGAGCAGTCTCATCTGGCTGGACTTGTTTTGAGCAGGAGGCTGATCAAGTGATATCTGAGAGGTCCCTTCCAGCACAAACTGTTCTATGATTCTGTGATATTACAATGATATTGCAACAAATTCCTTACTAAGTATTGACAGAATCAGTCAATATTACTCTGTTAGAGCCTTTTACAAGGTGTTTTGTCAAAGATCTAACTGTCTCCATACTACAGATTAATGATGCTTTCATTATCAGACTGTGTCTCAAAGAGAAAGTAGCAATTTTTAAATATAATGTATTTTTTAAAACAAGAATGAAAGAAGATACGAGCCAAGATCAGGGTCTAGTTGTTATGTAGGTTTTGCTAGTGACAGTGAGGATGAATGTTTTTCTGGTCAGAGCAGGGGAAGACTCGCAATGAGAGCAATCCCATCAACGTTGCAATCATAACCGGAATTCAGAACTTTATCTTAAAATATCAGTTTGATAAGGCCTGGCTGTTTTAAGTTGACTTGGCATTTTGTGGGAGCTTTGTGTCAGCGATCTTTTCCTTCGTGCATTCCTACTGTACCCCTATGGAGACCTTGCAGGGTGGATGCACCACACTTGCGTGTTGCAGAAGATCCCCTTTACTGGTGGCTAGGTTTTTCCAAAGTGCTGCATCTTTGTCTGCATAAGGTGACTTACTAGGACTGCAAGTTTCAAAAAGGAATAGAAGTCTGTTAATGATCTAAGATAATAATTAGGTCCCATCTGCCTCTTGGGGTAAAAGCCTGCTGCTCCTGGGGCAAAGCAGGCGTCTAATTTCCTTACAATAATACTAAAGAAACACTCGGTTCTTGTTTTGAGCTGAAGACATATTCATATGAGTCAGTGTGCCAAGTAGGAAATAATTCTCATTGATATTTCTTATGTCTCAATAATGGACGTAGTAGGATGTGATAAAGAGATAAGCTTGTGATAAAAAGTACATTAGTATCTTTAATGTTTTTCTTTTTTCTTAATTTTAATGTAAAGTTTGCAATCTGCTTAGGTAATAAAATTGAAAGATCATTTGAGTACAAGAATGAATTTAACATTTTTGTAATTTGACTGTTAATAAATAACCTTAATAGTTACTGTATTTTCTACTGAAAATATTTTTATATTGTTTTTTCACAAAGAGAAAGTTTGGATCCTCTCCTGTAATCTAGATTTTTTAATTATGTTAGAAATGGCCATTTGTAGCATATTTCTGTAAGTTTTCCTGTGCAATTGAGGCTTTTGTTTTTCATCCAAACATAGAAAAGTTGTACAAAGGACCTGAGCTAGACAGAAGGACCTGACAAGTAGGATGGAGTTATAGTGAGATCTTGTCCGGTATTCCTGATTCTTGCAGACTTTCCAGATACGAGAGACTGATTTTTACTTAGAAATGTGTGGCTGTATCCAGAAGAATCTGTAGTTTTTTTTCCTTTCCATAGTGGTCCAAAAACACCACAGGCAGTTGCCTTACTCGTTCCAGGCTTCAGTTCAGAAGGTTTCTTCACATAAAATAGAAACAATCTTGGCTGGAATGGTTGTGTGTTAGTCTCCAGAAAGTCTGGTCAAGCAACCTGGAAGCTCAAAACCAGTTTAAGAGGAGTATGTTAAGGTTGCTTTCTGGGATTAGCCTATATGAATAGTTGATTCCAATTTTTTTTTTTTACCGGCTAGATTCCCAATAGGTAACACGAGAACAGAGAATTCTACAAAAAATAATATGTAGACTGAATATATGTTATAACTCACTGAAGGCAAATTTTCCTGGGGCCTCCTATTCAGAATTATCGTGGAATATCTCTGTGACTGCTGCAGCAGTGAGAGCTACAGCTTAATTTGGTATTGGCCAGAAGGCATTTCACCTCTTCCTTATTAAATCTGCTATGTTCGAGTTTTGTGTACATCTAGTGGAATGAAAATATAAATGGAAGTATTTGGTTACCTCCTCCTCCAACTCATTTTCATTTTCTGGATCTTCTTCCTGATGTCTTTGCTATAGTTATCCGGTAGGCAGGTTGAATGGAGTGAGTGTATGGTAGTGAATAACACCTCAGCATAATACTGAATTGGGTTAAAACAACATAGGCATTGGTGTAGATGAGACAGTGTACAAACTGTCCCCTGAAGATACATGGAGTGTGTTGCCTTTGATAGGGCTAACCACTCATTTTTCAAGCCAGTGAAATGTCCAGTATTCACCACAGCAGGATACAGGACACTCATTCTCAGGAGCATGCATTTTACTGCTATATACCAAAACTGTCCAACATACTGTGATATCTTTACAAGGAGAAAGTGGAAAATATCAGAGGTACATCCATGGCAGTGTTTTCTGTGGCCAGAGTAAACCAACCTCACTGAAGAAAGTCTCAGAACAGAGGAAAACATTGAGCTCCACCATCATGGTCTGTGGGAATTTAATGACACTTCTTTCCATGTTTCCTTTGTATTTTGGATCAGTAATATGCAAACATTGTCATGCTTTTAATAGATTGTTGCCCAGTAAGGAAAGAAGGGGCTTTTTTAATGGTTTCTCTGGTGCTGAATACTAATTGGAAGGCTGTAGATGTCTTTGTATATTGTTTCTGTTACCTTCAAAATATCCCAACGTTTATACAACTAGATGTGGTGTTTGTGGACAAAGGCATGGGTGACTGTGTACTCCCTCAGACCTGGGATCAGTTTGCTTTTTTTTTTTTTTTTTGGAGCTGAGATGTAGATCAGGCCAAGAGAGAGCCCTTTGTTTTCGTCCCTTTTAGTACTTTGTTCAGAAAAATTCCTGAAGTCATTGCCATATCTGCCTATGCAGCCTTCATAGGTGGTTAGCCCTGAGTATTCCTTCACATTTGCTGCCTTTGTAGGGAACAGCACAGCAATGGAGGGATGGAGCTGTGCAGCTCCCTTCTACAGGATCCCCATGCAGCCTGGTGCAGGCATCCTGCTTGCCTGGCCCTTTGTGCTGCCTCTCGGCTCCCTCCCTGCCCTCTCTTCCAGCTCTGCTGGCAACATCACAACACTGAGCTGGTTCCAGAGCTCTGAAATAGCAGCAAGGGATGGGGACATTGACCAGATTGATTTCTGCTACCAGGCTGACAGGGACACAAAATGGAGGGGTATGAATGGAGAGAGAGAGTACAGAAGGTGGAGGAGGAGGAGGACTAATGCCTCAAGAATGAGGGGAGGGAGAAAAGTCAGACAGCAAAAGAAAGATTACCTGTAAAGGGAAGGAGCTGTGAGAGTTGAAGAGACAGCAGAGTAGCAGTGGGGGAGAGAAATTAGGGCTTGGATAAATCCATTGCTAATCAAGCAGGAGATCTAGGGTGAAATTCAACAGGAAATGTTGTGAGAGGCTTTGTGACAAGAGTAAAAGGAATAATTAAAGGAGATTTCTAATGAAATAGGAGAACAAGCCTGCTCAGAACAATACTGGGAAAATTAGGAAGTATAGTAGTTGTGCATAGAGTTCAAGTTTTCTCTGCAAATCTGTCAACAAGGGCTACTTCATACTTGGCAGCATCAGCACTATCAGAACTGAGAGTTGAGCAACCACAACTCTAGTCCTTCCCATGTAATGGAATCTTCTTTGAAGTAATACATGTTGGGCTCCTTTCATATGTTTTTGAATCTTTGTTTATTTGAAGCCTTATATATTTGTGGTGTTCCCTAGGGGTCAGTATTGGGGCCTATCTTGTTTAATATCTTTACTTTGGATGAGAGAATTGGGTGCACCCCCAGTAAGTTTGCAGATGACACCGGGTTGGGGCAAGTGTTGATCTGTCTGAGGGCAAAACTGCCCTAAAGAAGGACCCGAGCAGGCTGTATCACTGGGCTAAGGCTAATGGGGTGAAGTTTAACAAGATCAAGTATTGGGTCCTGCACTTTGGTCACAGCAACCTCAGGCAGTGCTACTGGTTTGAAACAGAGTGACTGGTAAGCCACATGGAGGAAAAGGATCTAGTTGTGTTGGTCAGTACACAGCTGAACATGAGCCAGCAGCGTGGCCAGGAAGGCTGATGCAAGCTTGTATCAGAAATAGTGCAGCCAGCAGGAGCAGGGAGGTGATCGTCCCCCTGAGTGATGATCTCAGCCCTCACTCAGCTGTGGTGAGGCTGCATCTTTACTACTGCATTCAGTTTTGGGCCCCTCACTACAAAAAACACATCAAGGCCCAGGAACATGTTCAGAGAAAGGCAACAAAGATGGTGAGAAGTCTGGAGCACAAGTCTTATGTGCAGTCTGGAGAGGAGGAGGCTCAGGGGAGATTTTATTGTGTGCTACAACCTCCTTTCAGGTAGGGGTTGGCCTCTTCTCCCGACGGCAACAGGACAAGAGGTAAAGGCCTCAAGTTGTGCCAGGGGAGGTTCAGGTTGGATATTAGGAAGAACTTCTTCTCATAAAAAGCAGTCAGGCATCAGAACAGGCCACCCAGGGAAGTGTGGTGGAGTCACCGTCCCTGGAGGTGTTTAAGGAAAAGGTAGATGTAGCACTTAGGAACATGGTTTAGTGTGTAATATTGGCACTAAGTGACCATCCAGCTCCCCAGGAATAAGCACTCTCCCACAAGAATATTCCATTATCATCAGTGTTAGAATCACCTTATGCTAGAAATGTTTTACCTGTGTGGCTGATGTTCTAGGAGTAAATCAACTGTAAACCTGACCATCAGCCTTTACTCACTAGTGAAACTTCAACTGCATGTCTTTATTGGTAGCTGTGTATGTAAGGAGTAATGGCTGTAGCTGCTAGTATTAATGCATATGCAAGAGAACACAGAAAATCTCCAGGCAGCTTGGACAGCTCTGTTATATATGCAAGAGACTTGATAGGTATAAAATGTCCTAAGAAAAGGATCCCTTTTTCTTAACATTTGCACTAGATCGTATGTCATAATAAAGCTGAATTCTGGCCAAGACTGAACCTGACTGGAGATGCAAGTGTAAATAATGACAGAAATAAAGAACTTCACACGTTTCTCTGCAGTCGCTGCTCAAAGTGAGGAGAGAATATTTCTGAATCCTAGCATCAAGTACAATTAAAATGCCATGGGAACCACACCCCAGCTACATGTTCTCCTACATACAGACTTCCTCAAGAGGGGAGAATGAAGCAAAGATGATGGATTTTGGTCTCATCAGTTAATGTGCTACTCAATGGACTTTAAACGCTATGGGGATGAAGGCGGCTTAAGAGCTTCTATGGACTATGAAAGAATAGTTCTATCACTGCCAAAGTATGCAACACCTGCTTGTGCAGGGGTTCTGACATCAGGAAGAAATCTTCAGCAAGGTCATGAAAAGAGCTTCACATTAGGAGTTCTTAGATATGATGATTAAAAAACCATGGTGAAATCACATTAAATAGAAAATCACAATAAAAATTGAATACCGTGATGAAAATTAGGTAGAAAATAAGCCCATTAATCTTCTTCAGATAAAAAAAGAAATAACCTAGCTGACATCAAGCATTTTATTAGACTATACCAGCTTCATTTAGTTAATGGAAGCCAACTTATAATATGTTTGTTAGTCTACCCCTGACTTGCTGAAAGCTGAGTTTTGAAAGATGTTTGTCTTTGCCATCCCGTATGGTGGAAAAAATGGCCTGCCCATCCAGTGAGGACACAGCATTGTCAGGATGGAGTCCTCCTATGCTCCTTAAAGAGACTCTGCTGCATGTGTAAGGTAGATTTCTGAGCCATTCAGATGAAGGGGAAGAGGAGACAATCTAGACCTTGTGTATTCCGGAGAAAGTCTTCTGACCCATGAAGTATGAAACAAAATGAAAACACCTATATATCATCATAAAAGACTGTGCAAGCCCACCCTTCTCAGTATTTCCAAGTGAGTGGCAGCATGGCCCCTATTCAGTGTAGTGATCCTGAAGATTCTATCTGGAGTTGGCTGATCCTCCTTTTCTCCTTCAAACACAAAGATCCTGCACTTGGATTCTAGGTACCAGAACAGAGCCCAGGAAAGCCCCTACTCTTCAGTGTAATGGGTTCTTTTGGTTCTAGCCGTTGTCCCGTGGGAGTCGTAACACCCTCCTCATCATTGCAAAATCGGTTTCAAATTACACAGGAAGATGACCATTTCATTAAATGCTTCAGTGAGATTTATAGAGAGCTCTAAATGCACTTTGCGACTGATACCAGACACTAATTCCTGTAGGTTATGTTTTTAGAAGAGTTTGCACTGTTACTGCCTCTGTGGTCAAAGGTTATGCTTCCTGCTTTCTATCAATGCAGTGGGCACCAAAGTGTTTTCTGCTAGTAGTCAGACCACATTTTTTTTGTGAGAAGCGTGTTAGCAAGAGTCTTCCTGTAACAGCTAAGTGCTGGCTGTATTAGAAAGATGTATCTGAGTCTTCCTAGTGCTGGGGACTAGCTATACACTTTCATAAGCTGAGAAACTGTGGGAGTGCTTTAATGTTAGTGTACTCATACAATCATTATCAACCATCATACTTCACAGAATCACAGAATGGCCTGGGTTGGAAGGGACCTCAAGGATCATGAATCTACACACACACACACACACCCCCCACCCCCACAGGCAGGGCCACCAACCTCCCCATTTAATACTAGACCAGGCTGCCCAGAGCCCTGTTCAATCTGGCCTTGAACACCTCCAGGGGTGGGGTATCCACAACCTCTCTGGGCAGCCTGCTCCAGCACCTCACCACTGTCTTAGTAAAGAACTTCCCCCTGACATCCAACCTCAATCTTCCCTCCCTCAACTTAAAACTGTTTAAAACTTGTGTCACAGATTTTAGGAAATTGTGTAGCAATGCCTTTAATAAAACCTACGAAATAAAACTGCACACTTGTCACAGAAGAGTTTGTGTAGTGTGATGCTGAATGCCTTACTGCTAAGGGGAAAAAGCTGTAAGTCAGCAGGGGCAGGTGAAATCCAGCATGAGACAAATTGCCCTCTTTAAATTTAACAAGAATTTAGCAAGATTTAAAAAAAAAAAAAAAAAAAAGCTGCATAATTATTTGTCTTTTTACTCATCCTGGTTCTTTCCTTATTAGACATTCCACTCTCCACAAGTTCATTGTGACAGAAACCCAATACATTTGAAATGCCAAAGAGGAGATCCTCTGTAGCTGAATTACAGTTCTTAGACACTCACGTCATGTCAGCTCATGTGTCTGGGGCAATTTGGAACAGTGCCCATGCTGAAGAGCACTCACACACCTCTACCTCAGTCCAGAGCATCTCAAAAACCACAGCAGATGTCTATAGCCATCTTTTTCCATTTCATTTCTGAGCTGGTGCAGCACGCTCTGTGCTGAGTTGTGAAGAGTATTTTCTTCTCCTCTCTTCATGTACTCTTACTGTGGTAATTAAGCTCCTTACCATAAATAATGAGGCATGACAAAACCTACCCTTGTGTGGAGGTCGTGGTGGTGCTCTCTTTCAATGAACTTTTTTTAACGGGAGCTAAACAAAGTTCTTAGGGCCCACCCATTCCATGAGCCACTTCACATTCTTCGTCCCAGTTTTTGTCTTAGTTTCTTCAGATAAACCCTCCAATCTTGCATCGTTCCCCAGGGCAAACTTTGAAGGTCAACTAATTTAGCAGAGTGAAGTTTAATTTGCTGAAGGAGAGGATTATTAATTTGTTCTGGTTCCTTTTGTTGATTTTTGTTTCCTATATAAAGTCACAGATGCATATGCGAAGGGCCAGGGAATATTAATTTCAAGTACTCAATATGTGTATGTTGAAAAATTACACATGCTTTGTTTTGAGGGGACTTGTTGCTTTTTCAAATTCTCTTTGTTTCTGCTGGTGTCAGTTTGCTGATCCAAGGAACTGCTGCTGACATGAGCGGATCATTAAACATCTGCTCCAAGGCTCATTCCTGATGAAACAGACAGCAGCTAAATAATAGTACTAATAATAATTTATACAAAATTGACTCTAAAGAGAATTCTGTTTTACAGAAAATATTTGGTGAATTCTTATCGTAAATTTAAATCCTGATAGGACTTTGACTGGCAGCCAGTGACGCCCTGCAGTACCTTATCAGCTTCACAGGGACCAGGGAGATCATCTAGTCCAACCCCGCGCTAAAGCAGGTTCTCTACAGTAGGTTGCAACTTGTATCTGTTATAATGCACTTCTAAACGTGTGATGCGTATCAAAGTTAGAGATGAAAAAGCAGCTCCATCTTTGTCATGCAGATGACACTCCCAGATTCACATATGGGTTGGTACCTGCCTGGTAGTATCTCTCTCCTCTAATTATAAGTTGGACATCTCACGTACACCATCCAATCAATTTCTTATTCTGACTTTTTCCCTTATGTTCTTGCATCAGCTTTTCCTCAACCAGAGGCAACTGGATCAGACCTCAGCAGTGCCTCAAACTCAGGGCAGCAGTGGAGAGCACAGTCCATAGGTTTGTCCTTTGCCACCACTGCTGCTGTTACTATGATAATTACTGAGGTTGTTTCATCAATGTAAGCATGGTATTTCATCTGTTAATAATAATAGCTGAAGGAAAAGCCAACAAGTCTGTTTTCAGGGAGAGGTCACACTTACAAATATGTAAGTTCAGATGGGAACTTGTGTGCATTTGATACAGAAGAATTCAGAAAAGAAAACCTGATGTAAGGAAAGAAATAGAATATGATATAGCTGATCCTGATTCCAGCTTAGAAATTCCATAAGAAGAAGGCAACAAATGTTCAGCTGCAAGAAGAGTACTTGGGGCTTACCGCAAATACCAGATGACATCAGCGTTTTCATTGATGTGTTGACAGAAGTGCCAGTTGCTCTGAGTTGTATTTGCACGCCTCATGCTCATCATGGTCCATCACTACTCAGATGTTTTGCACATCAGAAAAAAAAGAAATCAAAAAGAATTTCTTGAAAGCACTAAGACAGGAAGGGTTTTGAAATGAAAAGTGAAAATGGCTAGCAACGTATTTTTTTACTCAATACCCTGCCTCCCTATTTGAGTCATATTTAATTCTGCCTTAATTTTGACACAGCAATAGCAGGCGAGGAAAAGTGTTGGGCTGAATTGTACGGTTTGCAACTTTAGAAGCAGCATTAAAGCCCTGTAGCAAATTTCTCACTATTTGAAGACCGCTTTCTGCCATTTATGTTTTCCACTAAATAGTTTGCGAACACCATATTTTATGATGATTTAGGTGACTTTAGTCCCTGATGGTTTCATAAAGTTGCCAACATCAGCCTGTAAGCAAACATTAAGATGAAGTTGGTTTGTTTGGTTGGTTTTTTCCTTGATTTCACCACCAGTCTGTGTAAGCTATTGTACTGTCCTTACCACATTATCTGAGAACCACCCGAAAGTGCGTCAGATGACATGACTAACATTTCACATGTGGGATGTTCTTTCTTCAGTCCACTCCTTGGGGAGAAAATTGCACATATAATGGAACATTTTGCTTTGGCAGAGTTTTATTATTTAATTGTTGCTGTTTTTTTAAAGCCTGTGCCATGTGTTTATTTGCAAATTGAATAATGATGTCTTGTACTTGGAGCAGAAGTGGGTGATATTTGTGCTGATCTTGAGTTACAGCAAAAACTTATTCTTTGCTGATTCTTGGAGCTTTGGGTTCTTTAAGCTCAAACATTGTCTACTGATTACTTTGAAGACCTGGCCCAGTGTCTGAAACTTCACTAGTTATCCTCTAGGAGTTAGAGTAGACAATAGAAGATTAATTTGATGTGTTTTTAATGTCTGGAGTTATTACTAATCTCTCCATGCCATCCTTTCTGATAAATATGAGAGGATTGCCGGATATTCTTTTGGTTCTCAGCATTGTCTCTGCTAGGTATGTCAGGCTTCTGTTCCATATTCTGCAGCCACATTGTGAGCTTCTTTTGAAGAAATGTATTGATTTTAAAATTGCTCTCTTGACTTCTTCATCATTGTCCATTTTTATTTAATTGATTTTCTTTCTACATAAGCTTCTGGAGGCTCTGTAAAGTAAAAAGGAAAAAAAAGGACAACAGCAACCAACAGCTGGTTTCTTGCTTCTGGTTAAAGAGCCCGTGGTGTTTCTTAAAGCTAAGCTGTTAGTGCTGATTTTCTAATCACCATCATCTTTGGTTAATACTATTGTTATCCCCTGTATCAAAACCCAAACTGGAATCAGTATTGTCTTGCAATGTGTCCTTATGGCACATCATGTGATGCTGCTATGTGTTGTTAAAAGTCTTACTGCTGTCCTCTAGGGACTGTCTATGCCCAGCAGAGCAGCCAGCATGCATACGTTTGTGTGTACAGTGCATACACACACTCTCCCTTCTGTGTAGTCAGTAGTCAACAATAAAAACACTTTGCTGCTGAATAATTGGAAAATAGTATTAATGCAATGAATGCACAAGCAGGATGGATTCCTTGTATTTCAAGCATCCACTATTGCTCTTTGCTTTCAAGCTGCTAACATCCCCAAGTCTGCCTAATATTATTGTTTCCAGGTGCAACGCTGGAGTCTATCTGAGAGTACCAGTGTTGGCTTGTATTGCTCAGATGTAAGTTTAGACAGAGACTAACCACTCAGTATGTGAGCAATGTCTTTATAGCCTACGTTGATGCACATGTTGGTTATTTTCAGTTACTAGTATCAGTTCTCTACCAAATGCAGAAAATGTCTGTCTTCTGTTCCTTGAATTTAGTAAAAACTGTTGAAGTTCTACATTAGAGGTTAGGTATAACGAGGACAATGACGACTTTATAATCAGGAGGACCTATTAAACTAACTCTGTAGTAGGAGAAACACCTTTCTGTCCCCTTCTTTGATTTCTGTTACATTAGAGGAGTACAACACGCCATTATTCTATGTTTACTCTTCCTATATAGTTCATTTACTAACACAAGGCACAAGAAAACAGTGATTAGAGTATATATGTATGGAAAGACATGTTACCAGTTAATGTAATGAAGCAGCATAATTCATCCTTTGCTGTCTACATTATGTAGAGGGAAGCAAATGTGCATTAATCATGCAGAAAGCAGGAAATTGAGATGTATGGAAGAGAAGAGTGATATGATACATGAACCCATCCCCCAGCCTCCCAGAGCTGGCAACAGGTCTGTTTTTGAATAATGCACTTTTTGACAGCTATGTCATTTGACAGGCAGGGCTGACCAGAAGGCATGTAAGGAAGAAGTCGCTTATTAGCAAGAGAAAGGAGGGAACAAAGCATGATTACATCTAATGCAAGTAATCCTGACCCAGTTACCATCCACTAACGCAGAGGTGCTGGCTTACTGGCAGATTTTGGAGAGCAGCCATCTGTGGGAAACCATTTCTGAGCTCTGGGGTTCCTGGTGTTGGAGGCATCCTGCAGGGCTGCTACCATGACTGATGCTGCCCAGCATGGTCTGGGCTCAGCTTCCTGACAGCTCTGCTCTGAGCAAAGCGTGCACAGAGAGGAGGGGACAGAGGGCTGCCTCCTGCCTCAGGAGGAGCTCTCTGTGGTTTGTCCTGGGACAGAAGCAAAGTTGAGCCCGCAGGATGCTACCCATGGAATAAGCACGGGTGGGGGCTCTGCAGCCTGCTGGGGGGCAGCCGAAGGGCACAGCTCCTGCAAGGAGTGCAGAAGCGTAGAGCAGCTCCTGGCTCCTCCACTCATCATGCCTGATGGGTTCCCACGCTGTGCATGTCCACATGGCTCACAGAAGGAGGCGAACTCATTGGAAATCTGCTGTGCCAAGTGGAGCAGCACTTGCACGTTTCTCCCTAAAACCCCATTCCTAGTGTGTGGGACCAGCTTGGTGCATGCTGTGCGAAGACAGCCAAGACAAAAATCTGGAATCTGCTCAGCTGGTCCCCATCAGAGCGGTGCCTCAGCATCCTTCTTCTGTCACCCTTTCCCCAAGGCATGGCATTAGGGCAAGGCCACTGCAGCAGCATGGGGTGCCACGTCAGTGCTGCGTTCCAGGCTGCTCTGGGAGGGATGGCACGTCCCAGAGCTCTCCTGCTGCCTTCCCAGCCCTGAGCCATCTGATCTCGAGATCACTGCAGTGTTGTGGGCCCCTCACCACATGCCAGAGGCCTTCCCAGTCACAGCCCTGCTTTGTGCACGCTGTTGTTCTGCGCCGGCCAGGACAGAAGTTGCCAGAGAGCCCAATGCTTCTACCTGGTTAAATTTCAGTTCCCAAAAATGCCACATACAAAATTTATATGTGTACCTTTATGCGTATTTTCAAATGTAGGGTTGTAAAAAGGATGAGGATTAAATATAAAAGAAAAATACCAGAAAAGGGAGTTTTGGGATCCGAAACTCTGGCTGAAGTTAACCAGGCCGGTGTGCTCCATGCTTCATTTTTAGCTACTTCCTATTTTTCCACAAATTGTCACTTTGGGAAAGTTAAAATCACTTTTCTTTATTACAAGTCTCATTAAAAAAAATCACTGTCAGTATTTCATTGCTGGTTTATTTCCGTTTCTCCTATCACCTCTGGTTTTTTATACCTCTCTTGATTTTAGATTTAGTTTCTGGGAATTTATTTTGCTTTTCTATTTCCCCAAATTCCAAGATGCTTTATACTTAGCAGAAGTCGGATAGTTCCTGCTGAGACAAAAGGAGTTTATCTTGCCTCGGTTGTCTTACACCCAGACAAATAACAAGAGATAAAAATAAATCCATATGGAGGAAAATGATGCTAATGAAACTGTAGCCACAATCACTGGGTAAGCCTAAACCCCCATGCTGGTGGTAGGTAGCACAGTTTAACATTTCTTTTACTATGAATTATTTGAGCTCTGTTAGCTGAGAGCCTTGGTTCACCTTGGTGACACACAGCAGTGGGCTCCGTTGCTTTCCTCCATTCCGGTTGTGCTGCCCCCCTTCTCTTTCCCTATTCTCCCCACAGGTGCTCTGACAGCAGGACAAAATCCCCAAGCCTGTAGTGCTTTGCTATGGAAAAATCCTTTCTCAAGAGCCCCTGGATGAGATTTCCAGTCACATATCTCTCATTTTGTCTCCAGCTGCCAGAAGAAATTTGAAATGTATCATAGTCACTGCTCAAACTGATAACATGTGAGAGGGCCAGAAGAAATTGTTTGTAAAATTTCTGACACAGTATGTCTTGTAATGCTGCTCTGTGTCATGTTCCAGAGCTTTATGTCCTAATCTGACATTATGAGATTACATAATGTATTCGATCTTTGAACAAGAATTCCTTTGAAATGTTTGACAGAGTTATGGCACTTCAGGTATTATTTCTTACTATGGACAGATAGGTCAAATCTGCAAACAATTTAACGGCCATACATCGCTACCCTTGTCAAATCAATTCTCCTGGCAAATGTGCTATCGGTAGTAGGGACATTTAGAAGCCTAATCCTTCAAGGTGCTAAACCTGCCCGTCCTCTGGGCTGCAAGTGGAGGTGAAGGCTCTCAGCACCTCACAGGAGCGGGGCTCCCATTAGCCTGCTCTGTACTGATGTTGGAGGCAAGCACTTCCTGCGTGTGTATTGGCGGTCAGACCGCGCTTTAGATTTACTTCCTTGAAACCTGAGAAGATAGAACTGCGGGTTAAAATGGCTCCATATGCTTCTTGGCTCCAGTATGTGCTGAGGATTTCTTTTTTTTTCTTTCTCTCAGCTGAGTATTCTGCTTTCAGTTTTGCTGAGCTTGTGAAAAATGTGGTGTTCTCATTAACACTTTAACCCTGCTCCCAAATAAATTACCTCACACCACCATTTAGCAGAACAGCAGCAGGCAAACTGAAGGGATTTGAGGTGTCAGAAGGGGACCAAACCTGACCCCTGAGTCCTAGGGAAGAAGTGTTTCCTTGTTTAAAGAGCCGGAGGAGCAAACAGTGCCTGAAATGCACGGCCTCGTGCAGCAAGCACTGATGTAATTAATTCCTCCAAGACATTGTCTAAAAAGGGCCTGACAGAGCTCCTGACTTCCTTTGTCCTTCTGTACATGTACATCAGCTGAAGCGCTGTCGGTAAGGGCAGACCATTAGTGTCTCATTTTATCTGCCTAGCTGTGCAGATTTAGGGGATTTCCTTTCCAATTCATCCTAACAGGCAAAACCTTGATGAAGGAAAGAAAAATTGCGCTCAAAGCCAGATGTGTTAAGATTTCCAGGGCATTCCTTTTTCTGCTTTAAGTCATCAAGGCAAGAGCACCTCACCACAGGGCATTGTATTGATGCCCCATTCCTGCTTCCAACCAAAGCTGCCACCTTCGTTCCTCCTCCCCGAGGACATATCGCACAAGTTTCTGATAGAAGAGTGAGCAACTCCCTGCCAAAGGGACAGCCAGAGCCAGCAGTGCATGAGTTCCTTTCAGTATCGAAGGAAGGGCTATAAGAAGGAAGGGGACAGACTCTTTAGCAGGATCTGTTGTGATAGGACAAAGGGAAATGGTTTCAAACTAAAAGAGGGGAGATTTAGGTTGGACATAAAGATGAATTTTTTTACAATAAGGGTGGTGAGGCACTGGGACAGGTTGCCCTAGAGAAAGCGGTATGTGCCTTGTCCCTGGAGACAATCAGTGTCAGGCTGGACAGGGCTCTGAGCAACCTGATGGAGCTGTAGGTGTCCCTGTTTATTGCAGGAGGTTGGACTGGATGGCTTCAAAAGGTCTCTTCCAACTCAAACAATTCTTTGATAAGAGGTGCAGTAGCAGCCCCATATCCCACCACTTCACCAACACTCTCGGACGTGTCTTCCTGTGAAACATTTCAGCTATGCAACCCAGGACTGAAGGAGAAGGAGATAGGGTCATGACCAAGGAGTCTGCGGGGAATGCGTGTGCCTGGGAGGCTGTGGGCGGTGCAGAATGTTCCCTCGAGCCCTGTGCAGGTGCACTGAATAAATCAGCCCCAGACTGCTTTAAAGTATGTATGGAAATGTTTGTAGCCACAGGAGTGTGTTGCGGGGGTGTCTGGGAATGAGGAGAGGGTCAGCACAGTCCTGTATCACTAGGAAAGCTAAACCAAATTGGAGAGCACAGGTGGCTGTTGGGGGGCTCAGGTGCCTGGGAGTGCCAGGAGCAGGACCAAAATGCAGCTCTGGTGCTGGTTCCTAAGCCATTATCCAATGGGAATAACCCCTATGAACACACTGCTGCAAACGAAGATTTGTTTCTGACTCTGCAGAGTCCTGCTGTGAGGAGCCCTGGAGCCATGACACAGAAAAAAAAGACTTTAATTGGCAGAGAGAAAACAAATTCCATGTCCTAATGCTGACAGTTTAAGCACATGATATTTTTTTTTTCAGAAGCCACTAAAATAATGTTGTAAATAGGTGGTTTTGAATATTTCTTTACCGTAACATGGTGTCCCTGCTTGCTAGGAAGGTGCTTGTGTCCACAGAAGAGTCAAACCAATATGTACCTATTTCAATATAAGTACTCCAGCATTCCAATATAGAAGTTCATTCTGTAATAACAGATTCCTATGGAGCAGCGCTTAGCTGACATAGCATTGAGCAATGATGGCAAAGCTGATTTTAACATTGAATGAGAATGAATCAGCTCTAAGTTGATAATGGAAAAAAATACCTTTTATAGCACATTCATTAAACTACATTTATCCAGTTCCTCCCTATTTACCTGTTTCTTCTGAAGCATAGTTCATTGTATTTTCTTCTTGCCATTTCAATTTATCCAAACAGTATGTATTCCTCATCTATTGGCTGTGTACAAATGTGCATGCACACGTTCTTAAACTGATTTTAATAGTGTTGGCTTTTGAATTGATGCTTCAGGAGTGCTCAGTAACTCTCAGTAATGGCACATTGTGAAAGAGTATCTTGTTAAACGTTTCTTTCTTCATTAAGTAATTCCAGTTTCTTGTAGAAAGTGCACAAGAAGGGACTTATTTCAACAGTGAATGTAGTGAAATTACCACACTTTGACAGTATTTCTAATGCAAAGGAAGATATGTCATCTGATTTCTGCATTTCTCATATAGGTTTTGGCATGGTTAAAATCACCTCCCGGTCGCTGTTAGAGACTGTTGATTGAATTGCTTCTTATTCTCTGAATTTTTATTCAGAAGAGTTGAGATTTGCTTTTTAATCAAATACAAATGCTTAACCATTTCTGATCATGAGTTGAAAGAACAACAGGTTGGTTTGTTCCTGTAAAAACTTTTAAACAGAGTTGAGAAACTTTTCCACGTGTTGGCACTGAAGAGTTGCAAAGATACTCATTCTGCTGCTCAGGTCCTGTCTGTTTGTATGGGTGTAGGTTGAGATTCTCCACACGTAACACACGGATCAGATTATATCACATTTTTGGTCGTAGAAATCACCAAGTCTCAAGCCTACGCTGACTGTAAATGAGAAACATTTATACCTCAGTGGTGCTGGTGGGTCAGTGCTGTGCACAGCAGGAGCCAAAACCCACGCAGAAATGCCAGCTGGCACTGGGGTTGTATTTGAGCTATAGCAGAATTTTCTGCCAGTTCCCAAAGAGAAGTAGCAAATAAGAAACAAGGAATCTGGCTGGCTTGTCATTTGTTGTTGACTTCATTTTGTCTGAGCTGAGACTTTCACTTAGTAGTGGAGGACTCCCAAAAGAGGTGAAGTTTGCCACAGGAGCAAACTTTGACGCTGCCCTTTGAGTGGGGTGAGACTGACAAGTCATATTTGTAATGAAGGATCACACTGAAGAACCTCCACAGCTTGATCCCGCAGCTCTTGGCAAGAGATTATGTGAGCCATGTAATCCAGCTAGAAGTCTGTTGTGATCCTGAAGAGCTGGGAAATGTAAGCATTACATTCAAATGTAACGTTGGAAGCAGGTTGTTGCTTGCAAGCTCATTCCAGCCTCCAAGCTTGCTGCAGCTTGTGAGCTTAATTTTAGCTCTGGAACTTGCTCTGGTTTTGAAAGCTTACTGTAATCCTGAGAGAAGCCAGACTTCTCACACGTGTGTTTTCTTAAGAGTTAAGCCCTCCTCCCCCCTCCAAAAAAATAGAAGCACCCTCCCAACACCAAGGGTTTGAACCAGATTTTCCCACCTGCCAAGCACATGCTGGGCCACCTGGCCTTTGTTGTTTGATAGCAGTTATTCCTCACTCCTCTGTTCCCAGCAGCTCCAGCTTGGCTACCAGGATTTAATTAGTGAGCTTTTCTCAGCCCCAGAAACAGGGAGATGCAAAGAAGGCCAGGAGCCAAAGCTGTTTGGTGCCGTGTTTTGTGTCGTGCCGTGCTTTGCTTTGTCTCTGCCACCCGCAGCGTCAATAAAACAATACGGCTATTTTAAAGTTAGAGCAGCATTTGTTTGACTAACAGCCTGCTCCTTACAAGGTATTTCTTATTTGTGCGTATTGAACGTTCATTATGCATTAGGCACTCAGCCTTGCAGCATTGATCCTGGAGAGGCACACCAGACCCAGCTTCACCGCAACTGCAGGCAGCAGCTTGGGCTGTTCCCAAAGCAGAGACCACAGCCCACGTCCCCACTGCCTGCAGCAGGACAGAGCAGCTGGGCTGTGCTGAGATGGAGGAGCAGCCCTGAGCCTGCCCCACAGGCAGCTGGGCTTTGGGTTGGAGATGACCTCACAGCCCTGGGCCAGGCACTGGCAGAGGCAAAAGCATTGCACACTCAGCTCATGGCATTGTGATTGTGCTTCACTTTCTGTCCAAGCGATTCAGACTGCTCATACTAACACAGAACATATACATATGAAGATATAAAAAAACAGAGTCTGTAATACAGCTGTATCTCAAGGAATGCATTGCTTTACTTCCACGTTCAAGCAGATAGCACAGCAAAAGCTCCCAGAAGCAGCCTACCAGTAAGAGCACAATAATGGCTCTTTTCCTGACCATTAATTCAGACATCATGCAATCAGTCAAATGAATCTGTCCTCCTTTGCAGCACTCTTGGAGATTGCTGTCCTCTCAGCTTCGATGGAAGGGACCCCAACTCAGTAGCCTGTGTCTTCCTTTAATTAGAGCCAGCAATAGCCCATGGACAGGATCATTTTGCCAGCAGCCATATATCACGCAGACGTCGCTCCCCAGCACCTAGATTGCTGCCTGTAAGCACAGTGTCTCTGACATGGAGGCAGCGAGCAGGGAGCACCCTCCGAGGCCATCCCACAGTCTGGGTGGGTTTCCATGTGATCCCAAGCCATAGTCCGATCCCATGTCGGAGCCAGATGAAGCCCTCCGGGAGCACTGTGCAGGCAGCTGCCTCAGCATGAGTGGCTGCTCAGGAACCATCTGCATGTTAAGGAGAAACAGCCTTGGCAGACCATCAACTTTCCTCTATTTGCCGCTGCTGCATATTTTATGTCACCACCATATTACAACATGAATATTCCATATTACAAAATTAACACTGGAAATATTTCCTGTGCATTTTGTGGAATTACGTGTTTAGTTTTCTCATTATTGTCTTACTTTCCTCTCTGGAGAATTAATAGTATTATTATCCAGGGCAAGCAAGCCTGGAATTAATCTGACTCAATGTTTAATTATTACTTATGATGATTTCCAGATTATGTACCAGCACTGTAGAATGCCCTGTACAAGCTGGAGCAGATTGACGTGCACTGGGGTTACCCCAAGACCCCATCAGTGAGGCTTTTGGCAGTGGCATCAGATACTGGTGGGGTGAGGCTTGGTGCAGGCTGCTGCTGCTCTAACCAAAGGAGCAGCGCAGTGCTCGGGCCAGAAGCTGAGAGCCACCACCTGGATGGTTTAGAATGGAGCACAGCTCAGTCTGTGCTCAGCCAGGCACCAGGCAGGGTGAGTGCTTCAGCAGGAGGACTGCTGTCTGCTTCGGGTGCTGAGGGTGACCTGAAGGTCCTCGGAGCACCTGGGAGTGCTCTCCACCTAAGAAGAGAGGGATTGTGCATAAGCAAAATAGATCTTGCTTTGTGGTTTAGGGCTCTGCAGTAGGGAATGGATGACTAGTAACCTCTTGAGGTCGTTTTCAGTCTCCCCAGTTAGTGTGAACTCTGCAACCTGTAAGCCCATCAGTGTGTAGGATCAGAGTCCATAGCAGGGCAGCACATCCTTGCAGGAATGGCTGTGCAGGTGCCAGGCAGTGCTGTGGGATCAGTGCAGCATCACCGCAGAGCAGGTCAGGAGCAGGAGCTGTGCCCTCAGCCCTACGGGGGTTGGAGGTGATCCTTTTCTGCTCCCTTCCCTCAGAAGAAAGAATCGCTCCTATATTTCTCTTTTCCTCTTCTTGGTCTTTTTTTTTCTTTACCTCAAAGAAGGATGAGAAGAGTAGAGCTAAAGGATGACTAAACAGCAAATGCAAATTTTTTAATTTAAAATCGGATTTATAACCTCTCAGCAAGTTCCAGACAAATTATACCTAAGAACCCGTTATTAAACACTGCTCAGTATTGTCCACCTTTGAAATTTAGTTTACATAAAGATTTAGGGCAGGGCCAAATATTTATATGGCAGGGTAATCTGTTATTTCTGTCTGTGGGTAGAATCATTTAACAGATCCATCCACGGAGTGGCACAGGAGCAAATACTCAGCAGCAGCTATTTTGGGTCAGCTCAATGCATAGTCTATTAGAGGTATTACTTCTACTTCAGAGTAATGAATCATATTTGCAGCCAGGAAGTCGCTGGTGTAATTGTCCCTAAATATAACAAAACGGAGCTATTTAAAGGTTCAGGGCTGTCTGGTGTGGTGGAAGGTGCTACTTCTCTGGAGAAAGCTCAGTATTCTTCAGTTGGCAGACGGGAGGGAAGGGCACCGTCAGGGTTTGTGCAATGGCCTATTGCCACAGTTGCAGATAAGTCTGTAGAATTTGTAGATGAAGTTAAATAGGGGATTCGTAATTTGAAAAATTTCAGTGTAAGAGGCATATACACATTTAACAGATTCCCTCTGCGTATTAAATACCGGCCTATAAGCATTAAAGCTATTCCTTTTGATTATTTATTTATTTATTATTTATTCTGAGGTCTAACGGTGCTTAAACCCACCCTGCAAATCAAAGCAAAGACCCTGAAAATGCTCCAATTGTTGCAGACAAATTCCCCGGTGCTTCATTTGACAAAAAGATGGATTAGAACAAACTCGGGAGTGTTATTATTACCAGCATCATGAAGGATTGTTTCTTTTATTTGTATTAATTACCGATTAGTGCTTTGTATAGCATCGGCTCTCTCAGATGTTCTGAATGAGATGTATTGCTTCCCATAATCCTCTCTTAAAGGGAACCCTGTCCCAGCAGCAGGTCTCAGCCCAAGTGCACAAGAGGTCTCTGGGTCACGGCACAGTTCAGCCAAGGCCCTGAGGCAGCAGCGCACAGGGCAGCGCCCACCAGCCCCCTGCCACCATCTTGGCTGCGTGAGCAGCATGTGGGAGATGGCATGGCTGAAGGCTTCCTGCTGTGCCCACGTTACGGGGCAGGCAGTGACCCTTGGGCCTGAGCTGTTAAATTGGCTGCGGCGTGCTGCACCCAGCCGCACCCAGGCTGCACCTTCCCCAGTCAGTGTGAGCGAAGGCCTCGCTTCTGCCTGGGGAAAGGCACGTGGAGAAGGAGCCTTGCACAGGTAGATGGAGGAGGCCATGTGTAAGAGCCTCAAGATGTCCCTGAGCCTGCAGGTAGCTTGTGGAGATCTCCAGGGGAAAAGTCCAAGGCAGGCTGCTTGAGTTAGAACTTCAGCACCCTACCTGAGAAGAGAGAGGCAGCCTGAGGCTCAGGGCTCCAGCTTTCATACTTTCTGCGCTTGATAATGATAATATAAGGCTGGATGTGAAGGAGACAGGCGGTTGTTTAAGGTGTCGTGTAAAACAGGACTAATATTTTGTCAGGTGGCTCTATGAAATTCAGTGATGAGCTTTTTGTGGTCCAGGTTGTGTTAAAAGGGTGGTTCTAAAATAGCCTGCTGTACGTCATCAGCTGATCTGTCATTTTCCATAATTCATGAGCACCGGGGCAAGATTAGACAATAGAGTCTTGGGCGAGAATTCATTAATTTCCGCCGTGTTTTTAGAAATGTCAGAGGTGTAAAGCTGAGAATAATAAAAGTCAAACTCCCGAGATATATCTACTGTGTTCAGAAGAATATTACTCTGAGCATCCCTGATAGTATACGTCTTGGTGTGCGTGTGTCTTTAATTGGTATGCAAGGAGTTTATCTACTTTACTGCCTGCACTTATCAGAAAAGGTATAAAATGGGATGGCGATAATGGCTGCCTTCAAAGAAAAAGATATGTTCTTTCAAGGGTGTAAGTGCAATAAATCTTTCTAGTTTAAGGGCTCACTGGAAGCAGAAAGATTCTGTTCTGCTGACAACTGAATGTGGGGAACTTTCCCAGGGGAAAACAAATCATGTTTCTCCATTCAAAATAGAGTAAAAAGTCACTGAAATGCGGATTCCGGAATGTATGTTCTGGTATTTCCTACCGATTCCTCTACTGATTAAGACACACTTCCATGCTAAAATGCTTCTCAAATGGTTAAAATGAGGTACCTGGCACTGAATGCACTTAGAATGCACTTGTGAATGGTTCCCACAGTAATCAGCAGTTCACATTTTTAAAAACGACTAAAAATAACCCCTTGACTTTAGGTCTTTCTGTCTGCGTTTGTTTGTTTGTTTGTTTAACTGTACCATAGGAATTAATTGGCTTAGAATAAAAGAGACAGTGCTGAGTTAACTGCTATTCCAGAAACATTCTGTGCCTCTACGGAAAGCTGGGTTAAAGCTACAGGCACCTATGGGGTCTTTTGTGAGTTGAGAAGAAATCCGCATATTTACTTTAGAAAAACCCACATTATTCATAAGAATCCAACCTTGTGTCTGACTGCTGTGGTGAAACAAAAAAGACAAGGGGGTTTTAAATTGATCTGTCAGTGCGATACTTTCCAGCGCTCACTTTGCTCATGCAGCCAGCAACTGATGTTAGCATGAATTTAAATAATTCCTCTTGCCTTGAATAATGACCACGAAAGTTGAGTAATGGTATCTAACAAATTCCTAACTTTCGAGGAGCTGGCTCTTATCTGCCACTGTTTGTTTGCTCGTCTCCTCCGTCCCTAATTGCCGCGAGGTGCTCCACGCCGCATATGACTAAACATAATACAATTTGATTTGTGTCGCAGTGTTCTGCAAAGAACAAATCTGTAAAACTACAACATGTGAAAGCTTAACACAATGATATAAAATGGCAGTGGCACGGTTCATATCTTAAACTGACAGACTGATGGTGATTATTGCAAGGACAATGCCCTGCATATGTCAAACGATTTGCAAATAATTTATGTCACCTTATCCTCCATTATTGTTTTTGCAGAGGACATAAACTGTGTCACTAATATTAAACTGTCGGCAAAAAAGAGCCTACCTCAGCTTTTTCCTAGCTGAGAACGCAAAGACATCTGCGCAGAGACAAACATGCATATGGCCATCATTTGTCCAACATCTTACACATTGTGAAGGTTTTTTACTTGAAATGCCAACCTATGTGGCAGATGATGTATGTGTTTCTTCAGTCCTGTGATTACCAGCACAGAGCTGCTCCGCGGTGCTCTTCACCTCATCAGTTCCACAAGCTGCACTCCAAGGTGTGTGACACATTTGCAGGAAGATGGCATCTGACATGCAGCAAGGCAGAAGCATTCTGGTGTGAATATTTGACTCCAGATTTTGTTCAAATCAGGGTCAGATTCTGACCTGGAGGAATTAGTGTGGGTAGAGATTTAGCACTACAAAATAGCAATTTGAAAACTGGAATGAATATATTTTAAGGATTGGAAAGCAAAGGAAAGCGATGCTGTCTCCCGGGGACTCCTAAGCGGCTGCAAAGGAGAGGGGAAGGAGGAAGTCTGTACAAATGACCTGGGTTTTATTCGTTTGGAAATAAGCAGAGGACAAAGCGGGCTTAGTTATTTCTGTTTGTTAACTCACGTCGTCTTGACTGCCGGGTTCTTTGTTTAGGTTCTGATGGTTCATTTATTACTACCAAGAAATGCCTTTGAAGGGTTATTTTCAGAGGCCGTTGTGGTTAAGAGAGAAGCAAAGAATGCAGTGCGGTGGTTGGAGCGTGGAGCTGGGAAGGCAGCCTCCAGCCTCCTGGTCCAGATTCTGCCCTGCTCGCTTTTGGGACAAATTACTTGCAACTGCTGTGCCTTGACTTAGCTCTTCTGTCGAACAGGTTTTGCTGTCTGACTCATCCACTTGGTTCAGTTTGCCAATTATTTTGTAATCTTTGGCTAGAAATCACTCATTTGATTGCAGACCGGTGACGTTTCAAACGTGTGCCGTAGTGATGTGTCAAACAACTTCTGCTGGCTGCAGTGCAAGACATGGCTCCAACTCACAGCAGAGAGAGCACAAGGCACTGACAAACCCACTGATCTGAGCTAAGGACTGAAATGGAACTGCATTCTCCTATTGCTACCGGGTTTTTTTTTCCTCTTTTAAAAGCTTCATTTAAGCATTTCATGCTCTTAACCCCTCAGCAGTGAGGAGTTGCTCCTTGCACTCCCAAGATTTTCTCAGCCTGCTTCTCAGTAAATCATAGTTTATAATTATATTGATCATTTTTACTATTATAATACAAGCATTCCAAATAAATTTTACAGGGTTGCATTAGCCAAATGAGTTTTAGTCTTACTTTGTGTTACTTTCCACTGTTGAATTTTAACCAGAAAATACATATATATACCTTGTTGTTGCAATTTTCTGTTATTTGTGAGTCAGAAAAGCAGATTTTAGGCATTGTGGCCTATGGAAACACATCATGTAACTGACTGACTTTGTCAGCCTTCTGTTTCCCGTGGAAGCAGCATGAGGACTCACCGCTGCAGAAAGTGGTAGGGTTAGGGTAGGGTTGAAGGGTGCTTCTCTCCATCTAAACAAGCCTAGAAAGCTGGTTTCTCTGTTTGCTCTAAGGTGATTTTAGTGGTGTGAGGAATCTCTTCCAATGCAGAGCAGGCAGTGGGATCCGTAGGCATAAAAACCTTCGCTACGTTCCTTTTCCCAGTACAGGAAGACCATGAAGTAGCAGCAAAGGCAGGAAGGGCCCCAGGACAGTGCGCTGAACCAAACAAAAGCTCCTCCTTTGAAACAGGTACACAGGAGCTGTCCTGTGTGTGTGTCAGAAACATTTCCATCAGCTGACGGGCAGCATTCTCCACAGCACTGTTTTTATGCTTTGCTACAAGCATGTTTTGACATAATAGAAAGCCCTGTGTGCTCATGCTTGCTTGTCATACAAAAGTTACAGGCAGGTCTGGCCTAATGCCTGTGATCATCACACACATGCATAAACCTACCTGCCTTTTGCAAAACATTATAACCTATGACAAAATATGCTGGAGATGAATTTATTCAAGTAGATAGAAAAGTACCCTTCCCATCATGCCCCCAAACTACTGATCTCCATCAACTGGTTCTTTAAGCATGCTACGACACAGACTTAAGCTGCAAATGAAAGAGATCTTAGAGATAGTCAGTAATTTGGCTGTATGCTTCTTGGCTAGGAGGCATTGTAGATGAAAATACTCTCACTTCTGATGAAGGAGCCAACAGAAACTGCAAAAGAATTTTAGAGTGGAATTTACAGGAATTGTGGTAGAAGCAGAAAGTGGATTTGATGGGAAGTTTTTATTGTCTTGAGAAGAAAAGAAAGGGGCAGCTCTTAGCCTAGCAGCTTCCTAACATCTGAAAGATGAGAGGCAGTCATCACAAGATAATCTCAGGTGATTATCCCGGGCATCAGTGACAGAACTGCTGATCACAGGAGTGAGAGAATCGTGTGAACAGCAAAAGATAGCTTCAAAGTCAAGAGAAGCTGGCCAAAATTCTGCTTAGTAGATAAAAGCAGAGAGAGGAGATGCTGCCATCCATGAGGGGATGACAGAGAGGGCCTGAGGTCTGTAAGGAGAGAGGTTGATCCACAGCTGGAAAGACTTTGGCAGGAACTGGTAGAAAGTGTGAATTCGTTATGAGAGAAGACAAACGCAAAAAAGGAGCATGCTCTGGCAACAGGATCATGCCGTAGTTTAAGCAGCATGAGTGATGGCTGCTCCTCGTTCCAGCACCACAAAATTCAAGGCTGAGCGGCACTAGTTCCTCCCCACAGCCTGCAACAAGGCACTGATACCCCTTGACGGCTGCCTGCTCCACCTAGGAGGATGGCCTTCCACTTGCCAGGCCCCTAGCTGCCCTTATGACTGAGCATCCTTTTCATTCTCATTTCAAATCCTTGTCACTGAACTGAAGGCACAAACCATAGAAGTGAGGTGATTCGAGCAACTCTCGTAGAGAAGGTGACCATCACGTCCCACATGCTTGGGATCTCTAAATTTCTTCTTAAATGTAAAATAAAGTTTAAGGTAAAACATTATAAAGCATTTGCGTGAGGTAAAGCTAGCTTACAAAAAAAGAAAAGGAAAAAAAAGAGTCTTGATTGACAAGCTGGAATACTGTCAACATTAAGCCAGGTAGGAAAGGCAGGAGTTCACGTCGGCCTGTAATGTCAGCTCCTGGTTTCAAGTCAGCCTCTGTGCATGCTGGTTTGGTAGACAGCAGTGGTTTTGGCTATGTCTTCTTTCCAGAAAATGTATTAGCTGGAGCCAAAAAGGGCCTCTAAAACAAGTTCTGTTGTTTTGCTTTGTTTTTTTCTTTAAGCCACAAAAAAAAAAAATTGAGCCCAAAGTTAATTTGTTTTCAGTGGTGGCCCTTCTCTACAGGGCTGAGATCTTCAACCATATTCAAAGCTGAGAGCAAGTTTTTACATCTCATTTGTGAACCCAGAAAATGGAGTTTCCATGGGCACTCCTACCAGGCCAGCTCCTCAGCTCCTCACCATAGTCTTTCAGGGAGAGGATGGGGCACATCATGGTGACACAGTGGTTTGCAATTATAAAAGCACACACTCCCCTCATTTCAATGGAACTATGTTAGTGTAGGCCCTTTTTGTATTTACATGTGAAATACCTCTGGTCAGGCAGCAAGTATCTGTGGGATTTTTAATCCGGTAGGTGACTGGTGGCCCCCGTGTATGGATACAGTTACCTGGGTATAAACTCACTTCTATCAGTGTTGCTTATTTTATTTCCTGTGCCCCCATTACCACCTTCACACAATGGTGTTTTGCCAGTCTGGTGACTGTTCCTATGGCAAAACCTTCCAGCCCAGACAAGTCCTAGAAGGTTAAAGTAGTTTCAACATTTCTTTCCAGCGATTACACAGCGGGCCTCGAGCTCCTTGCCAAACGCTACTCTTTGCCAAGTTGGCAGTGGGGGTGTGAGCCAAGTACTGCAACTCTGCCACAGATGAGTGCACGTTCAGTCAGTGAATGACAGCAGAGAGATCCGCCAGGAAAGTTTCAAACTACATCACAGCGCAGCTGGACTTTGCTAATGGCTTTTACTTCCAAGTCCCACTTTTATCCTAAGATCAGATAACAAATAGCACTTTTTCTTTGTAACAATTCATTAATCAGAGAAATGATCCTTGCTGGTGTTTAGATGTTTTACTTAATTTGGTACTTCTGGTCTGCTGCCCCAGTAGTGCCAAAATTATTATTTCTCACCCAGCAGGTGATAAATAACAACTTCAGTCATGATTAATACCATGAATTTCTCAACCTGACTAATGCAAAAAACTTCAAACCTGCAGAACAAGTGGGTGATAATTGTTGTGAGAGCCATTGGAGCTGCACTCTGCTTGTAAAGAAGGAAAGCCACAGGAAATGAAGCGTTTTCGAGCAGCGCGGCTGATCCTAAGAGGCATCATTAAGTGCAGCTCAGCAGCATTCTCCATGTGCAGGGCTGTGCTGTGCTCTTTTTTTCCACCAGACCAAGTTTTAAGTACACTTGAGAAGCAGGAGATTGCCAGGTTATTTTTTTTTCCTTGGAGAGGTGGAAGAGAAATAAAAGGCAGAGAACACAGCAGATGTATATCTCATTAACACCACTCAATACTGCAGTCTTTACTATCTGATGTATGGAGTGATAAATCCTAGAGAAAGCTGCGAAATCCAAAGATCCTGTACCTAATGTTTCTTTGGAAACCTCATCACAGCAGTATAAAATGCAGCAGCAGACACTCCCCAGTGGAGAACTGCCTTCAGAGAGGGACAGGAGAAGCAGAGGCTCAGGGAGAGCTGTCAGCTGGAAACCAGGATCAGCACTGTAAGGCCTGTGGCTGAAATCCCAGCAGCTTTCACATCACGGGCTGTTTTCATGTCACTGCCCACAGTGGAGTAGTGGATGCTCCATTTCCCTTGCTGTGCATTCGGACACAGGGCCCCACGCGTCTACCCACTGAGCTAAAATGTGCTGGCCAAGGGATGCTCACCTCCGTGGAAGGGCAGCCCTTGCTTGTTAAAAGACATTAGGAAAATGTGGGGCCATGCAATAGTTCAATTATAATTAAAATGAGAGAGAGAGACAGAGAGAGAGACAGAGAGAGGGAGAGAAAGGAGATACCCTCAAACATTTGCAGCAGAAGTGTTAATGCATTTGGACAAGATCAGGACACACAAGGCTCCAAGTTGGGTTTTTAGTTTTTAG
The DNA here is from genome assembly GCA_016647715.1 of Pavo muticus. Classification (NCBI taxonomy): domain Eukaryota; kingdom Metazoa; phylum Chordata; class Aves; order Galliformes; family Phasianidae; genus Pavo; species Pavo muticus. The sequence continues at coordinate 338,284 of JACDJE010000083.1, forward strand.
AATGGCTTTTGTTTGCCTCACGCAAACAACTCCCAGTGTACACTATTTAATGTTCAAATTCATGATGATGGTTTCTGTCCTCCCAGGGCAGCAGGCCTTGCTGCACAGATTCAAGGCAGAGACACTGCCAGCAGCTAGATAACCTTTTGCCTATGGGGCACAACTCTGAACATCCAAAAAGGATGCACAGTAACACTGCCACTTTTCTTGTGCAATGAAGAGCTATATAATTATAAAACATTTCTAAAAATGGGCTGTTTCAGTCTGCAGCGATCAAATCTGTTATACACAGTAAAAGCAACAGTAAACAACAAAATCCCTCTTTTATTTGTTCTCCTCCTCAGCCTACAAGCACCTGCAATATGACAAGCGCCTGCTGTACCACCACTCTCATCTCTGAAACCAGCTTCTCCATCACCCCACAATCGATGCAGATGTTGCTGTAGTCAAGCAACACAGTGCCACAGCAGCACCCTGGGAACAGAAGAGCAGTTATTTTCACCACAGCTTTCCCATTTGGTTTAGCTCTGTCAGGCAAGGAAAAGCACTGCCGCTTTCCAACAAGAACTTACTCAGCTTGAGCATCTCCATATGAAACAATTAATGGAACAGAAAGGCAATGAGAAGAAATCCACCAAGGGTAAGTGATGTACACATTGTTCAGACTCCACAGTGTCTGAAGATTGTAGATAAGTGCTTTTATGACCACGTGTACCACTTCAGCTGCATGATCCTTGCAGTTCTTGTGGTGGAGCATATTCAAAGGATGTACATTAAGCCATGGCACAGCTGCTCCTGACATGCCTTCTGCTAGAAATCTTATTTTTTGTCCTGATTTGGGGAAATAAGAAGTTCCTACCTGGCTTTATTGCTGGTCATGGTTCAGCTTTTCATTCTTTTTCTTGAGCTGTGCACAGCAGCTCAGCACAGTCATTGTCCTTTACAGGACTGCAGCTTCCCAGAGATAGAGCATGGTCTGCAAGCCATGCTGCTCAGTGCTGAGCTCAGCTGCTCTGCAGCAAAACTCGTGCTAGCAGTGTTACTTAGGAAAGCATCGCAGCTTCTAGTATTGGTGGAGCTCAGTGTCCTCCTTCTATGAGTTTAACAGCTATCTTCAACATCGGTAGCAAAGACTTTTCTTGTAGTTTTCAGTTTAGAGACTGCATAGAAGGACGTGCAGTTATGAACAACCCAGGTATGCTCTTCAGGAAATCAGAAATCCTTTTTAAATTTTGTTTTGCTAATGAAGGTATCAACGTCACACACTCAGGAAGACAGAGGGGGAGGAGTTAAGCTTTCAGAAACTGTTCAGGCTAGCCTGCAGATCCCTGCATGTCCTCTCACTTCAGAATTGAAAGCTCCATGTAATTTGCCTGTCTCCATGTCCTTAAGTGCAGACTGGGTAGCTCAGATCTACACAAACTTTGCTTGGAACAGATCACTATCTTTTGCTGAACCACTTCCACAGCAGTTGGGCATGTTTTCTAGATGAGACATTCAAAGTGGGTGAATACATACGGTACCTCAGCGGCTTTTTTTTCCTGTGAAGTTAAAAGCTGGCTAGGTGTTACCACACAACATTTGCAATGACTATCAGCTCAGCATTCAAAGTGTTGTCTTCCAGCGCTCGCTCATCCTCAGAGAAACCTGTTCTTGCCAAAATGCAGCAATGGGGTTTAATCCAGCACTGTCATTTCAGAGCAATCTCTCAAATTCGGTAAGAAATAGGCCAACAGCCACTGCAGCCTCAAAAGAGAAGGAACACATGCCCATGGGTGCTTCTCAGGCTATGTGTAAGTTAATGCCTGTGCACAGGTGGCTTTGGAAATCCACCGAGTAAATTACTCCTGCAGTTCAATCTACTGGTAGCAGATCTGCCAAAACCACTGAAGCTGAGTTAAATCCTGCATTCATGAATGGTGCTCTGAAGTTCATAGGAAGTAAATCCAAGTTTAATCCTTCTGGATTAAGATACTTCTGTTTTTATCCAGGATGCCCCACCTTTGTGGCACTGCTAGCTTTCAAGCCTATCACAGAGGATTTCTCTCAAAGCAGTGCTTATCACAATATGCCATTATCCCCAGTCCAATAAAACCTCCACAACAAATGCACTTCCTAATTTTTCCAGAGGTGGCATTAATGCAGCAAAGGTGACGCTGAAGAAACTTCTGGGCTCTCAGCTACCAACACTCCGATAGCAGAAATTGTCACTAAGCAATCAAGAGATGATTGTTTTGTCTGAAGTCCTTTTCAAACTAAAGCCCAACTTGTTCTGTGTTTCGGTTCCTCAGCTTCACAAGGGCAACATTCCTCTCCTAGCAGAAGTGATTTGATAGATAGCCAAGCTCCGCTTACGCACAGATACTTACCTTAGTTCAACTCCAGTGTGAGTCCCAGATCAGAAAGTAGGCAGCAGGAATTCAGCTCCATTTTCCAGTTGGGCTGGCAATGCTGGTCCCTTGCAGTATGAATAAGTAGCAGTGGTTCGTGAGCCACAGAGCCAAGAGAGACCCAGCCAATGCAAGGTGTGCTGCTGCTTTCTGCTCAGGTTTTGAGGAGGAAACAGCAGCCAAAAATCTCAATCACCGTGTAACAGTTCAAGCCATGCAGTAATTCTGACACTGGAAGGTACAGCCAAGTAAATATATTTCATGGTACCAAAACACAATGGTTCCAACAAGTCAGACTGCTCAGGCAGGTTCCCAGTTTGTGTAGAGCGTGTGAGGACTGGTTTTGCCACCAGCATTTTCCCTGGGTTGTTAGCACTTCTGGAATAGCATCAAGCACAACTGACACAGCAGAGCAAAGTGATGCTATTTAACATGCTCAAAGAAATACCAGAAAGACAGAGGCCTACGCACAGTCTCTCTCTCCTTGGAAAGGTCCAGGTTACCAGGGTTTTTGGAGCACCAAAGGATACAGTTTTGCTTACTGCTGTATTACTGTGCTGACACGCATCACAGGATGTGGAGGCAGGAGGACTGGGGCATGCCAGCCGCAGGCTCACACCACCTCATTTTGGGAAGCAAACCACCCCAGCAACTATTTCAAAGTTTAATAGCAGTGTTAACATACTGAAGGTAGAAACAGACAGATGCTTAGCCAACAAATTTCATTTCAAACAAAGAGCAAGACAAACTGAGGAGAAAAAACTGTGGAATCATAGGAAGATATAAAAAAAAAAGAACTCTAATCTGAAAAGCGATGGTGAGCAAGAAGTAAAAGCAGAAACAAGGCAAACAGAGTCAGACACAGTGACAGCCAGTAGCTGTTCTGATACACTGACACAAAACAAGGACTGAACACAGTCTCATCAGTTGTGATGTTGCGAAGCTACAAGGCATTTTTGTCACTCAGTTCCTGAATGCATTTTGACTGAGGCAGGAGAACTTCAGTTCTCTACCGCTGTCCAAACCAGTAATTTGGACTCTGTACCATACAGCTGTCCTCCGCATGTCCTGTCAACGGGATCCTACTTATCTAACTCACTCTCATAGCCTGATCACCAGACACTAACTCTGATGCTCCTACCAGCTGTCCAGGCAGATGAGGATGAACGTGGTTTTTTCTGCCTCGTAGTACCTGTTCGAGACAGCACTGGAAGCTTGCACCTCTCTTGCTCAAAAGCAGCCTTGCCCTCCGCAGTGAGGGCTTCAACTTAGCTGTAAGCTACCCATCTTTGACAACCACAGCAGTTTACTTTTCTTACTGTACTGCAAGGGCATAAAGAAAGGTAGAAATGTTATTCTAATAGGAATAGTATGAGGGGAAGGGAAAAAAAGCCCCAGAGCCCTACTTCTGACCACTAGTTTACAAACACTGGCACCTTTGTCGACATTAGCTTTTGAAGCGCAAGCACATGAAAGGCCAGGGAGTACTGGCAGAAGGAGGAAGTATTTTCCTTATGATGAGTTTTATTACAGAGTCAAATGATTTGTTGGCTATTTCATGCGAGCTGTATTCTTTTTGCCTTTTTACTATAAGGATGAGCAGAAGCTCATAGTAAAATATATAGTATATATATTTTAGTGTATAGTAAATATACACCGACGTAAAGCTTAGTGAAAGCCATTTCGAAAGATCAGAGAAACTTTTACAAATACTTTATTCTTTTTAGTACAGATACAATATTCTTCCAAGGTCACTTCAGAGTAAGTGGCATGCAGCCTATTGAAATCCAGGTGCCCATACAGTCATTTCAAGTTAAATGTGCACAGTGTATTCTACAACACTAGAACTACATTTAGAGAGGAGTTCTTGCTTCAGAATGATTTGGCAGCTTCAAAACCAATTCAATAAACATTTTCAAAACCAACTCAATAAACAACAAAAACCAAAACTGAAACACAGCACACCCTGACCATCAAAACAACACGCTTATCTCAGTAAGGACCTTTTAGCTGATCTGCCTGAAGCAGTTGCAGAGCTATCTTTATCGTGACCTTCGAAGTATTGCTGCTCTATTCGCCTACAAAAGGCTGTGAGGTTACCATAGTTTTTCACTTTTTCAGAGAGTTCATCGGTGATCAGTTGAGTAGTAAGGATTGTGAACAGATGTCCAAATACCAGAGCATCTAATTCAGTTGGTCTGTAAAAACAGAAGAACAGAACGGATATTTTGGAAGGCAAGTCCTGATCAAGAAACACCCATCTCTGGTTGAGTAACTTCAGGTAACCATGCAATCTGAGAACTGAGAATTAAACAAGCAACTGAATTTAGCAAACACACGGGAAATGAGCATAGTGTGAGCACAGTTCTCAGTGTGCCATCTTTCTTTCCTTTTGGTCATTGGGAAATGTAAAAATAACACTTATAGAAGGGGTACAGTTACTGATTGAAGTCAGCCATGCTCCACCATTGGTTTTGTTCCTGCAGCTCTTTTCTAAATAAATAAACGACTAAAAATTAAAAACTAAAAGAGAGGGAAATAAAGCCCTTCCTATTCCCTTTTTGTGCTTTTTCATACTCATGAGCTACTTAACCAATAAGAAAAGGAGCTCCAGAATGACAGCAGCTGGCAACATTTATTTCATAGAAGTGGACACAAAGCAGGAGTCACAGAAGACTCCTTTTAGAAATTTCAGCTCACTCTTGGTTAATTGTCACACAAACAGAGTGGTCATTTTGCTGTTTTTCAGTGTTACTCCCCTACTATTGTTTAATCCACGAAACCTCTGGCTGCAGAGGATACCTACAAACAAGAGCCTGAGAAACCTGGAGGTTTTCAGCGCAGTTCATTACACCACAGTTATCAGCCCTGAGTACAACCCAGGAAGTACTCCACTGATGTTATTTAGCATTTAATTTAAATGTGTAAAAAACCCACTGAATTACAGGGAGAAAAATAATAGCATTTTGCAGTTGGCATCAACAAGTGGAAGCAAGAGATACCTGACAAAGGCCAGGCTGTTCCTTCTATCTCCTGTCCTGTGCTTAGTGAAGAACGTTGCCTAAGAAATACAAGCTATAAATGTATCTTTGTTTCTTTTTAAGAACTTAACTGTATACAGGTGCAAGCTTGTAGCCTACCTGAGCTGTGGTGCTCTCTTTATAAATAAAGACAAATGGGAATCAAAAGGAATTATCAATTAAAAAAAGCCTTACGTAAACTTTCCTTTTAAAATCTATAGGGACTTGTGTCTGAAATTGTACTGCAGCCACACATTCAAATTTCCTCAACCATTAATGTAACACTAAAGTAAAACAGAAGGTTTCCATATTTATAAACATACACCTGTATGCATATTTTTTAAATACACTTATGTAGATACACAGGTGGGGTTTTGTGGATGTACCATTTCTGTAGAGAGTAACTTACTGCTTATTGAAGAAATATGGTTGTGTTCCCAGTCTCTGGGAGAGAGCCTGACAACACTGGTCTACATCTTCAAGCACCTATCAAAACACACAAGAGATAAGATAATCATACTGTCAGGAAAGAACAACAGTAAATATATATATATATATATATAATATATATATGCCTCCTTACTGTATTTGTGCTGACAGAGGGAACAAGGAATATACAATGTTGGAGCATCAAAAGCTGTTAAAGGTAGCAGCTAAGTGTTATTTAATCACACATTTAACATAGAGCCAACTCTAATTAAGTGCTTTCCAAGAAAATTTTAGCTGAGCTTAATGAAAGGTACTAACTTACACATCAAACTGCTTTCTTTTTTTTTTCAGACTTCTGAGAAGTGAAGCTACAGTGCTGCAAAGTGTGCCTATTAATGCCACAGGAGAGGGGCGGTAATTCACAATCTGTTCTTCAGACCACTGGCTAAGCTAACACGAACAGAGATGCACGTGTGGTAAGCACCCTTCCTCCCACTGCATCAGCCTGCATATCATTTAAGATTTATCACGGCTGACCTCAAGTAACTCTTTGAGCACAGAATTTTGTTGTAACAGTTGCAGTTAAATAAAGTGCTACTTCTCTTAAGTCTTAAATAAAAGAAAAATGGAAAACACTGGGAAGAAATAAGCTTCACCCCTCATACTGACCTGTTCGAGCGACTTGCCAGCCCACCCGATGGCCTTCATCTTTCTCCTTATCTCCCATTGCTTCTGATAGGACAAAATGCGGTTAAGAGGCCAGGGGTAAGGGGAGCCATACCTTGGGTGAGTAATCTTTGTGAAGAAACAGAAAGTTACTTTGTTACAATATAAAAAACGCAGACAGCTCTATTTACAAAACAGCTAATAGTCTCATCTTTCTATCACTAAGAGAGCAATAAAGAGAAAGAATGTTGTGTGACATGTTGCAATTATTTGTGCAGAATTTATTGTTTTCAGTATAACCATTTAAAATTATTACCTTGGAAACAAATGCAAAACTCATATTTGTTCCACAGTCACATACCTCCAGTACAGCTACAACTTCCCTAAAATGTATATGCAAGCAGAATTCAAGTGAAAAGACTGTATCATTAATGGTACAGAGCTCGATGTTTCATTTATGAGTAGGGACTTCCATTTGTGAGCAAAAGTGTTTTCTCATTAAATTTTAATTAAGATAAATGTTGCAGAACCACTCACCTCCTCTACTGTAACATCATCACACCATTGCAGATAGAGCTAGGAACAGAAAGAACACTTACTACAACTTCCTAATAAATGAGAATACAGATACAATCATTTCTCACTAGTAGAATTTTCCTTTCTATATTAGATTAAATTTCCATTTAGTGCCTTCTATTAGACTTCTGAACATAGTACAGGAATTAAAACTGGAGTCACAAGCCCAGCTCCGAGTTGCTGGCTCGCAAGCAGCAGAACCAAGCTGGAGCCGAAGGCCCGCTCTAGCTGCCGGTGCCACACACAAGTCAACACCCAGGTTCCCAGCCCTCAGCTGTGTGCCTGGGGTTGCTCGTGCCTGCGAGCATTTCCAGCACCGGCACCACATCGCATTAACGGGCCATGGGCACGACCCGCGGGGCAGGCCAGCCTCCAGCAAGGCACAGGAGCGTGCGTGGAAGGCGACAGTGGGGCTGTACAGCCAGCTATGGGTCGGGGCAGGACCCCAAGGACTGCTGGCGTTTTCCATCCACGCAAATCAGGCGCTTCTACAGCTACAGGGCATGCTTCAGCCAGGTAAGGGGAGCCGTACACACGGCTTGTGTCTGCAGGGATATTTCATCAAGTAGTCCACAGGATCCAGAGAATTTATTCCTGTCTCATTTCACCTTAAAAACTGATGACCCAATCTAAGATTTAATCTAAGAACAAACACTATTTCCAGAACAAGAAAATATCGTGAAGCATTCTTGCCTACTTATGGAAGTATGTGCAGTTACTATGGTTTGCTGTACCTCCGCTGTCAGGAGCATATTATTGACTAATTCCATGTAGGCTTTCATCTCAGCTTTTTGGACTTCATCCAACCCATCGCTGAGAGAATGGCCCTAATGGGGAAAGAAAGAGACACGTAAGAGAGGATATTGGAATATTCAGCAATACCTGACCCAAGGACCTCAGAAGTCAATGAGCTTTGGCTCAGATACTGATCTGTCACACAGCACGTAACAAGTTACACACGTACTTCTACATAAGGCGTCCTTTAGAATGAAAAAGAAATCATCATAATGTAACAGAACTCATCTGCAATAAATGTAGGTTATTACTGGTTACAGGTGAGCACACAACCTGTGTCAAGAAGTAAACACAGATTTACATCTGTGCTACAGCTTTATGAAGTGCTCAGTGAGAAGACAATGTTGTTGAAAATACAGCTTCAGAATTTACACCAGTAATTTCTGGGTTTAAGAATCCTGAGAGAGAGACGTAGCAAACCAGCTGCAGAAATTGGCAGCGGTATGCACCTGTCCTCAGAGGATTTGCTTCCTGAATTTGAGGTAATGTCAAAGTGACACATTTCCACCTCAGCACTCTCACTTCAGAGTGTCTTTCTTTTGAACCAGCACCAGATTGCTGCACCGTTTTAAACAGTGAAGTAACATTCCAGAAGAGCACACCAACTCCACAGCAGTGCTAGGGAAGGCTGGTACACAACCCAGTAATAGATGCAGACCATGTGTGATTACCTTGGCTTTCACAAACTGGACTATGGGCCCGAGTTCAGATACTACTTGGTTTCCCACATGAATAAAGGGCACTTTGCCTGTAAAATGAGAAATGTATTTCAGAAGGAGCTTTTTATACGTCAGCTATCGTTTCCTATTTTCAAAGCAATGAAATATCGCAAGTACACCTGTACATCAGTCTCGGGTTTTTGCTGGTTTTTTTTCCAATGAGCACAGGTAAAGTTTTTACATATGAAGCTCACACAGCTTTCAATTGTAATAACCAATGTGACTGCCCGATCTTCTTCCTTCTGACCCTCTTTGACATGCAAGACTTGCAATTCCCTATCTCAAAGTTATTGAATGAGATCTACTGACCTGTATTTTAATAACGGATTTTGCTTTGTTGGAAAGACTGAATTCAACATTTTTCTGAAGTACAGGTGGGAAATCCCAGGCAATCAGACTGAGTTTGACAACAAGACGTTCCCACCCTCCCTTTCAACCCACGAGCAGGGAAAGGGCTGCTGAAATGAATGTGGGAGATGTGGCACCGAGCCCAGAAAAGCAAGCAGGGGAAGCAAAATGCACACTCAGCAAGGCAGGATCTTGTCTCTCCCTCCTCCTGTCCTCCAGATTTCCAGTGACTGGGACCAGCTCATAAAGGGCAGCTGAGGGCTCCTCCTTCAACCCACCCTAAGCACGCTGCTCGTTCTCTAACTCTTCAACCAACTGCAACTGACAAACATCAATCTTAAGTACTGTGTAAATTTAAGACTAAACGTTTATGATTACTTACATGACTGAAATTGGCCATAAGACAGAGACACACGCTGGGCAGTTTGCATTACTGAGAATGCCCTTGTGACCAAATACAGCAAAGAAGCCGCCCAGTGCAGTGGGACACAGCACACTCTTACTTTCCTGTCTTGCTGTGGGCACTCTGCTCTCTACAGAGAGCCCGACGAACAAGATCAATACCTGCCCAGCTCCAAACATATTATTAGCAATACACGCATTCCTTTCCACTGACACACGTAAAAGCTACTGCTGTCCTAGTTCACACAGAGTTCATGCTCACAGCACATCCAGTCTTTATTTTTGCCCTGAGATTCACTCTCACTGGCTCAGTTGGCCTCAGGGTAAAGAAGTGAAGTGCACCACGCCAAAGGCTGCACTGCATCCATACGCTGCGTACTGTGAAAGAAAATGCAGACCCCTCTGAGCTCCAGAGCTTCACAGTTTCTGTCAGGCTACACTTCACACACAACAGCCCTCTGGTCCTCCACTTCTGACTCCCTCCTAACGGATTTTCTCATTATGCAGACAGTGAGGTGAATAACCTTCACCCCAAAAAGATGAGACTCACATCTGTCTACTGCTGTCGTGAAACGGTTGGTGGCAGAGAAGGAGTGGACAGCAATTAAAAACCTGTTTCGAATTATCCTTACAGAACCAAAATATTGTAAAGAAAGGCAATTGGGACAGTAAATTTAAAAAGTCCAGGAGTAAGGGCAAAAAAAGCATGTGCATCTATGTTTAAAATGGAGCTGGTATCAGTTCCCTTTGTGCTCAATTTCATCAGCCAGCAGAAGGAAGAAGGGGTCAGACCCATATTACAGATCAGGTGCCCGCAAGTGTGGCCATGGGCTTTGAGGGGCAAAGGGCACACGGCTGCCACCCGTCCCGCTGCTGCACGCCTAAGAAGCTCCTCTGTGCAGACATTCAGCATTCCAACACTACCTTTATTTGCTAAGGAATCACGTATATAACTCCAACATTTGGCTAGCTTTTACTCTGTTTCCACTTGCTTTGCCTGCAATACCAGCAGCAGCAGAACCAGTACAGGTGGCACCATGCTGACAGGCAGGCATCAGCTAGAGGCAGGCAACTGGCAGAGAAGCACCTCCTACTGCAAAACAAAACACTGGGAAGGAGTGCAAGGACTGCCAGACCGGAGAGCCCTGCAGTCAGCAGCTCTCGCTGGGTTTTAGGCCTGGACCAGCCTCTGGGAAATTCTAGGCACCCAGTCACCTTCAGCAGAAGCAGACTGTACGCTTAATTTATTGTTGGTGGGTTTGGTGGGGTTCTGGTTTGGGGTGTTTTCATTCAGTTGTTTTTTTTTTTTTCCCCAGACAGTCTCCTTTATCAGAGAAAGGTTTAAAATCACCTGTCACCCTCAGCTGACAATGCACTCACTCTTCATTTTCACCCTATATTTACATACTGGCCATTATCTCTCAGGTAAGGTAACAAAAGATGCTCTCTCCAGTTTTGTCTCACCCCAGCAATGGGAGAATATACCAGCACTCGCTGATCAGCAGGAATATTTCCTGGATGCAGAATAAAGACATTCTTGGAAATGTAAGTCTTTCTGCTTAGGCCTTTTAGAGAAGATTGCCACCAGAGATTTGAGCTATCTGAGCGCTACACCGAAGTACTGCGTCCACAGCCTCAGTTCCATATTGCACCACCATCACTTGACATGTAACTGTTCTAATTGTTTATGGGAAAGGCACTGGCAAGGAGGGGGAAGGCCTCGCGCGGGGCAGCGCTGACCGACTGTTATCAGCGAGAGAAGGCACAGTTGCCATGGTACCAAAATGGAGGTGTAATGCAGTAATCTAAATGAAGGCCGCACTTACCAGATGGGGACATGTACTCAGCATTGGCCCTGCAAACCACCCGAACCGGCAGATTGCACATTTGCAGGAAAGCCTGGAAACAAAGCATTGAAAGAGCATTGACACACCAGTGACAGACAAATGCGTTCTTCTCCATACATTTAACTACATCTAACCACATCTTAGCAAACTGCTAGCACGTACCTACCAAGTACAGCTCCCTGCATAATGCTTTTAAGAAAAAAAGAAAACCAAGGTTTTCTAACTTCTTCAGACAATTGCTTATCATCCAGTCAATGGCTGGAATTCCTCTAATTAAGATTCTCCCCCACACACACTCTTAAGAGATGCAAAAAAGCAGTTCTGTAGCTGCAAGAAATTAAGTGACGTTCTGCTCCTCCTGAAAATCACAGTACGTACTTCTTGTGGCTGAACGTTGTGTAACACAGCAAACACACACAGCACCTTCCCACACTGTAACGGTCATCAGAAATTTTGCTTTGCAATGCTCTATGGGCATGTCTGCTTTATTTATTCCCTCTAATTTATGTGAACTGTAGTGAGTGCAAGCGATCGATTTACTGTTTCCTTCATCTCCAACCCTGGATTCGAACATTCTCACTAGGATACCCACTGCTGTCAGCAGCTGCCATTGCTACAAAAGCCCTAACATGGTTCTGTTTAAATAGCAAAATATCAAGAAATGTAATTTGGATGTACCGTGGAAATAAGGAATCTTAATCTCCAGAGTCTCTCACAACTCAGCTAAGTCCTATCAATCATTCATTTTGTCTTTGCCATTAGAAAGGTCAGAACTCCAGATTCCAACATCGCACCTTTTATCCACTGTGGCTGGAAGCTAAAGCCTACACCAAGAAGGTCACTAACCACGAAGAAAAATGCTGCTGTAAGTTGAGGGACAGCACATACTCTGCGTTCACTGTAAGCAAGCAGACCAAAGCCAAAATGCTAAGATCTTCAAGGATGGCAAACAGTACAGCATACTTTTAAATCCTGTTTTGGAAACAGTTATCCCAGCCTGAACAACATGTACTCCATTTCCACTTCAGTTTCATTTGGGAGGGGGGTAGAGAAAGGCACCTCTGCACTACGTAAGATCACAAGGTGTTAACAAATATCAACATCAGCCCTGTTCCTAACTTTGTGGCTTCTGTAGTACCCATCAAGCAACAAACAAATGACTCCTCTCCTCCTCAGGTGCTTCATTCCCAAACCCTAACCCAAGCACTGATTCTAACAGTACCCAGGGAACAAAAGCCAAAAGCTTTGGTCCCTTCCAATGCCTCTTCCGACCAACTCAAGAGCCCCACAGCCCATTCCATCATTTGGCTCTCGCTATTTCAGATGACCTAAGTGAATCCCAAACCCCAAATTAAAGCAGGGAGCCATGGTCACAAGCTGCTGCAGACACTGATTACAGCTGACAGGAGCGCGGGTCTCTGAACTCGAGAGGTCCTGCAAAATCCACCAGTGACCCGAGTTTCTGCAGATTTTGATTTCTTCAGCCTAACCCCAACTGAAAGTACTGCTTGGGAGCCAATTACTACACACCCACGAGCAGATGCACCCCTCCAAATGCTGAGAACTTTGCCCTAGTCTAGAATAAACTGGTCGTTAGATTGCCAAACCTCATCCCAACCAGCACCCCTATAACTGCTTATAACACAAGGCTCCGGCCTTTGACAACATCACACTTTCTAAGTGCACAACCACTGGAAATCAAGGCTCTCGTAGTCTCCGCTCCCCAAACTCCACGCAAGCGGTAAGAACACCCAAAGGAATAATTGTTAAACAGGAACATAAGGCACTGTCTCAGTGCTGTAGCTCTTCCTTTGCCTATTGGCTCTGCAGGCTCCAGTGACGGTGCAGACTGTTCCAGCTATTGCTATCGGCATCGTGTCCTCTGCCCAAACTGGGGCGCTGAGTTCACTGCAATTCTGCATTAAGCTTGAGATGAATTTTAAGGCCGCCATGTACTGTTCCCACTGCTGCTTCAGACGAGAATGTCTGATCTGTGCTGGAACACATGAATAACTAAAAAGCTCGTGAGCGCAGAGACACGGCCAAGCAAAAAGAAGTGAATCAGGACTATTTTTACATTTCCACATCAGCGCATCAAAAATGAGATATGCCAGCACAGAGCAGTCAGGTTACATGAGCTGCTTTGGCAAATTCTTGTCTACTGTACATTGGCTCCTCCACAGTACGAGGTTTGTACCAAAAACACGGCTTCTGCCTGTGAAAAGCACTCCTCAGTATTGAGGTTAAATTATAAACAAAATCTTTTTAGTGTAAAGGGTTCAGCCAAGATTCCTGCAGAAATCTGAGCATTACTTTCCTCCCTCCCCCTCCACAATAAACGTCCACAGACCAAGGAACATCGACCTCTCTAATAGTTGGCAGGGAAGTTCTACCTCGGTCTCTGGCCTGGCTGAATGTGATGGAGAACACGCTGCCACTTGGACATCTCAGAGCTGCAAACGTGCTGGGCCCACGTGCCTTCTTAGCGCTTAATAAAGAGAAGAGCAGAGAGGAAGCTGGGCTAGAACTGAGTTCTAACGTGGAAACAAATTTTAACTGAACGCAATAAAACGTTCACTACTCTGTGTAATAAATAGATTCTAGCAAGCTTAGAAGTCAGTCAGCATACCCTCTGCAAGCTTTAAAAAAGGCCCCTGAAATACTCACCAAAGCACAAACAAATAACCAGAGAAGTCCCTTGGAAGTGAAGCACTGCTGTTGTGCCTTTAAAAGTTACAAGACTGAGGAATCAAAATACCAGTATGCTTTAGCACACATCCGTACCCAAAAAGCATGACCTATTCAGCTTAAGTGCCCCTTAAATATTCTTGTGCAGAAAAATGAAGGGGAGAAGCTCCACAGTGAGCTTCCACCATAAGGGCTCAGCCTAACAGGCCTTGGATCACCACGGGCATACCTACATTCTTTTATTGACATAAACATGAAAAGCTTTTGAAACTGCTGGTACTAACAACACAGGTAGTTCTTCACTCCTGGGCACAGTGAATGCTCAAACACTATGATTTCTTTTAGAAAAGAGACTGACAGTGGCTACGACCATGCATTCTTACAAACACTCATCGCCAGAAAACCTCAAACTCCTTCCTGACACATTCAGCTAGAAGAATTCCATTTCAGACAGCAACTGTTCTGTGGCACAAACTCTTACCAAAACAGGTGAAACTGGCACAGATTTAAGGAATCCTACAGAGGGAACACAGGACAGAGAAGACAAAAGCAGCAATGTCTGTGAGGAGTTATCTTGTTTAACATTCTAGCCCACCGATCGAGGGAGGATTTGTTCCCTTTTTGACCACTCATGTAGAATGTTTCGTACCAGCACATTCAGTGTGCAGATAGCATCGGACCACGAGGTTTCCAGTCCTGGAACACAGTGGAACACAGCTCAGAACACCTCCTTCTCCTTCTGTACTTGGCACACATGATCTGAGCAAGCCCCCAGCATGGCAGTGCTCCGAGTGCTCTGGGAGCAAAGGGTGAGAGGGAAGGCTGCAGCCACCCCAGGGTGGTTCTGCTGAGATTTATGAAGATATCAACACCCCTTCAAAGACACGGCATCAAAAGCTGAGCGACCTGAAAGATCAAGGGCCCACACTTATTCCAGGACATCAGAGATCATTGTCAACATCATAAATTTGGCTGATCAACTTTAAAAGAGGCTGAAAGGGGCCAACTGAATTCCAAGTAACACACAAGCTAGTTAATCAAACCCTTCTAAAAGTTCACCTAAAAAACCGGTGAGTGAGACGGTAACAGCAGAACTAGAAACCTGACACCAGCACAGCACCAGCCCAACTGTCAGCCCCCAAAGATGCTTTTAATTCTAAAGAAAAGCATTGAGTTCCCCTCTCTCTTTTTGTCCTCTGTGAAAAAGAAAAATTACTACAGCAGTACGAACAGAGTGAATCCACAACCTGAATCTCCTTCAGCACTTAGGATCCTCACACAAGAACCTCAGAGTAGTTGCTTAACACCTATCCAAAAGAGTTCGTTACTAGGATCGATTACAAGAGATGAGGGATTGATACTCTTATTTCCCTTTGTCCACACTGCAGAAGATCAGAGATGGCTGCCCAACAGACAAACAAAGGAAACTTAATTCAAGCACAAGTATACCAAAGTAACTACAGCTGAAGGAAATCAAATCAAAGCACTATTTATTTGAAAAGCCTGAGCAATGCCATGGCTCATACTAGTTAACACCGCTTTTATGAGTGTAATAACATCTCGGGTTGGGAAGAACTGAGTTTATTCCCCTGGTATCAACAGGACCTCCTCTTTTATCCACGCATATCACTGGTTATGTGCATTTCTGTAAACTTAAAAACAAGGGCCTGACTTTCTTGATCAGTGTTGGCATTTGCCTCAACCAAAGCAGAAACTAGGAAGAAAATCCAGGTTAGTAACTTGCAGTTGTTATAATGTCCTCTACAAAAACCTTTAAGTTATTTCTGGAACAAAACATGTCCTTTCTTTGGATGAGGTTAATGTGAAAAGCAGATAAAGATATTAAAAATAAAGATTTGGTTTAATGGAGTCTGCCATCATCTCCCCCACACATGCTCTGTTCTCCTCTTCCCTCAGGCTAACCAACCCCCGCTCTCATGCTTTTCCCATCTCCGTACCTGTAGCATCACCTTCTCTTCTGGTATATGGGAAAGAAAGGGAGAAATATGAACAGTATCTCTGTAGCAATGCTACCTCTCTTCTTCCAGACAGAAAGCACTGAGTCTACAAAGCTTCTACTGCCTCTATGCACCTTAGTACATTTGCACGTTTCTTGAGCACCTCCAGGTATGGTGACTCCACCACCTCCCTGGGCAGCCCGTTTCAGTGCCTGTCCACTCTATCAGTGAAGACATTCTTCCTAATACCCAACCTGAACCTCCCCTGGCGCAACTTGAGGTCGTTCCCTCTCATCCTACCGCTACTTAAGCAGAAGAGTCCAACCCCCACCTTACCATAACATCCTTTCAGGTAGTTGTAGAAAGCAAAAAGGTCCCCCACGAGCCTCCTCTTTTCCAGACTGAACAATCCCAGTTCCCTCAGCTGCTCCCCATAAGACCTGTGCTCCGGACCCCTCACAGCTTCAATGCCCTTCTCTGGACAAGCTCCAGGGCCTCAATGTCTTTCTTATAGTGAGGGGCCCAACACTGAACACACTACTCAAGATGCAGCCTCACCAGAGCTGAGTACCAGAAGACAATCACCTCCCTCCAAAATATTTGGTAAGAAGCTTTGAGGTGACACTTGTTAGAAAAGTAATTAACAATGCTATGATTGTAATGCCATCATTACAGTCATGGCAGGTACACCTCCTGACAAAATTACCGAGTACGTTTACAACAACAGTGTAGCTTACAGGACACAATGAACTGAAGGCTTGTTTTGTTTTCCTATACTTTACCCAATTTCCAATAAAGAACGTAAACAGTATGCTGGACTTCAATTACTGAAAAAAGCAATCAGTGCTGCTTTGCCAAGGTCCAGAAGCACAGAGCTCAGAAACCCTGACCCTCCCCTCCTCTCACAACAATGCATTTCCAGCTCTGCTGCTGCTGCCCTCCAAACAATGTACAAAAGTGATGCCATTCTGTCTTCCTATGATGACAAGAACGGAAAATGACTGCACACAAAGTACAACGGGAAAGAGTAAGAGAAGGGAGGGGGGAGTTTTGTATTTATTCCTTTGGTTAATTGGTTCATGTAGCAGTTTTGCCCTCACTCTCCCTTCCTCTTTGCCCTCCCCAAAGACCAGACTGTTTGGACACCGTCAGTTGGAAGCATAACACCCATCAGGCAGCAAATCACCCCATCAGAGCTCCATCACAATGCTCTCTTCTTCCCCTCCAGTCTCCTCTCAGAATAATACACAAGAGCAAACACACACACTCATTAAAAATGAGTTATAACTTGATGTAAACCATATCCAGATTGCAGTTTCCGAGATCAGAGGAAGGAACGAAATTGCTTATGCCCAGTCCCGAACAGTTCACAACTTCTATCCCCACACGAGGAGCACTGCTTTCAGACGGCACACGCTGCAGGCTTCATTTGAAGAAGACATACTCATGATTAGCTTTTTAATAAAGAACGATCCATTGCAGGCATCTCTTATTCAGCAGCACTTCTAAATGCACCCGCATAATACTGCTGTGAAGAAAAAGCAAAAGGCGTTTTGTTTTCATTCTCACACTATTTCATGAGCAGACAAAGCACAATATGTGACGACAACTGAAGAGTTATTCTCTACTTTGTTGCAGGAATGAGTTTTAAAATTAAAAACCATGAACAAATCCACAGAATAATTCAGTTTTCATATCAAACAGCTGCAGACCCTGTAACCGAAATAGTATGTCTAAGGTTATAAATGAAAACTGCTCAGCGTCATTCCTTGAGTGACAGATTAAATTCCTAATCCAGTTATGGTAACGGCTACATTTGTAGTTTAACATAAATTAAGAGCTTAATTATATTTGTGACTATTTTAAACAAAATAACAAATTCCTTTGTACCTGTGAACATAATTTATAGCAAAGCCACGTTCATTCTCCAGAACAATCTATTTTACACTGCAGCACAGCACCGCTCTAATGGTATAATGTAATTCTTGTTGTAGAATGTGGAAGGAGTAGATTCAGTGGTAGCACAGAGGTTTTGAAGATAAATGAAGATGCTATTCATTCAGGGGTAATTTCATCTTAGAACTATATGAAAGATGTTTCACTCTCAAACAGTACCTCTACGGCTTGGGATTTAAGCATGTTTTCAGCTACAACATAATGCTGCCAGATTGATTACGTTGATACTGCATTTCTCATCGTGAAGAATTCCAGGTGTTATTCTCTTAAAAAAAAAAGGTCAGATTTTCATTTCTCTACTCAGCCTTGGTTCAACCTCAGCAACAAGTTCACATTTCTCCTCACATTTTGTCTAGGGAAAAACCAAACCACAATTCATACACCATAAAAAAAATCACAGACGTGTAGAGAGCAACTAATCATGCGTGATTTACACATTCATTTGATTGCTCGTTGAAGTAAATAAGCAGTTAGTCTATGTAACACAATTTTAAAAGGCCCAAACTTCCTTCTGTCATTCAGGACTAAGAGCAGACGATTCTAAACGCACTTTCCTGGAATATATTAAGATCATTTACAGGACGTCAATTGCACAAGCAATTAATACATATCTTAACGTAATGAGCTGCCGGCTGTATAACCTCAGGATGGCTGTGAAATTTCCACAGTCGTGAACATTTTTGACAGCCTTTTAAGCAAGACTCCACCGCTACCCGCATAAATATTTCAGAAGAGTCTGTAATGACAGAGGCAGCCGAAACGCTCGCATTCCTCCCCCCGACAAGCTGGGGCAGCACGCAGAGATGCTGCTGCTGTACTTGCAGCCGCAGGCCTGCAGAGCACAGCTGTGTGCGCCCACTGCCCCCTCCCCTGCCCCAACCCCACCAGCCTTCACCTGCACCAGGCACAGCAGGGGGACGGCGCTTGGGCAGGCCCTCCGCTTCAGACTGAGACTGTCTGCTACGGTTATTTAGTTGTAGTCCAAGTTCGTGGCTGAGAGTAGATGAAAAAACTGTAATCCACAGCAGCATCCTAAAGCATAAACATACCGACACACACACAAGACCCAATTCACCATCTGGAAGTCCTTGGGTCTGACAACTAACCTTTACAGAAACAACCGTAATCCACATCTTAAATCCATAGAATCACAAAGGTTGGAAAAGACCTCCAAGATCATCAAGTCCAACCATCATCCCACACCCACCATGCCCACTGACCACATCCCTCAGAGCCACAACCACAGACTGCCCTCCCACCAGGATGGCTGCACGAGTTGGCGCCCTTGGCCACCGCATGTGAGCAAAGAGCCAACCAAGCTGAGGTAACACCTGCATCAATGAGGAGAGGAACGCAATTGCTCACTGAAAAATCCTGTTGCAAGAAACTGTACTCAGAAGCTTACACACACGCAATCTTCTGATGGCCCATGGGTGGCAAATGTCTGAAGACACCACGCCTACAGAATCAACAGGCATAGAGAAAGGCAGAGCTGTGCCTCAAGGGAACTGCTAACAAGTGTAAATAAATAATAGGAAATAATAATAAACTGGTTGCAAATACAGACAGCATTTTATCACTGAGGATGAGCATTCATAATTTTCATTTTCCCCTCTCTCCTACCCACGGTCTGACAGTGATAACCCAGAAACCCCTATAAACGCGTTCCCAGCATACACAGTTCTCTTCCAAACCACAATTTATCTTAAACACAGGACACAGCAGGTAGAAGTTGTACAATTTGAGGCAGTTAGGTCTGAGTTTAAGACCTCAGAATTCCTAGGATGGCCCCTTCCTTCCAGAAGGCCTACACCTCTGTACTAGATTTCCAGCAGCGGTCTGTTAAACTCCTTGTAATTATTCACAGAACGGAATGCATAGCAATCTACTGAATTTGAAATGAAGCAGCTTTTTAAAGCAAAGATAGTATCAATTTGTTAAATGCGTTCTTACGCTACCCGAGTACGACATCATAAATCTCAATTTCTTAGGCTATCATTTTAAATACTAACTCCATCTCTACCTCCTTTAAACGTGGAGCTGCTCAGGGGTTGAATTATAGCTGCATATTTGATTCTGAGTTTTGGTGACTTTTTTAGTATGATAAGACTGATAAGCAGGAATGCTGTACTTTGGAAGCTGCACAGTAAACAAGGGGAGAACGCTTTTAACTGTGAGTCACAGTGCCCAGGAAGCATACGTATATTCATTAACAAGAACAATGCCAAACATCTCACGAGAAGAACACATTCTAAACGCAGCGTTCTCACTCCTGTAGCTGGAAAATCATTGCTGAGATTAAAATCAGGGCAAAACAGTAATTCCCCTGAAGTGAAAATAGCACTGCATTCAATATCAAGGTTCTGCAGCCTTCCTTCTCAACAGGACCGCATAATACAATCCTCCAAGTTATCAAGCAAGGAGTGCAAACACCAAGTGGTACACGAGACAATGCACGAGCTCATTTGAAGTTATGTTTCATTTTCAGCAAATTCAAAGAATCTGCACCCTGTAAAAGAAGAAGGAATTCTTCATTCGGTGTGTTTCCAGGAACAACAGTAGAAGAGGATAGAAGAATTAGAGAACATGGGTAAAGAGGAGTTAAACAACAACAAACCAACCTAGCAGGATCAGCAGAGATTCCACAAGAGAAAAGGCATTTGTTTGTTTGTTAGCTACTGAGGACACCACCAATACAGCTGCTCAGCAATCCCCAGCATACTCTGTCCTCCCCACTTGCACTGCACGTAGCTACTTAGTACGGCCTTGGATGTTTTCGTTACTTTAGATGTAACTCTCTGTGCGTCTGTTTTCTGAGAGTTACCTAAGAACAACAGAACGCAGGGCTGTTGTAAGGGGACTCCGAGAAATATGCAGAAGAGCAGTTCCAGCACACCCAGTGTCCCCACATGAACCACGTTCCTTAGGGATCTGACGGCTGCCGACTCCACACGCTCTTTTGAGCAGACGCATTCAAAATTCCAACGCATTTCCATCACATGAAAGCTCATCAGGCCATGACCAAGCCATGGATCTGCTCTGGTGATAGTCACATGCCCAGAATCCCTAACAGGGGAAGGGGAATGGCAACTGTGGGGGAAAAAAAGCCTCAGGTACCAGCTCTTATTTCTCTTCCTATCCACTGCTCCCATTTATTCCTCAGGGAAGAGGGAGCAGGAGGGAGAGATATCCAGTAAAAAGATAAACAGGCTCCTATCAGCATAAAATGTCATTTCTGAACCAGAGGAATGCAGCAATTTCCTTATGCAAACTACACCGCTCTATTCAAAGCCTTCTGATCTCTTAGCTAATAACACATAACTACAGCTCCTGGTATTTCAGATTGGATTGCATACACCAAGGATAACTATTCTTTCACAGTCACAACCTTGTTACACAGGTTCTTCTAAATAGATGTGATTCCCCAATAGAAAATTGTTCTATAAAGTTGAAGATCAGATATCTACTAGAGCTGTATTTATAGTCATGGCTACTATCAGCTGTCCAGCTAGAGAATATTGAAGAAAAACAAGCGTTTTTAATATATTATAGTTAATTTATCATCTAAGTGACATGTGTAGGATAACAACGGACTGGATACAGTAAAGTACAATGATGCATTAGAAAAGGAAATTTTAGGGTTACGTTATTGCTTCTTTTGTTTGTGTGTTTTTAATGCAAGCCACACCTATGTGCATTGTTACATGGCGAGAAAATACATCAGAACCACAAAAAATACAGGATTCTGGAGTAAAAAGGAACACTGAAATCAAGGGAACAACAAAAGCACTTACTTGCTTTACTGTGAGACCCAATATAAAACACACCAACCAAAAAAAATAAATATTGCCCCATTTATTTGGTATATCAAAGATGACTCATTTTTCTAGAAGACAAAGGTACCTTTTTTTCCGACAGAATTTACTCTTACAGATATTTCCTACATTGCCAGACTGGGAGGAAAAAAAGTTAGACATCCAGTGAGTGGTTAACGTGATCATCTAATGCCAACCTTTTTACCAGTAACGTCAGTTACAGTCTGCAGTGTCCCAGGAGGCTAAATGAGAAGCGATCCTCTGGACGGCCCTAAGAGACCCCTTGGTCTTGGCTGACAGCAGCCAAGCCAGACCACACACCAAAGCAAGAAGCAGGGGAACAGTGCAGCTCCCTGCTACACAAAGCAGTAGCAAAACTACTTTGAACAGGAACCTGACAGACATCCTGCTCACCACCAGTTCTGACAGCCTGACCCCCTCTGCTAATGGGAACACATTCCCTCGAGATTTGGGGTTACTGAACCTAACAGGTTAATGGAGTTTACGCAGACTTCACAGCCACAGAGGTGCTTTTAAGTCAGCTAGAGATGCAAATTTGTCAATTATACGGACTATTTCTGCAAACCACATTGGATCTCTACTATGTATATACGATAGCTCTCCTCAATTTCACCAGAGACACATGGAGATTTGATGCCCGCAGCATATCTGCCTGGAGCTGGGGGCAGCAGCAGCTCTGAGAATGAAATAGCAGCAAGCATCATGCAAGGGGCTACGAGGGGAACTGGCACCCCAGCCGACAACAGGGGCACCCCACGGGGTCCCAGGTCAGGAAGACAAGCAGATACCGTACGATCAAATATAGCATAAATACAAGTACAAGCAGCAGCACTCTGGACAGAACGCCCAAACCCTCGTGTGTCCCTTTGGCTCTGGCACTTCAGTGACAAGACAGAGCAAATCAGACAGAGGAAATAAGCCACTGCTTATGACAGAAATAATTCTTAAATTATTCATTCGGGTAAATACAGACATTTTAGCTAGAAGAAAATCACTCAAAACCTAAAACAGAAATAACATCTTTAGTTTAGAAGAGATGACGTTACCTGAACAGCAAGGGAAGCTGCATTATCAGAGAGCAAAATCTGGTCTTCTGTTGAAAGAGGAAAGAAAAAAAATCACAATTACAAAAAGCAGTGTCTATTTACCTACTGACCTGCAACTGTAAGTCGTCCTGAGCTGCACTTCTTACACGTAAAAGAAGGAGCAAATGTATAATTGGTACGGAGCCAGACTAGAAAGCCTGCTCTATAAACATTTTTTGGGAAGTACCAGGAATATTTCTCCTGCAAATGCAATTGCATTTATCATACACTACCAGCAATGTAGATAAAAATGCTCACAACTGAAAACCAAACGCTTGAGCTTTACGCCAATTACTCTTCTTCTAATCAAAGTTAAATAAAACCGCATCTTCATAACTCCTCTGGCTAGAAAGTAAAAGCGTTCAGAAAGCTATAAAAACGGCTTGCAGTTAATGCTGCGCGCTGTGTCTAGGTCTGTCACACAAAAGAAAGATGACAAGTTCACTGCAATAAAAATTCCATGCTTAGAAGACTAGGGCTGCTACCTATTAGTCTTCATTACTTTGCAGTCTTCTGACAACTGTAGCAGGCTGCTGAGCCCCAAATGGGGGCCATAATGTGATCTGATGATATATGAAGAGCTGCTAAAGGGAGCCTGAACCATCCTAGCCTATACATTTTAACAGTTCCTTTTTACTGAGAGCCCACTTTACCACAAGACTTCAAAAATCTGCTGCCTCAGCTATTGGTGCAGTAAATCTGCCAACTGTGCCTGCAACCACATCATTTTACACTGCCTACAGCAGCCAATATAATGAGTCAATAATAAACCAAGGACCTTATAGGCCACGAATAGCTGGTTTATATTGGCAGATGTAAGTGTAGCTCAAACCTCTGACCAGACAAACAACACAAAGGCTCTTAACAGTTGCTGTGCTTCCTCGCAGCTAATTATCTTCGAGCACATTTAATAGGTTTTTAAAAATAGAGTAATTACTAATTGCGAAAAGCGTACCCACCCTTCAGTTGCTGATACAACGCAGCATTTTCAGGCCAAGGCTCTGCGGCTGCAGAAAGAAGAGGAATTAATTAGGCAAGCCAAACGACAATGCGCTGCAGATGCTAACAGAACACAAACATTACCTAGAGCAGTACTCAAACTGCAAAGACGCTGGTGCGAGATGTGACCTGCCCTGAGATGTCCCCCTCCCACTCTCTTCTGCTCGTAGGGGCACAATGCAGGGCAGAAAATTAAGCCTCAAAACTAAATGCTGCAGACAAAGCTAAAACCCGGGCTGTATTGCAGAATGGCTTCGCAATTATCACACAGCAAAAGCAGCTAGCTATTCTCTGCCATAAGGCATCCTTGTGCACATTCCCGTTGCAACTCCGGCCACTCGAGCCATTATTTATTAAGGTACGAAACAACCTGAATTCTGGAAATAACAGAAGAAAACACAGAGAGAGAAGCAAGAACCTCAAAACCAGACATGAAGAATGCTCTGGGGAAATGGAAGAGCTTTGTGCATGACTGGCCCGATGCCGTACCCAGAGAGCGAGGTGTGCGGGCACAAGACGAGCCCCACGAAGAGCCGGGCTGCCTTCTGCTTTAAATTACATCCAGCCAGCCCTGACACAGCAATGGCAACATCCATTGGAAAAAAACCTGCACCATCAGTCACAAAGCAAAGAAACCGAAGACAATGACAGCTTCCAACTGAGAACCATTGCAGCTCATCATATTCCATACGAATTTATGGGAAGGCAAAAATAATAAACAGTTAATGAGCACCGATTACATTAACATTAGGATGGGTCATTGTGTTGTTTTGTCTCCATTATATTCTTTGTTAAACTCATTCTAGAAATCTATTCTTAGACACCAATTCAAACTTAGATTTTATCCCAACTAGCTGTATTGTATTTTAGCCCCACAGAGACTACTTCTTAAAGCAATGAAGTGTATAACTAGCTATGCGTGCTTCAAACAGAATTGTGCCACCGGCCTCAGTACGGTCATTATTTGTATCCCGGTCCTCAAACTCCAATACTGAAGATGTGGTAACCTGTATGGAAGTCAGGCAGAGCTGGAAAGCTTGTATCACTCTACGCAGTTCTGCAAAGGTCACTACCTCTAACATGAAGGCACAGAGCCTACCAAAGCTAGGCTAGCAGGGGCATGAGAAAGCAACTAATCACCCCCACTTGTCAGGAAGAAATGTTTTGTGTTTTATTGTAGCAGTTTTGGTTTTACACCCCTCCATTAAAGTTTTGGCCTGGAGTAAAAATTCTTGAGGTGGAAGTACATTTACTTCTTGAAATAAAGAGAGACCAGGTATCGGCTGCGGCACTGCAACCTTAAGTGTTCAAAATAATTTATCTAAAATACGTTTCTTCAGGTCCACTCAAGTCTTGCAAGAACAAATGTAATGAGGAAATTAAGAAAGCTAGTGCTGTACTTCAGCAAACTTACAGCGCTGACCTGTGAGAAGCTTACAGATGTAAGCCACAAAGGCACGCTGCTCTTGTACGTGGCAACACCCCCCCGTGCCAGCAAAGACAGAGCATCCTTTTCCCATGCCCAAAGTGGTACTGAGAACTTCAAACTGCATGTGCCCATTTCTACTGATAATTTTTGCACAACCATTTTGAGATTGCCGTGTCAGATTTACACCCAGTTCTTGGATTCTGTCCCACACTGGAAGAGCAGGCACGTGCCTGACATGTCTCAGGCCCACAAAAACTAAATGAACTTTTCTTTTTCCAGCAAGAGAGCTAAGTCTGTTTCAAGAAGTCCAAACACTAATTCCAGTCTTGGCAGTCTTGGCTAATCTTGGCATTAAACTACAGGCAGCCCTCAATACAAATCATAGCTTCTTGGCGCACACAGCCCAACCAGACACCACTGCAAAGGCATTCTACATCTGCATTATAAACCAAAACACAGGCAGAATGTTTTTGTAACTTGCTGGCCTTTATCTGCTTAGAATTCCCTTCCACATTCTACTGATCAAATACAGATTTTCACAAACTGTATTTGCTGAGGATCTGACCCTAATTCGGTCACTCGTTATATGAAGCTTTTATCACCAATCTTAGTATATACAGGAGCACACACCAAGTCAAAGGGAAGAAAAGCACAAGAGCAGTTTTACACCTTTGCACCCACTCATCTAGCACACGGTTTTGCACTAAAATTTGTCTTTTGACAAGTAAACAAAACAAGAACAAATAGTCACAAAAATCTCAGCCTCTCTTCTCAGGACACCTGAACTCCAGAATTCAGCAGCTGTGTGTGAAAGAAAGCACAGCAGCCCTGCACTCAGCATCTGCCAGTCTCCAGAGTGAGGTCCCAACTCCAAGCACAGGCGTGTGGACAAGGTGGACACGTGCTCAGAGGCCTGGAACCAAAGCCTTCAGCTCTTCATGTCCAGGTTCATGAGGGATGAGCTAAATTCAGAGACCAGCCCCACAACTCCCTCGGTTAGCTGCAAAGCCAAAATCTGCAGCTCCGAGAGGCCAGAACCTGCTGGGGACAGACGAAGAAGTCGCTGAGGGGACAACACAAGCCTCCACAAGAGGAGAAAAGGAGTAACGTGTACAGCAATGACTCCTGCTTTATGAATGCAGGTGAAGACATAATTTGTAGAATAATAGGCACTAGTATTACACGCTGCTTCAGTTCTGTCATATTTCCAATCCATCAAGTTGATTAATGCTATAATAACTCCTCACAAACTTATCATTTGCGCACTAATGAAGTCAAATCCAGTTTATCCTCTGGCAACTATAATCTTCTGGTCACTAGATGTTAGTTTCCCAGCAAAGGGAAGCTTTCCAAGGCTACGGGGACAGAAGGAGAAAAAGAGAAATTTGGGAAGAGAAAGAAAATTAACAAATGCTTTGTCAATTCGGCTTCAGAAGCTTTCAACACAGAACCACATTTACGTGTTAGATCCTACGCAACGCACACTTTTATCATTAACTGCTCACAGCATGAAGTAACTGCCTGGAAGTACACCTTCCAGGAATTGCTTCTCTTCCTAACTTATGAATAAGCAACCATTAGGTTCTTCCTTCTGCCTCCAGAACCAGCAGAACCACGACCGCGTGGCACCCAATGGGTCTGCCTCCTGGGCACACAATCTTTACTGAAGATTGCCTTCTCACCTTACTGACATTTTTCCCATGCTTAAGGAATTCAAACATTTAATCTTTGATATGGATTGTCTGCTGTTTTTCAGGACATGTGAACCTCATACTGTTGCCTTCCCCTATTTCTCTCCTTCTGTACTGCTTGTTTTTATGCCAGTTACAGGAAACTGGCATCTATGGGATCAGTTCTCCCTATTACGAACATCCAGAACAAGCACCGAATTCAAAAGCTACTGGCAAGTGAGAACTAAAAGCATACGGACACAGAAAGCATCACCACATAAGCCTGGTTAGAATTCAGCGCCACAGAGGAGTCAAATGGCGAGGGGACCACCTACAAAAAAATCTTCTTTGGTTTTGTAAATCACTAAAAATAGATGAAAATTTCCCTAAGCTCAATGTATTTGTTAGTCAAAGTGTTCTACTTATTAACAGTTTAGCATAGAAAATATAGAATACAAAGTGCTAACAGGATTCTTCGGTGTCAAATTAGACTTAGAGGGTAACTCTGAGAACTGGTGTGTTGCGTGTTCCCAGTGGAGCTGTAATTACTCAGGTTTGCAGCTATCTATTAAAAGAGATCGCTAGCCTCATCTGTCACGTAAGAGAGTGAATTACTGAATGCATCATTCTGCTCACACAAAAAGCTTCCAAAGCACAGAACAAGACATGACAGTCACATAAAACTCGTTGCCGCTAAATAAGAACAGCATCTTTCAGGTGCATTTTTCAGGTTTTGGAGTGAAATGTTTTACTTGAGCTACGCTAAGGTCAGAGATTATATCCAATTAACATCTCGACTTCAACATTTCCAGATGTTTCAGAGCTGTCATTTCAATAATAAGGGTTTATCAATCTAAATACTTTTGAGACTGCAAGAGGGACGAATGCATTTAAGCCATGGGAAGAGATCCTTGAGAGCACTGGATTTCACTACCAGCAGGAGATGAGCAGCTCACCTGAGGGTCACACATCTCAGCTCCAACTAATGCTCTCAGAACATGACAGGACAGGCTCTACTTCTCTGCGGTCATTGCACACAGTTAATTTCAAGGTCAAAAAATGAGAGGCTGCAAGAACGTTCCCTCAGCGAAGCCTGTGATGAGGAAGGCATCACTTCCCAACGCTCTCTGCAGCACTTCAGTCCCACCAGCTCCTTGTCCAGACTGTTCCGACATCTTATTAGAGTACCAAATTAGGTTTCAACTCCTACATTCTCATAGCTGGGAAACTTCATCCCATGTCAGTGCTGCCTGGATGGATGGGGGAACAGCCATTTTCATCCACTTTCCCCAAGCAGCTTCACAATGATGAAAGAGCTGAAATGAAATAAATGGCTTACAATTATACCTTTAATCCTGTTACTTAAAAAGTAAGACTGACTGTGGAAATAAGAAGACATAAAACACTTTGCATGTTAAATTGTGGAGTATGCTAAACAAGAATGTAACAGTTTCAGAAGCCTAGCATGAGTCGCCAGCTTCAACCATCACGGCACACAACGTGGTTTGCAGTACAGAGCTCATTTAGCACTCGTCTGCAAGCTGCTCCTTCCTGAGTACTGGGCACGGACATGAGAAACCTCCAGATGCAGGCATCTACGTGCTCCCTCCTGCAAGGGAAATGAAGTTATAATCAGGTGAAAGAGCTCTGCAGGACGATGCTCAACTTGAAATTAAGCTGTTCCCAGCAATTAGCACAACCATACAATTTGGGTGGAGTGGGAACGTTTTCGGAAGGCCATGCAGATGTAAGCAATTTTCAGCTATAAAGCCAAAATCAAACCAAAGTCAAGGCTAAGGAACTAACACCAAATGTTACTAGCCTGCAGATCATTTGTCAAGTGCTGAGATACATAAAGAAAAGTAAACGAGACAATCTCTGCCTCGAGTATCCTGCAAACTAAAATCTCCTGAGTTCTCAGTTTGCCAGTAATCCATCCCTCAACACCTTCTTTCTGCTTCTGTAAATCATGCACCCAAATGACCAGCACCCACTTTCATGCAGACCTCTGTATGAAATTGTGCAAGTGAAGCCAGGCCTGGGACAGAGCCATTGCCTGCAACTGTAAGCAGAAGTTTACAGACCATGCAGAAATAAAGACAGCT
Source organism: Pavo muticus (assembly GCA_016647715.1). Lineage (NCBI taxonomy): Eukaryota > Metazoa > Chordata > Aves > Galliformes > Phasianidae > Pavo > Pavo muticus. Next base: position 367,202 of record JACDJE010000083.1, read on the forward strand.
TCTCTGAAGTCGCCAGATTTGCATGGATCATTTCCCTTTCTGTTGTATTGTTAAGCACTTTGATATTAAACTTGCATAAAAAGGAGGAAAGCGAAAACATCTGTATTTACCAGTTCGGTTCACATAGCATTAAAGGCCTGTTAAAACAGCCAAGAGGCAAAATACTCTCTACTAAAACCTAAAAAAGTTAGCATTAATTTGAATCGCCGCATTCCAATATTACAGCTGGAGAAATTAACTTACGCATTATTTCCACACTGTTTCCTTTAGCCTCTCCCTAGGTACAGATTTGATTAAATTATAATGAGATACCTCAAAACTGTTTTCTCACAAGAGTAAACACTACAAAGAAATCGAGTCCTACATCTGGCAGCATCCTCATCCAACAGCATTATTTACAAGTCTCCAAGCACCGCAGAGCAGACATCGCAACAACCGTTGGGAAGGCGTTCCTTGCCTGGCTTCCCCAGGCTGCTGCTATGGGAGCTGTGCTCAACCCAAGGGAACCGCACCGAAAGCCAGCCCACAGACTCCAGAAGGAAAAAGGATCATTAGTAGCCTGATGCCGAAATGCATCAAAAAAAATAGGCGATCACTTTCTTCCCTTCTCACAATGTAAATGGTCACGTTTGCAGGGAGCAATGTATTGTTTTAAAGGAAAATGCCAGGAACTGATGCATTTCTAAATCTCTACTACAGGAACGAAGCACAGAAATACATTTTGATTAATGCCATGAAGGCACGGCCACTTTGGAACCAAAGCGGTTAAAAATACACCATACATTAAATACACAAATACACCATACATAAAAATACCCCATCCGTTATCCACGACCAGTAACATAAGTAGGAGGAAGTTGTGGATTGGCCACCTTGAGCCCCACCAGTCAACCCCCCCATGCTGAGTCCAGTGCCACGTAATTGGCCTGGTCCTGCATACTGACAAGGGCCAAGAAGAAATGAGAGCATCAGCAGCTCCCTGGCACTGCTGACAGGGGACCAAGAAGTGTTCCACAGTGCCTTGCCAAATGAAAGCCCACTTTCACACAAGTTAAACAGGACGCATTAAATCATGTATCAAATAATTACATCATTTGCTTAAATCTATCCCGGGCCTCCTTCTCAGAGATATTACAGTTCAGATAAATCATGGCTGCTCAGTAATTATTGATCAAGCAGACACGCCAATGAGAAGACTCGATCTGAGCAGCAATTCCCAAACTCAAGTTTCCTGTGGCAGAACGCTAAGAGAGGCTGAGCATGACATGACTGCAGCAGCCATTCAGGATGAGACAATCTGCTCCTTAACCCTCCAAGAAAGCTATTAATGGCGTGGATTGAAGCATTTGTCCAACTCCATTACTTTGAGCTGAGTGCCCAGAGCACAGACACTGCGCTGTGGCCCCCAGGTACTCGGCATGCTCCCTGCGAGGAGGTGGCCTGGCAACTCCACGCTTGCAGAGAGGCCACTGAAACCCAGCCGAGTCAAAATCATAAATACAAGCTGCTCCTAAATCAACATTTGGACTCCTTCAGAAAAGCACAGAGTGCCAACTAATGATCTCAATAGATTTATTTCTCAAGTCTTGACAAGCTGGAGCTATTTTACTTATTCCTGATATTCAGCACAAATGCTCCATCTCCAAGAAACTCTGTAATTCTTCATTATAGCTTTTTATAGATCTCTAAATCAATCTCTTCCCTTTGCGTTACTCAAGTCCTTTGCCCCTGCCTGAAGACATAAAGATCCATGCATAGGAGCTGCCCTGAAGAGGAGGACAGATGTCTGACACTCATGAATGCTCTAAGTGCCCTACTGGACTAGGACAATTCTTAGCCATGTTGACTACATTTTTATACTTTAAATTAGCCTTTTTGGAAGCTATTTTAGATTGAGAGCTCCTCATCCAAACAGTCCAAATTCTTCCATTCGTAAGGATGACAGGCAGGCAGACTGAAAGCCACTCCTGCAAAGTGCACCTGGGAGCTCCCTGCTTCATCTCCAGTGATCTCCAGTGCCTTTACTCTGACCCACGCCAGGGATCCCACCCATCTGTCCCACCAGACCAGCCCTCAATATCCCTGATCTTCTCCAAATGCTTCCCCCATGCATTCCTCCGCTCACCCAGTCCCAGCCCTGTGGCCTTTCATTATGGCTGCCCTCCATTCCCTTTCTCCTATCTCGCCCGAGGAGCCAAGGGCAGCACTACCAGGAGGCACAATGTGATGACAGCAGTGCTGAGAGCCTGGACCTCAGGAAGGGGCAAGACGAGCAGAGATCTGAGGCAGGAGAGCAGCGAGGGGCAGCAACACAGGCAGGGCTGGCAGTGGTGCAGCCAGCCGAGCACTGCTGCTGGTAAGCAGAAGGCACTGGTGCCTCTGCTGCTGCTGTAGGGCTCATGGTCTTCAGGTCAGCCCCAAAAGAGACAATGGTATTTGCAAAGCAAATGGGACAAAATCAAAGTAAGCGTTCCTTTTCATTTACTGATTTTCTTGTCATACTTCTAGAGCAATCCTGTTTCCTGCCATGAGAAAAAAAGAAGATACTACTTAGCAGAAAACATCTAACAGTAAAATCCTGATTAGAGGAAGACTGCTTTGTCTTAATGGAGCCAGAAACAACTATAGAGGGATATTTTATTATAAACTGTCATTATATCGCTTCATAAAAACAAGAAATAGCTAACTCAGAATTAAATACATACAGTACTGTAATTATTACAAAATAAAGCCATTTCTCCTCTGGCCTAACAAAAGATTAGACAGGCAATCCCTTCAAAGGACTGATTCAAATCAAGCTACAGAACATACGCGCCTGAGCAAACTGGCAGGAGCAACCTAAGAGACTTGCTCATAGCAAAAGAATGGGAGTTAAAGGGATCCCTTATGTTGGATTACCTCCCCCTCCAAAACAAAACAAAAAAAGCCCATGTCCGTGCCCCCAGCCCGAAGTACACCGCCATACAAAACCAAAACTGCCTGACAAACTGAGTATTTACAAACCATCCCCCAACTACAAGCACTTCAGCAGCAGGCTTCAACAGCCTGCGCAGCAGACAGTCTAGTATTAAGCAAAAACAGGGAACTATTTTTTCCCTGTATACAGGCAGCCACTGTTCACATTCACACATGCACATTCTAACGTACAAAATGCATACCCAGCTTACATTTCATGCCTCTGTGTGCAGGAGCAATGAAGGCAGTCAGTTTTCACTCGAGATGTTTTCTCTAAGCCAAACTGCAGCTTGTCTTAATACATAAAACATGCACATAAGAGATTTACTTTTGCTCTGGCATGTTACACTGCAGGTAGACTCACTGAGAATGTAAAATATCTAAAGGCAGAAGGGCATCTGTTTTTCAAACTGCATTCATTTCCCTCAGCACTAAAACTGGCCAAAGACCTTTAGACATAACTCAGCTGCAATAAACAGAAGTAGTTCTCCAGAGATCAAAGGACAAACAAGGATATTATTTTCTCTCTTTTTGATTGCTGATCTGAAACTAATGTGTGGGGGAAAAATGCTAAGCACATTGAGTAATTCACTGATCAACTGAACAGCATTTCAACAATCTCTTCTAGGTGATCTGAGCAGCCAACTTCTCTAAGCTACCACAGTCAGAGAGTTTAATATTCCACACCACTTGAAAGCTGCCACTCTAATTCTTCTTACAGCATAAATACCCATTTCCTACCCTGTTAAAATGTGATTGATGCTAAGCTACTCTTAAACAAATTCCCTACCATATATCCAATTAATATTTGTAACAGTTCGGAAACTGATTACTCGAAATGTGGTATAACATGCTTGCAATTCACAGAACTATGGAAGCATTTATTGTTCCCTGAGATACAGCATCAGTCTCTCTACATTCCTGAACAAGTGAACAGTGAAACGTCACTAAACCAAGCATCTGACTCCACGTAAGAGATACAGTCATCAGTGTGTAGTGCATCACTAAGGCATGTCAGCAGCAGGTTACGCTCAGCACGCTGAGGTGCACACACATTGCACAGAGCCTGCTGAGCATCTGCAGACGTGCAACCAGGCTGAGCCAGTGAGGAGCACAGAGAGGCTGAGCTGGAGGTGCCGGAGCTGGAGCAGGTTGCCCAGGGCTGTCACCAGCTGGGTTCTGAGCATCCCCAGGAATGGAGACTCCAAAACTGCTCTGAGCAGCCTGCACCAATGTTAAATCACATTCACAGTTCTGTGGGGATTTCGTGTTTTTTTTCCCCCCTCAATCACTCTTACCATTCCACTCGTGCATAACAAAGCACAGTATTCACAACCACAGGTAGGAGGAGAAGGCCATTGTTATGCATGTTTTTTCCTTTCAGATACACCATTTTTCATCCTCAAAAATACTTGTGAAACATTTAAACCTTCAGAGTACCAGAATAAAATATCCCCTGTGTCTATGCAAGGTCTCGGCAAACCTACAAGTGGGGGGTATTGGCCAAGATCCTGGATAACTTCTAGAAAAATTTTCCAATATGAACAAATTGAGCAATTTTTCCCTTATTTAATTTCAGTCTTGGAGTGATACATAATACAGAAGAGGTAGAAGGCCATGACCCACTAGCAAAGGTATTTGTTATTTTCAAGGCAGATAACTGCTTTTGACACTGATCTGCTTTTGGAAAGCAAAGGCAAGGTCATAATTTTGTTTTTAAAATGATTCAGTGGTGTAGTGGAAATGCTAAGTCAGGGCTTGAACCAGTGATTGAGCACCTGGTGGGAAGGCAGGGCCAACCCAGGGGAGCTCAGGTGTATGCAATGCACCTGAGTAACTGGAAGGGGTGGAGCCAGGATCCACCCCCTCCAGACCTCATTTAAGGGTTGGCAGTGGAGGCAAGATTTTTTGCTGGAGATCCTGCCTACCTGTGGTCTTCTAAAGGTAAGCAGTTTTTCTTCCTTTGTTTCTGTGTCTACGGCTGCTGCATTTGGGCTTGTTCTAAGGATCCAAATTACAGGCACTGATAATCAGGTAGGATCCTAAATAGGCAGTGAAAATAATCTTCTGCTTCCTGCCCCTGAAAACATAAAACCAGGTACTTATAAAATAGAATAACCTTGGACCTACTTGCACCTTCCAAAGTGGCGTGGCCTACTTGTACCTTGGGGGAGGTTATTGGAGTCTGGGGGATTGGTAGTCCCCCCGGTAATAGGTATATGGCCTGCAGATATCGTAGTCAACATTAGTTTTCAGTGCTAAGGGGACCTTAATTATGTCCTTGTGGCAAATCCCCCCCTCCCCCTCTTTGCTACCTGATATAGTTATGCAGCCTCAGATATCAGGCCAAAGGGTATGATACAGACAGCCAGGACATGTATGAGCGCAAGCTGAAGTGTTGACCCAGAACAAAAACACAGCCTGTATACTGCTATAGAGGGCAGACCTACCCTTTCTGGTACCGCTGAAACATCTATACTACTCCGTGCGTGTCATTTTGGGTGCACATGCTCACTGGGAGGAGCAACACGACATCAAGATGCTCTACTGTCACTGTAAGATCAGCATGACACCCGGTGGTGGACTATATGGGACTGATGAAATCTGAGCTGAACCTGATCCAAGTAACTGTGTGCCTCCTGGAGATCCACTGAGTACTGGCCTGCAAAGGAACATGAACTTCAATCATGAACCAATCATCAGTTGTCTTGTATTTTGTCAGCTGACACTCTGACAGGCAAACTGTACAAAGCATTGATGTGTACTTGATCATCATAAAAAAGGGCTTACCTTTAACCTGTTCAATCATTGGTTCACACGATGAAGGCGTGGACTGTAGCACAAATGCTAAGTCACAGCCTGAACCAGTCATTGAGCACCTGGTGGGAAGGCAGGGCCAACCCAGGGAAGCTCAGGTGTATGCAATGCGCCTGAGTAACTAGAAGGGGTGGAGCCAGGATCCAGCCCTTCCCAGACCTCATTTAAGGGTTGGCAGTGGAGGCAAGAGTATCTTGCTGGAGATCCCTGTCTACCTGAGGCTTTCCAAGGGTAAGTAGGCTGTTTTTCCTTTGTTTTTTGTGTCCACACCTGCTGCTGCATTTGGGCTTATCCTCACTGGCTGCAGCCTATGACTTTGCCACCCTGCTATTATTGCTGTGCTTTCCATTGCATTATAGCGTTACAAGAGGACAGGTCCACAATAAGGATTTGTACTATACCTTCAGTCATGGTAAGTTGCTGCACATCCAGCAGGAGATCGATAAAGGAAGCACTGAGCACTTCCGCTCTGCAAAAATACAGGAGCATCGGCAGCAATTTTGTATTAGATACCTGCATGTTATACTACCTAAAAAAAAGAAAACTAGCATTGCTTAACCTGTGACTGACAGGTAAAAGATGAGGCTTTATGCTTATTAAATTTTAGGAAGGTCCAGAAGCATATGAACACTTCTGATGCTCTCAGAGTCCCACATTCATAGTATAACTGTCATCACAATAGCCTGAGGCTAGTGAAAGCAACTATCCCAAAGGGAAGGCAAGAATCTGCCCAGGAACAGAGGAAGAACAACTCAGAAGGAAAGAAAGGAAGGAGCCAGACATGGCACTATTTCTTGCCTATAGAGTTTCAAATACATGTTTTTCTTTCACTATACACATGCCTACATGCAGTACAGCTTTGAGTATTTGTAATTCCAGTAAGAAACAAGCATCTGTTTTAAGATATTCATAAAAGCCATAGAGACAAACACAACAGAATCGACTCCTACTCGCATCTGTGATTATACTTGTCTCACAATGTGAGTGAAAAGTACTAAGGAGATCATGCTAGTAAATGGCACGGAGTGATGCTGACAGACCATAATCCCCACATCCTGAGGAACTGGGGTTCCTAGCCCTTAGAATGTAAGTGCTGCCAGAGCTAACAGCTGTGAATCAATAAGTCCCAACCCAATAGCCTAGCACAACTTTAAGGATGCCTGCAGGTCCCTCCTGCATACCCAAATTTGAGGTTCTCTGTGCTTACCCTACCATACCAGCCACAGGCAAGCAAGCATGAAAACTGAACCGGGACTCGTACATTAGGGCTTCTGCAGACTTAGCTCTTAGAACAAATGCTGACTTCTTCCCCAACAGCCTGGCAGAAATGGTAATGCTATTTCATTGCAGTATTTGCCCCTCGTGGGCTCATGTAGCAGGAAGAAATAAGAACAGAGACAAGGGAAAAATGTGACCAATGCACTGACTTTGCATGTGCAATGTACTGAGTGTGTTTTCAACTCCTCAGCCACAAGCTATCTGAGGTGCACGTTTGTTCCTTGAGAGCATTTCCAATAAAAAGTGTAATAGTTATACACATTGCCTCTATTTATGACAAGGCTCACATCTGGTGCATGTGGCCTAGCTGTGGTGAATCGTATGAGAATTATGCATCATTATACTTCTCAGCTCCATAACAGCAACACAAGAAATGCAGCAGTTGCAAAGGGAAGTAATTAAAACAAAATGAAGGTGCTGCCTAGCACAGCTGGGAGCTGCAGGCTCGCTAAGTGAGCAGAGGCTGTGATGGCTGCCTGCTGCCCGCAGGTGTGTGCTCTGCCATGGCAGCGGGAACCTGGCAAGGTGCCCTAGCGGCTGTCTTGCGGGACGGGCGCGCGCAGAGCATGGTTCTGCACGGACCTGCAGACGGGCGGGCTTTACCCAAGCAGTCCTTGGGGAAAGGACTGGGCAGGCCGGCTGGCTCTCTTCCGGGCCCTCCCGCGCCTCGGAGAGGTCACGCAGGCTCCGGTCGCAGCAAGGGCACCAGGCCCTCAGCGCCCAGCGGGATGCCGCCGGCTCAGGCAGGGGACAGGGCCCGATGGGTTCCCGCGGCCTGCGGGCGGCTGTCGCCGGCGCCCCGCCAGGTGGGGCCGAGCGCACCCACGATCACCAGCGGCCACCCCGGACCGACACCCGCCCCACCGGCCGCCCGCCCGTCCCTCACCGGCCAGCTGGTTCATGAAGGCCTCCGCCACCAGCGACATGCTGCGCAGGTGGAGCCCCGCCGGGCTGAGGGCACAGGCAGGAACTGGGGCTGCGCCGCGGGGCCGTGCATCCGGGGCACGCCCCGCCGCCCGGCCCGCCTCCCGCCGCCTGGCCCGCCTCGCGCCGCCCGCTCGCCCGGCGGCCTTGCGTGGCCGTTGCTCGCTGCGCGGGCGGGGTTTGCGCCCCGGCTGCTGAGGGAGTGGGGTGGCGCGGCGGTCTGAGGAGGGAAGCGTAGCGCACTGAGGGGGCGCGCGGGCAGGAGCCGGTGCCTCCAAGAGGGCTGCTGCTGGGCCTGGGGGCACCTCGCGGATGTGCTCACAACCCAAGTAAAAGCAAATGTACCGATAAAAAAATGCAGAGAGAGCTGACGTACAGTGCAACTCCAGCGCGGGGACCTGCTGTTGGGAGCGCGTGCTGCGCGATGTGAGGGAGAGACTCATCTGGAAATGATACGCTGCAAAGCTGCACGTGCAGCGTTAGAGCTAAATGCAAATGCAAGCATTTCAAAATGTGGAAGTGTGCTATGAAGCAAACAGCTTTAATTCCATCCATTAAGATCCTGTTCTAGGGGGTGGAGGGAACACAGCCCGGATCTTACTGTTCCTTAGTTCCGTGCCATGAATGACACGTTCCCCATCTCCTACGAAGGTTGCTGCACAGGCTGCAGCCTTTTTGCAGCCCTGTATCAGCCACACAGAATTTCAGACTTCATAAAAGAGATACATAACGTGAAGGGCATCTTTGTGTATTACGATACAAGCTTTCCATGACAATTACAACTACCAACAAAAGCAGCTTCACTGTGCTCCATATGCATCAACTCTGCAGAAATTTTCTTAAAGCTTTTAATAGGTAGAGGATAGAAACTTCGAGAGGATTATGAACAACCCACTATTTGAGAAATTACATCTTGATCTCCTTAGTTAATCCAGGCTGAGGAAAAATCCCTTTGAATTTGCACCCAATTGAAATGTTATCTGAGATGTAACTGCATATTTAGCCGTGGTGTAATAATTCTCTTTCTTTGCCTGGAAATATAATCAAAAGAAAAGTGAAAACAAAACTGCAATCTGACAAATGGTAGCAGGAAACACTGGCCAACATCATGATGGATGAGAATATTTATCATAATTCTGAGTATTGTGATGGATTCTTGGGCTGACTTAGCCACATCTCTATCCAGTAAACAGTAGTAAAGCCTTTGCTTGGGGAGCGATGACATTTGTTATTTAACTCATGACAGATGCCAAATCCTTCAGCGGTATAAACATGGCTGACATCTGAAATACTGCAGACACTTCATCTTCATTCAAGGAGAAAAATGAAATAAGGGCACGTGGAAGGATAATTGCAGATGTTTTGCAGCTTTTTCTTGGTGATATATTATGTGTACACAACTTCAGTTATGGTCCTATGGAGAGGAGTCAGGGCAAAGGTACCCTGGACCAGTAGGGCAACATCAAAGGACTTTTAAAAGTGTTCTGGATCCAACAAAGTCCCCAGTCATGGGCAGTCTCTACTACTGAAGGAAAGTTGGCTTATCTAGCTTGCTCGACATGACATGTAGAGGCAATAGATGAGGAGCTGAAAGGTATAATTTCAGTCTTTTACCTTTTTTTTTTTTTTTTAATAATGATTTTATTAAAAAAAATCAGTGTAGGTAGGAGCTATTGGGAATGCTGTAACCAGCCCCAGAATCTGCCAAGTAAGGCAACTCAATCCATCTTCAGTTCCTCTGGCACTAACGCTGTATGTAGCTTCAGCACGTGAGGACTTAATCCCAGTAGTTCTCTGAAGATAACAAAAGCATCTAAATATGGTTTAGAGTCTGAAAGCAGAAAAAAAGATCAACCTCTAACCGCCTGAACTAATTGCAAATTAGAACAAGATCAAAGATATTAGGCGTGGCTGTGAGTCTTTGGAATATGTACCAACTGGATCATTCATTTTTTTACCTTTAAAGAAATAATCAGTGTGCACAGGCAAGGTGGCATTAAATTAACTGAATTTGACAGGAGATGATTTCCTAGAATTACAGGTGTTTTTCTTATGGATCATACCAGCTATCTCCTTTTCAACATGTGAATGCTTCCTGAAGTGTCTTGTGGACGATAACTAAAGGGAATCAGTTAAGGGTATAGCTCCCTTTCCTTCATCACAAGTTAAGATTCTATGATACAAACTTTGTGTTTTGAGATGTGCACCTTGGCCTTGAACCACCATTAATGTCCTAGTCTTAATTCTGTGACATAAAGGCTATCTAAAGTTTAGGAAAATGCTATAGTATTACATTATGAATACAACATGTAGATTGTTGTAAATGTTCCTGCCTCCAAAGTGTGGCAAGACAAAGATGCCCAGGCTCCCTTCTCTGGGACCGGAGATCAGGAATTGCTCCTGCAGAGCCCAGCTTCCTACAGGGCCGTCATGCAGATCATTTCTTCAGCTGGCCACACAGTTCACAAGCTTCCTTCTGGAATACTTCATACCATGGAAAGCTTCCCACCTTTCACAAATTGCAAAGGCATAACAGCAGATCCCAAGATAGAAGTCTGTCAGATTTCAGTACTGAGAGAAGGATGCACTTCAAGTTAGAATTTCAAGGGAAACCAAAAGGCAGAATTGGGTAATCTGCAGAGTTTTGTATTTCAGAAGGTCAGCTGGAGTAGTGTAGCAGGAATGCTGAGTCGTGGCTTGAACCAGTAATTGAGCACCTGGTGGGAAGGCAGGGCCAACCCAGGGGAGCTGAGGTGCAAGCAATGCCCCTGAGTGACTGGAAGGGGTGCAGCCAGGATCCACCCCTTCCCAGACCTTATTTAAGGGTTGGCAGTGGAAGTGAGGGAATCTTGTTGGAGGTCCCTGCGTATCTGTGAACTTTCAAAGGTAAGTAGTTTTTCTTCCTTTGTGTCCACAGTTGCTGCATTTGGCTTGTTCTCATTTGCCGTAGCTTAGGACTGTGCTACTCTGCTGTTATTGCTATACTTTTAATTGCATTCTAACATTACCACATTACAAGTAGATGTAGCAGAACCACCACCCATGAACAGGGATCTTGCCTTACAAAGGCATGCCCAGAAGATGAAGTACAGTCTTCACAAAACCTACCTGTCTATGTGGGCTGCCTTTAGCAGGCAAGGCTTTAATCCCTAGGGTTGAGTTGTCTACCGGGGAAACAGGACTGTCATATATATGTGTGTATATATATATATATGTTCCATTTAAAATTGATTAGAATTTGAGAAAGGATTTATCTATTCCTAAAAAAAAAAAAATTCCAAGACTCCTCTTATCAGTTCCCTTGATATTATCTGAGTTATTTTTAACATGCATATTCAATTTGTTTCACTTTTCTGTTCTGTTTTGTTGTTTAATAAAATGCACAGCACCACTGTGAGTAGCACATACTAGCAGCTGCAGTAGAAATCCCTTGCGGACAGCCTGGAGTTGTTAGTAATACTTTTGCAGGAGGGATTTGGAGATAACAGTGAAAAACTTCTGGTTTTCTGCAGTGAGATGCTTAGTTTTTAACATGACAACTCTTGCTTGCGTACCGTGTAAAGTTTTGCTCTCGCCTGTGTGGTAGGACTCAAGATTGAACAAATCCTTGAAAAGGGTAGGAATATGACTTTCTCTGGACCTGAGTTCTGCTGGGTTTTTCATGTGCAGTTCTGAAGTTCATGAAACGCATTTTAGGTTAAGTCTAATCTAGGCTTTGAAGGCTCTAGGGCAATCTAGGCTCTAGTTTCTCTGAAGAGAAGCTCTTGCTGTTAGTGTTTGGCACTCAATAACGCTGGTGCCAAGAACCAACAGCAAAAGTTTCTCTTCAGAGAACTGTTGAGGTGGTAGTGTAAGCTGTTATGTATTACAGCATGACCTTTCTTCATCCCAGGATGCTTGACAGACCATTTCAGAGCACTTTCTCTGCCCAAACTGCTGCTCTCTATTTCCATGGAGCAGGTTTCTAACAATTCCTGCCTCTCCAAATCGCAGGAGGAGTGCTGACAGTTGTGGATTCAATTAGGAATGGTTCTTTCTGAAAGAGAACTGTGCAGAAATTTCACTGGTGAGTGGAGCCTCTGAAACAGACTGCTTGTGTGGTATGGCTGGTGCTTGAGAACAGGCCAAGTGGTAGTGAGGGATTCCTCTCATTTAGAGGAAGCAAACAAACAGGCACAGAAATGCCTTCTCCTGGCCTGGCCCACTGCCAGGTTGCCCCTCTCGTGTAACTTAGGGCATCCTGGGGGCTGCTCTGAATTATGCTGCCTGTCAGTGTCTTTAAAAAGCTATTATGGCTGCTGGAGATCTCTACAATGAAGGAGGATTTGAGCATGTCCTTCCCCTGCCAACACATTGAGTGCCAGGCAACAGCAGGAGGGTGTTTCTAGCATGACTTCGTGCCAGAGGTGATCTGTGCGTTAAGCAGCCTGGCAGAGCGCACAGAGCACCAGAAACAGATGGATCCAGATTAACATGATCAAATAGATCTCACAGGGTATTTAGTATGTTTGTCATGCAAGTGTCTGCCTGTCAACTGTTTCACATACCACACTGTTTTTCCATGTGAGGAATGGTGCCAAAATCACCCAAGTATGAGCTAAGTTGCAAGGCTTTCAGTCCCACAAAATCCAGTGAGCTTACTGAGATACTACTCTGTGAGAGACCAAAGTCAAAGCTGAGGCGTAACTTCCTCCTCCACAACTCCTGTGCGTGTCCTTGGGAACTTGACACACATGCCTTTTGGGAGCATCTAGGACTCAGTCAGTAGTAAAGGGGTTTCTGTATAAGTTCAGGTGTATTTTATAGTAGATTACATTCTATGAATATGAGCTGCATGATGGTGAGAGTATTCCTTTATTTTCATTGCCAGGCAGGTACAAATTTTGGTCTAACAGTTGTGTAAACTCCATGATTTCTAGGAATATGCTTGTATAAAAAAATGCAGTAGTCAGAGTATTAACACAAGCACTTTGCACTTGTGGAAGTTACTGCATACTTAACTGACAAATCAACAAATGCTGAAGCATTTCCAACAACCCACATGAGCATAAAAAGAGTTTTCTTAGAGTTTTAAGAGGTACAAGAACAGTGTTTCTGAAAGCAAAGAGGGGATATCAAACTGAGTATGAAAGCAATTTGATGAATCACCTTCTTCTTGCTTTTTCACCTCCTTTCTTGCTTTCTTTTATTCAGCAGGGTCAGATTTTCAGGGGTGCAGGTCTTTTAGCACATCTGTCATCCTCACAGCTGCGCTGAGCAAGCATCAAAGCCACTGTGCAGAGACCCTCACTTCACTCTTTACTCACTGGAGGCATCCTCAGCCCCCAGACCCCTGCACATTTCTGTCATTCATGGTAGCTGCTGAGGAGATTTTCCCCATGCTCTGAAACATCCAAATCTCCACTGGACTTCCCCTGGTTTCCCTGCACATGCTCTCATGGCCACGACTGCCTTCCTTCACCTTCCCTGCTGTGCTGACCTTTCGGCTCCCTTGGGTCCAACCTGTAGTAACAGACTGATTCCGTATTTGTCTGTCTTTTCTGAATTCCTAATTGATTAGACAAATATTAATTAATTCATTTATTTCTTTATTATTTGTTTAATTTGAAGCACGGATCACAGCTGCATTGCCTAAACTGCAGGAACGTCAAAGCAGCAGTCGTGGCTCCAACTGGCAGTAGCAATTACTCTAAATGTTCATCCTGATGTTTGTGTAGCTCACATGGCTGCTAAATCCTGAATCATCTTGCTAATGAAAGTCAGAATAATTGCTCGCAGTTTGACTGCAGGCACAGGTTAGGCAAGTGTTCTCAAACTCTAGAGATGGTATCTGTAAAATTAAGGAGCTGCAGTCGAGCTCAGTTTCTGGACAAGTGTGGTAAATACTGAGGGGGTTTATTAATTCATCAAAACTCCTCATAAGATGGTCTGAATCCTTCTCTGGAGGCCAGCATAGAAAGAATTAACTTTCTTCTTCCTGTAGAAACGATCACGACTGCCTACCCTGTATGGAGGGAAGAGGCAGCTGTAATGAATTATTTATCCATAGTGCACTATAAGGGATGTGCTGTGATTAATTATAGAGCTGGGCAGGAAATGGTTTCCTCGTCCCAAAAGATTTTTGTAGATTAAGAATGTGCTGCTATTCCACACTGGGGTAAAACCCAAACTCCTGTAAAAGTTTTAGAAATTGAAGACCGAAACAGCACAAAAAAAAATCAGTCTAGTGTGTACAACTCTTGCAGAACAAGAGCCCAACAGAAATTTTTCACAGCTGAGAAGAAAGTTTGCTACAGAATTCCTGGAGATTGACCCACAGCATAGCCCCAAGCTGTGAGCAGGTGAGGAGCTTTCCTGGCTGAGAGCTTGGCACCAATCAACGCAGTGGTGTGGGGACCCAAATGTTGCTAATCCCATGTGTGTGCCCCAGCTGCTGAGCCAGGGCAGGGTTGAGCTCATGGCTGCTCTTGTGGAGGCACTGTGAATCTCACTGCAGCAGAAGAGCTGTGACTGGCTCTGCCCAAATGCTTGGTCCTTAGAGCAGCAATCTGTTGCTTGTATGGACCTTTCTGTTCTTACAGAAAAAAGCTACAGAGCTGAGTCACCTTCTATAAACCTGTTTGCCTCCAGATGTGAAATCTCCTTTTCTAAAAACTTATAGGCAAGTGAGATTTTTATTCTTGTGATTCATTCCCCCATGTGCTTCATAAATAAGAGGCTTTTCTCGTGTTTGTTTCCAACACTTCCAGTTTAAACACGTAGCCTGACTGTAAAGGAGTGCCCTGGTGTATTTCTGAGAGAGGCTGAAAATTGATTCACTAGATGTGATGTAGCAGAAACTTCGGAAGTAGAATCTATGCCATTTAGAATCTGTCTTGATCCATAAAAGGAACAAGGAAAGTTTCTATATCTTCATTACAGCTGTAGAAGTTCATACTTGACATAGTTTCTCCCCAGGGTTAACTGTGGTGAAGGAAAAAAATGATGGTGACTGACTTGACTTGAATGTATCTACATTAAAAACATATGGTCTTGTTAGCAATAGGTATGAGCTGGTGAGGCTGGGTACCTCCAGAGATTTGTAAGGGCATGTGGCAGAGCAGATTCATCCCTTCCCTGGCAGTAGTAGAAGGATGTGAGGAAAAGCACCAGGTGTCTCCTTTCCTCTTTTTTGAGGCCAAGCAGCCAGGAATAAGTGCATGCTGTGTGAGGAAATACGGCTCACTTAGTAGTGTGGTGGTGATTTCAGACTATTTTACGAAGAATATGTACTTTGAAGGTTTCTGAACACTGATGTGGATGAGTTTTGAGCCACACGAATCAGATTCAATTTCCATGAACATGCAAAGAGCGGAGACAAACTGAACTCCAGTCCAATCCAGCAACAGCCATGTGTAGCATTCCCAATCTGTTATTTCCTCTTAATTCTCTGAAGGCTAGCAAAAGTTACAAGGCTAATGTTGTTAGAATCTGAAGTTGTCTTAGTCAGTTGTTTAGAATTAAATTTATTTAGTAAAATGAATACCTGGGTTTGCCAATATATCTCAGCTCTGGTGAAGGAGACTTACGCTGCTGGGTCATACGGTCAGTCAGCCTGCACTTTCAACATAGCTGAATGTAGTCTGGAAACAGCGTGAGAATTCCTGAGTGGTGAGCTCTGCAGCATAGGATGTTGGCTACAATGCTGACTATGCATTCCTGCCATAGGAGGCTCGTCTGCAAAGTTTGCACTGCTGTGGTGTCATGCAGGAAGGAAAAGAATGATTCTTAGTAAATTTCTTCCTTTGGCAGGGTGAACAAGATGGACACAGTTGGCTGTCACTCTCTCAGCCCTGAGCTTCCACTGCTGTCTCAGACTCCTCGAACCCAGCTCCAAGTGGAGCCTCTTCAGAGCAGTGCGTGGTGAAAGGTCAGGACGCTTTAATGATTTCTCCTATAAGGAGCAGGTTATTATCATTAGGGTGGCAATAATCAGTTTGTTCTTGTTCAGGCTGCAGAACAGAAGTGATAGCACCAGCTTTCCCACAGTGAAATCTTACTAAATAATAAATGGTCTTTAGAACTGGATAGTTTTGTGGGATTTTTTTAATAACCCTAATGTTTGGCTGGTTCAGTTCTAGATCCCTGTAGTCATTCTAAAGCAGAAATATGCCTTCAGAAGCAATGAAGCCCAAGTCTTCCAGAAGTGAAATCACTGGCTCGACCATAGTGGCTCCTCCCTGAAAGACTGTACAGGCTGTATGAAGGGAGACCTCCTCTTTGCAGAGCTGATGCACAGTCTTAAAAAGCAGAGCACATCTTGGTGGCACTCTGAGTTTGTGGACTTGAGCTATCATAGATGTTGACCTAGGCAGTGTCAGCCCTAGGTTCATTTATGCTTCTCTCTTAACCACTTACCATACAACAGGTTTTAGGAAAGGAATTGCAGGCTGGTGGTGACTGCAGATCCGGGTGTCCCAGTCTTGATGTGACTGCTGCTGACAACATCCAGTGACAACATGCTACTTTATTAAATCCAATGGGCTTTAAATTCAGGAAGAAGTTGTCAGAGGAAAAGAGCAGAGCCATACCTTTGAAAGCACGCCTGTCTGCCCCCGAGGTAGATGAGGTCACAGGTGACGTAGCAGCAAAGCAGATAACACTGACAACATGCAGACAGGATGCAATGCATTTATTTTTATCACATTTGTGATCATCCCCAGAGTTGTGATTGTTCTCTTATGTGGCTCTTATTATAACAATTCACACTTGTGAGTTCTCAAATCAGATTAGCCAATCTACTTAGTACTATTTTTGAAAAGCAAGCAGAAGCACCAGGTGGTCCATTTCTTGAGTGAGACGTGACTTTGAGGGTGTTCAGCAGTCCTTTACTTTTTTTAAACTGGCTGCCTGTTCATATTAAAGTGAAAATCACAACACTGGTTACAATTATAAGACTTTACAAAATCTTGTTCTTAAAATAGGACCTTGCTCTGTTGTGTGCGTGGTGTTTTGGGGTCTGGTTTTTCCAACATCAGAAAATAGGTGTGATAGCCCACTGCCATCATGTATTCACACACAGTCAAATGAATTATTAAAGAGGTAGACTGGGTTTATTGACAGGCTATTAACACTGCTGGATAATTGTCTTTGGATTTGATACATTGGGGTGTTGAAAGAAATGCCTCCATGTAGATGGTGTAATTTATAAACCCATAAATGTGTGAGTATTTAAAATCATTATTTGCATATCTGTGCTAACATGTGGATCTGATACTAGCGAGTGCCAGGAGTAAAGGCAGTGTCCACTATCTGAGCAGTAACTGGATGAAATCCAACCTTGAGTAGCCATTAAGAAATTCAGTGAGATTTTTATCTGTTCTCAAGTACCACTCTAAACTTTATTGTGTTTAATCTAGTTTACTTGTTAAAGGAACATAAAAAGAGACATGAGGAATGCAGATTTAGTGTCGTACAACAGTCAAGATGAAGAGTAATGGCTGGGAAGCCTTAACTCTCAGGCTCTGCTCCTATACTAATGTCACAAAAATCATATTACTGGGATGCAGCTATCTTTCATAGGCTGCAGGGGCAGAATGGATGGCTCCTTTCCCTCAGCAGAAGCAGCATCCTGATCCAATGTGCACAGCCAGAGCAGGGTCAATTGAGCCATCGTGGGAGGCTTTGCTCTCCACAGAGCTGCAGGGATGTGAGCACCCTGACAGGTATATCCTCATTTGCTGGGGGTATCCTTGTGAGGCCAGATAGCTTGAGTATGGTCTGTTTCATGTTTTCATAAGGCATGATACATCACCTCAGCTAAAAGTGCTCCAGTCTCCAGGATAAAGTGAAATTTCTTTTGTTTTCTTTTATTATTTGTAACATTATGGGAGGGTAGTTAAAAGACACATTTCCTCAGTGGTGCGAAGACTTGATAGACCAATATGAATTGTATTTTTTCATGTGTTTGCTTTTCAGTTTTTCAATCTGTTAATCACAAGGGAAACAAAAGTACAAGAGAAAAGATAGTTTATGAAAAGCTTTTTTGTGAGCCCATGGCCTAATTCTTTCAGCACAGAGGAACGAGTTGTTCTCAGGGCTGTACCTGAGTTCTCATCACTCTATACAGGTGTCAGTGTAAGCCAAGGAATACTCAAATGTTGCCCAGCTGAGGGTTATTTTGTTCATTTGGCTGGTGCTTGAGAACAACCAATAACTTTTGGATAAAAATAAAATACAGTAAAGCATGGGTAGTAAGTGTATTTTCCTATATATTGCCCAAAATTATTCCAGGGGCCCTTCATAGGAAGCAGTGTTGACTAACAGGCACCATTATGATAGGGAACAAAATAATTGCTGACTTGGTTCACTTCTTTCTTTTATTGGGGTTCCTTCTCCTGGCCAAAGGCTCCTCTAGCTTGGTGACATTAAGAGAAGTACTAAGAAATAATGCTTGAGCTAGTCTTATACACATATATGGGGATGTATATCGCCAATAGAATGAGTTTCCTGTAAACTTCAGTCACTTCAATGCTAACCTGGTACCAATCGTGTCTTACTTGGGGTTTCTCTCCACACCTCTGTCTCCCTGGCCATCAGGGATTTGCAACTGTTCTTGAGACTCACTGGAATTTAGGCTAACAGAGCACTCCAGGACAAATCACAAGCATGATTTATTAGCTGCTAGAGACAAATGGTTGGACCTACAAGGAAGCCTTTCCATTTTGTAATATTGCCCGCAAATATTTTTCTTAAAAGAAGTAATGGCCTGGTTTACTCTGCTAGTAATCTGCCCTGTTTTATGTGTAAGCCATTGTTCCAGGTTTTACCAATAAATGGAGGAAATGGCACACTTTTAAAAGGAGATTAAACTGTGGCCAGTGGGCTGCATGTTTGTATTTTCTGGCTTACTGTTGCGTCTTTGATGCTCAAAATAAACTTGTATGTGCAGCTGATGCCATAAAGCAGAGGGTTTGACCCTGGGCAGAGTGCTCCCCATGCTGTGCTTGCACGTGATTGCTTGTTCACTCTGTTCTGCATCGGCAGCCGGGTAGCGAAGCGAGCCTGGCTCCTGGCCTGAGTTCAGCTTTCAAAGAGGTGTGATCGTCTGTTATCACTTACCTAGCCAAAGGATATCCACTCTACAGTTCATATATAGGAATGGTAATTTAACAGCTTTTTTTCCCCTCTCCTTGGATGCTTTCCAAATCAATGGTTTTGTTCTGTTTCAAGCAAAATGGGAACATGTTAAAAAAAATTATATTGTTCATATCCCCTTGGTAGCCTGT
The DNA here is from genome assembly GCA_016647715.1 of Pavo muticus. Classification (NCBI taxonomy): domain Eukaryota; kingdom Metazoa; phylum Chordata; class Aves; order Galliformes; family Phasianidae; genus Pavo; species Pavo muticus. The sequence goes on from JACDJE010000083.1 coordinate 386,443, forward strand.
GGCTCTTTGAGCAATAGTCGGTGGGCAAAAGTTAATATTAGGCTGAAACAGAATGATCCCTTTGTTGTTTCTGATGTTGTTGGAGGGAAAATAAGGCCAGGAAATAATATTTTCATGAGTTTTGGTATATTATATGTTGGGAAGTGTTTACTGAGGGAAGTCTGGAATATTTTGTTCTGCCTCTGGCGAGAATTACAGCCGTGCTCTTACTTCTATCGGCAGAACCTAAATCCCACTTCCAACTGTTAGGCATCAAATGGAACGTGTGGGATGCAACTCTTGGGACATTAAATGAGTGAATCTTAGACCTTATCTCTTGTTTATTTGTCTCCTGTGTGCCCCCATGTATATCACAGGCGTTTTGATTTAATTATTCAGGAACTGGCACATGACTCGCATTACCTCCTTCCTCTGGGTATCTTGCTGACATAACAGTGCAAACGAGTAATAGCTTATACAGTAAAAACTGGTTGTGAGGAGACAGATGCCATTAAACTGTCCCTGTTTAGTGAGCAGAAATTACACTTAATACTAAGTACCAGTTTTTAAAACGGAATATGGTTGTGTTCAACCAGCAAATTGATTCAGACAGCCATAAAAGGCTTGTAAGGTTTCATCTTAATTTGCAAGTAGATCTGCATATATTCAGGCTGTGTCACTTTGATACAGAACTGTGCAGTACTACAAGGCTGGCACAAGTATTTATTTAGTTGGGAAAATATATGGCATGGAAACACTCTTTATAAAAGACTTTGTGTGGTCTGACAGCCTGATTCAACACCACAGAAACCAATGAGAACCTTTCTGCCTGTTTTGGGAGTGCAGAAACGTGCCACCAATGTGGAAAACATTCCTCGGGCTGGAAGTGACCGGCGCAAATGTCAAAAGCATTAAGAAAATAACAGGCTGACAAGCCAGCAGCCCCATGGACATGTGACACATTTGGAAGTAACTGAAAACACAGCTGTTGTCTGAAGTTTGTGTGTGAACCAGATGCTCCTAGAAAGCTAGAGGCTATCCTGTTGCTTGTATGCGTGTTGTGTTTTAAACTACTAACAATGGATTTGGTGTAAAATGTATATTAAGAGGAACTGAAAGGAGCTGGTTTGTAATTGATTTGCTTTTAATAATCATATGGAAAAAAGTAACTTCCATGAATTTTACCACATCTTGCTTTATTCTAAATAGCTTCTTCTCAGAAACAGCTGACAGAAATACTATTTCCTGGTTTTTACTAAATGATGAGCAGAATAAAAGCTTGTTTGGGGTCAGTTCTTTAACAAGGAGCTGCCCACCCTTTATTTTGGAGGTCTGTATTTTGGTACAAATTTCATATGAGCAGCTCCGCCCTGGGAGTTTCTCATGTTTTTTTTAACCTGTGAAGTGCATCAGCTCTTTGGAAGTGAGCTGTAACTCTGCACAAAACCTGAAAGTCTCTGTGTGCATGCATGGCTATGAGCCTCTGCCCAGGGTAAGGTGCGTAACCAGAACAGAAATCCCAGCAGCTGTTGGTAGCTGAGGCTGCTTTCCAGGTGCGGATCCACATGTCCAGGTCCTGGAGATCCCTCTCCCAGTGCTACGTTTTTCTTTCACCTGAGTGAAATCCGAAGCCAACTCCCAAGCTCTTTGTTCCTTAAATCCAGGTGGCATCCCTACCTGTGCTGCCATTATACATTCCGTATCACTAGCTAGGTGCTGGAGAAGCCTCTGAATCCGGCTTCTCTGTCCACTTTAATACCATTATTTCACCTCTGGGAAAGATGAAATCCAGGGAAGTGAGGATTGCTGGTGAATGTTGCACTTCAGTGGAGTAGCTAGGGTTGTCACTGCTTTAGAACTGGTTCTCTGGGAGAGAGACCCAGGAACTCCCATGGTCTCGCTGACAGAGGTCTGTAGTCAAACCCAAACATCTTTATGCCCTTTAACAGCTCTTAGTGTTTTCAAACTGGCTTAATATGGTACTTTTATTTAAACATTAGATACAGTAAGGCCTGGGAGAGCCCCAGTGCCATGAGAGGCTCTATGCTGTCCTTGCCCATATATGGGGAGGCAGCAGAGTGGGCACTGGCCCTGCAGGGGGTATGCAGGGCTGTCTTTATCCTGATGGACCATTTGTTTAAGGTTTCCTTCACAGGTTTTGGACTAAATCAGCCACATCACGAAAGGGGATGGTAACTAACGAGGGATGAATACAAGTAAGCTCTTGTTATAGCAGTTTTGCCCAGAAAGGGAGGAAGACGAGGGTACTTTTCTAAAAAGGGATTTCTGCTACACTTGCTAATGGTATATGTTCCCCCCTTTTCTTGCGAGGGGAGCATTGTTCTGTTCTGCTTTGCCCCGCTGGGGTTTCCACCCCTCCTCTGCCCGACGCCCCCGCCCCGATGGCCGTGAGCGGGCCCGGCCCCCGCTGCCCCCCAGCCCGGCCGAGGCACCGGGCACGGCTCGAGGAGGCGGCAGGGCAGGGCTATGTCCCCAGCCGGGGGCGGCCCCGGGGAGCCCGGGCCGGGGGCTGCGGTCCTGCCCGCCCCCAGCTCCGGGTCGGCCCCGCGATGCGGCTCTTCGAAGCTTTCTTCTGGCTCTTTTCGTCCCCTCGCAAAACGACGAAGCTGAGCGGCTGCGCTTCGGAGCGACTTCTCTCCCCGATTATCCTCATCAATACGACGGGAAATACAACAGGAGTAAAGCAGCAGCGGTACGAAGAGGAGCGCGGAGCCGCCCGCAGCATCCCCGCGGCGCGCTGTGGCGGCGGGCTCAGGCGGTGCCACCCGGGGCTGCCCGGGGCGCTGCGGTAGGGTCGGGCAGCGCCTCCCGCTCGCGCTTCTTCTGCTTCATGCGGCGATTCTGGAACCACACCTTCACCTGGGCGTCGCGGAGGCGCAGCGAGCGGGCCACCTCGAGGCGGCGGGCCCGCGACAGGTAGCGGCTGAAGTGAAACTCCTTCTCCAGCTCCGTGAGCTGCCGGGTGCTGAAGCTGGTGCGCAGGGAGTAGGCGGGGGGCGCCGCGCCGCCTGCAACGCCGAAAAACACCGAGAAACAGCGCGCTTCGGCGGGGGAACGGAAGGTCGGGGCGGGGGTCTGGGCAGGGGGAGCAGGAATGAGAGTGGCCCGCGCCCCGCCGCCCCACTCACTTCTGCCGGGCGTGCTCCGCTTCATGCGCATCCACTCGAAGGCGCGGGGCTCCGCCGGGGCCGCCCCCGGGGTCGGACAGCAGGAGCATGGCCTTTCGGGCTTCGGCGACGTCGGGCGGCCGCTCCCGGGGCAGAGGGACGGGGCGAGACGCGGCGGAGCCTCACCCGGACACGCGGCCCCGCGGGGCTGCTGGCAGCCGGGGGCCGGGCCGGCCGCGTACCCCGCCGCCCCCACGCAAGCAACCGAAGGAGGATGCGCGGAGCTGGCCGCGGTGCTCAGAGCTGGGAAGGCGTCGAGCCCCCGCCGGGGGTAGGGGGACGGCGGGGTCCTGTGGCACAGCCTGGGCGGGAGGACGATGGGGAAAAAGCCCAGGTCCATGCCTGTGCAGACAGCACCACACCTACCCCAACCCCCCGACGGGGCAATATTGCCCTGATATAGGGCCGGAGCGGAGGAACGTCCCGCCCCGCGGCCAATGGGAGCCCGGTGGGGGCAGCCCGCACCGGGTGTCCCGGGCGCCGCCGGTGCCCTGACCGCTCCCTGCTGCCCGCGGTCGATGCGGGGGCAGCGCACCTTGAGCGTCCAGGCGTGACCTTACGACGGCCTGGCCCTGAGACGGAGGGGACGGCGCCGGGAGCCGGGTGACCGTTCTCTTCGCAGCCCTCCCGGGACCACTCGAGATGCCCCCCCACTCGCCGGAGCTGCCGCTGCCTTCGGAGCCGCTCGCCGGGAGTTTGGAGGGGAACCCGCGCCTCCACGCCGCCCGGATTCGTGTCCCTGTCCCCGGCACGTCTGTCCCCTCCCGGCCTGGAGGAGCACCCGCGTCTGTCCGCACCCGGGGGGGAATGCTGCACCTCCCGACGCTTAATGGCCTCTCTCCATCAGATAAGTGCTCTGAGGGCTCTCCAAAGTGAATCCCCGGTCTCTCCGTGCTAATGGGCTTTCACTCTTCCCTTGGCAATTCGGCGTTGCTCACTGAGCATTCACAGCTGGCACGGGAAGGTCACGGAGCAGCAGCACGGGAGTGCGGCCAGTTGCGCTGCCCAACTAAACCTCCGGCTCATCCTCCTGCTCTTTTCCCTGAATGGCAAAGAAGCGGGGCTGTGAGCCCCGGCCTCCGACAGTGATCACCTTTCCCTGACTGGCTACCTGGGAGGCTGGACCGTCGGTCTGAGCTACCTAAATCTCTGCTTGGATGCTGTTGGGTTTCATCCAACTCCTAAAACTGAAAGTCGTGTCAGTGCGGTTCAGAAAGGCAGAAGGCAGAGCACACATGAGTTTGGCTGACCTGGGACTGGACAGACGAGCAACACAAGGAAGGGCTGCTTTCTGCAGTTTTGACTTAAGCTTTGACTTAAGTTTCTCCTTCTCCTAGAAGTCTCTCAGTTTTAGAAGGTGGCTGTGGACAACTGGGAAATGCAGAAATTGCAACTTGCCACAGAAATATTTTGATCCTTGACAAAGGCATGAAATTAAAACCCCTTCACCTGTCATCCAGTGCCTTCTACTCAGCAGCCCAGCATCTGGCTGGTGGAAGTGAAGGAACAGCATGGGGAGACGTGATCAGAGCATTTCACTGGAAGCCTCAGCTCCTGCCCATGGGGATTTGACACTGCTCAGCCCCGGCTGCACCCCACCGTGCCCCACTGGTGGCACTGCTTCGGAGCCGGCACGCTTTGCTTTCCTCCAGGGGGAGAGACACATCCCTGGGGCTGATGGACACAAGATGGTAAGGGCACGGGGACACTTCCCTGCACATGGGCTCTGAAGAGCAGTGAGGCTTTCTAACAGCCCCGCTTTCTCCCCAGTGCATCCAGCCCATCTGCTGTGAGAGCAAAGGCTGGCACATTACTGCTTCAACTTCCTCGGGACTGAGCATCTTCAAACAGAGCCCTCACTGTAAGCCCAGAGCCCTGTAGCTACAGGCACAGCTATGGGCTGTGCTGCCCTGGTGCACTAACAACACACTATCACTTACACCACCATGCTCAAAGGACACAGGTGTCAGTTAAAAGTATTTAAATCAAATATACCTGCTTAGGGAACCCTAAATGTTGAGGGAGGGGTTAAATTCTGGGTGAAGCTTGCTTAGCACATCCATGGCAAGCAGAGAGGTTTGGAAAATGTAATTTTCTGACCAAGCATCGGTCTGGAAACACCATGCTTCCTCTTTAGCAAAGAAAGCTGACCAGTAGGAAAGCATCTGCCCCCTCAGTATCCCCTGCTGCAGAAGCTCCTGCTGAGGCAAGGCAGGCAGCGCTGGCTCCAGGGGAGGGCTTCTGTTTGCAGAACACAACTGCTCTGATTACACCTAAAGCTGCGTTCTAAATGCTAAAGCAAGGACTGACCTTGTTAATGCTAACATATGATCTTCCCATTCACCCATCTGGATCCTCTTACCGAGTTTCTCATTCGTTACCTGTTTGTTTTTGCACAGCTGCTCAGGGATGAGGAAAGCAGAAGCCACTGCTGAACACAGGCACAGTGTCTCCTGTTGCCACTGACTTTTGAGGAGTGAACTCCAATTCTCTAAGGTCCCAGATTTCACAGTACTCAGAGCTAAAGTCCTGGTGATGGGAAGTTGAGCGACTGCAGATGTTTTTTTGCAAGAGGTCTGCTGGATAAGAGCCTCTGCAAGTTCGAGGAGAAGGAAGAAAACGAGTTAGAAAGAAGCACTGGATGAATATGAGGGCTGCCAAAGGGAATGTATGGCTGCCCAGGAGCTCAGCAGCACAGTGACAGTGCGAGCCAGGGGAACTGCTGGGGCAGAAACCTCTGGGGGAGAGATGGGACCAGACAGCCCTGTGCCACTGCATGTGCTGGAGGTGGTGGCAGCCCCATGCCCGAGGCACTCCTCCAAGGCTGGGTCCTGGAGCTCCTTGGAGCAAGCATCCATACAGAAAAACACACAGATCCCTGTGAAGCATTTGGGGCATATGAGGATGTGTATCCATCCCTGAACCTGGAATACACGCAGTGGCCAGCTGTCAAAGGGCCTGTAGAGGAAGGCTGCTACAGAAGGACAATCTCTGGGAAGTTTGTTTTATAGAGTATGGCTAAAAACAGGGATATACAGAGGCCCCAGGGCAAAGAGGGGAAACAGTGCTCCCGCAGTGGGCAAGCAGGCTCGGTTCCATCATACACACAGGCAGGCAGATCATCACTTCCTGAGGAAGGTGTGCCTTCCTCTTCCATCAACACCTGTGTGCCATGGGCCCCCCATTCCAGGCTGACCCCAGGCAGTGCAGTGAGGCTGAAGCAGGGAGCTGTGCTCTCCCAGTGCGTGTCATTCACTACCAGGATCCTCTGCGTGAGCATCAAGAGGAAATGCTCTCCTCCTGCCAAGGTTCCCCTGGCAGAGGGATGTCCCCACGGGTCCTGTGCCATGTAATTCCCCATTTGCTATCCTATGGACATGAATTTTGTAGGGAGGAGAAGTTACATGTATGGATCATTCAGAGGCACTGCCCATCAGCAAATAAAAGGTGAACACAGGCCCCAGGGGCTCAGTCACATCCTGTTGGCTGGGAGCTATTACTGGGGGCTCTCCAGCCCCAGCCCAGGCACTGCCAAATGGGTTTTACTCGAGTTCCACTGAGCTGATGGAGGAGGAAGGGCTGTGGTGTAGAGCTGCGCGGGCTGTGATTGATGAACGCTCAGATCCAGCCCCTTCCTTCCCGCCAGCCCCACTCCACGAGAGGACCGCAGCACACCCAATGCCCGGCCCCACTAGGTGTTCAGTCTGCAGAAATGACTGCTTGAACTCCGTTCTGGAAACAGAGGCAGCCCTTTGTAATCCACAGCATCACACGGTGCCCCACCAGCCACGTGGCCGCCGGCTGTCCTGGCAGTGCTGGCCCTTTGTGCTGCCCGTCTGCTCGCCGCCTTTGTTCCTTCGGGGCTGTGGCAGCATGCAGCCCAAGAGGGTCTGCGGGCAGCCGTCCCACTGGGCACACCACGTGGCACATGGCAGGACAGAATGGCAGCCTGGGCTCCTTCCAGCTGCCACCAGCCACCTCTCAGCAGCAGCCCAGCAGCTTCCATCCCCTTTCTCTTTCCCTGTCTTTTTCCTGAGCAGATTCCCTTCTGTGCCCAGATCTCTCTGCAGGCAGCTCCACAGGACTGGCACGACGTTTGCGTTGTGCAGGGACCCCAGAGGTGAGTCCTGACTGGGGTAGTGGAACTCCAGTTGCCCTGCTGGTGTCCAGCAAGCCATGGTCCTCTGGTCAGTGCTGATGGGGTCCCCAGTTCAGGCATGGTCCCATGCTGCAGCCACTTGGGGGGACCGGGTCTGATGGTTTGCAGTGCTCTTGCCAAAGGTGCAGAAGGCATTTGGCTTTGTTAGCCCAGCCCCACACAAGTGGCATTTTCCCACCCAAGAGTGGGCTGCTGTTAGGATGATACCAACAAGCAGAGATGCAAAGCCTGTGAATGCAACCAGGAGCACAGTCTCACTGAAGCCTGGCACACCTGGTGTCCCCCAGTTGGAGCTGTCAGAGCTCCCAGCTCCAGCTCAGTGCTGTGTGCTCTGCACCGGGGTGCCAGGGCTCTGCCTGCAGAGAAAGGCAAGGCTGCATGAGCCCCAGGGCTGGCCTCGGCCACCAAGTTGTGAGTTAAGGGGTAACCAGAGCTCCGTTCATCAGATGCTGCTGCAAAGGAGCTGAGTTCCTCCTGAGCATGAAAGGAGCTCCTTTGTAATTTATGAGTTCTAAACGATGGGCCAAGAATAAGTGTGGCCTGTGCCAAAGTGTCTTTCTCCTCTAGATTGCTGATGCTTGTACAAACATTGTAAAAGTGCCAGCGGTCTCACTAAAGTAGCATTACTTCTAATAATTAGGTTATCATCGTGGGCTTCTGCTGTGTTACAAACGAGACGCCTCTGCCAGAGCCACAGAGAAGAAAATGAATTTATTCACAGCAAACCCCCCTCACACACGCTCCTCCTCCTCCCTGCTGGAGACCCAGTGTGCAAAGGCCAGCTCAGTGTGAGCAGGGACAGGGCCAGCGGGGTGACACTGTGCGAGTCAGCCCTTCCTCCCCCAGGCAGGGAACAGCTCTGTGAATAACCGATGGCGTAAGGCAGAGCAGCCGCTGCTCAGCAAACAGCCCCGAGCAGGAAGGTGGGAAGCACCTGGGAGCAGTGTGTTGGGCTGCACCGGGGTGTCCCCCCAGGAAGGGAGCTGCCCAGGCCTTGTGCAGCGTGTGAGACACACCGTGGGTGGAGAGCACACAAAAGGATCTGCATGGACTTCTCCAGTTGTTGTGCATCGATTACAGAGGTGTTTGGAGGTACAAACATATCTATATATACAGAACATTATGGAAGTGTATCTCATGAGTAGTGTCCAGCCTTACTTTCCACACTGTTGTACGTTTCAGTCACTCCTGGATGGATCTTCTAAGAGAGTTTGTGTGAAGACTTCCATAGAAAGCAATGTTAGGGCTCAGAATGGTTAAAATATGTCTCCAATCAAAGTAGTTTATTCTGTTGTGGTTTGTTTACAGATCTACAACACATATATCCAAATCCGCTTGGGTCAAAGTGAAATTTAACAAAAGATACACTTCTCAACGCAGCACGACATCGCTCAAATCGCACAGAGGGCAAAATAAAACCCCAGGAAACATTTTGTACCGTTGCTGTCCGGCCAAACACCAACACCAGAAGGCGGGGAGGAGAGTGGAAAGGGGAAAGAAGGGAGGAAGAGAAGAAAGAAAGGAAAACGTGGCTGCGTTGGCGAGAACTGGAGGAGTTAACACGTTTCCCACAATGGGAATTCCAGGTCCTGTCTTAGAGGATGTTGAGGGAGCTGCAGTGCTTGCAAACTGCAAAGTGAGCATCAGAGAGCTTTGTGAGGAATGCAAAGATTTGGTTAATCTTTAACTCGGTGCTTCTAGCGACAGATACGGCAGTCTTCTCGGGACGTTGTGTGCCGTCGGGAGGAGACCTCAGTGCCTTAAACAGGAGTATCTCGATGAGCCCAGTGAGGGGTTCAACACAGCTGCGTAACTAAAGAGGAGGAAGCTCGAGCTTTCAGAGCATCTTTCCCTTTTCCCCTTTCTTTTATTTTCCCTCCTTTCTTATACTTCTCCCATTCTCCCCATGCATTCGCTGTCCCACTCGTGGCAGAGGCAGCCGGGACCGTCCTGGCCAGGAGCCCCGGACCCGGCTGCACGTTTCTGATTGTCAATTTTCTTTCAAAGTTTATTTTTTTAATGATAAAAAAACAAGAGGAAAAGCTCGGGCTTCCAAAGATGTCTACAAAATTGATTTATGGTTAGTATAAAGACAACAGTATAAATAACAAAGGAGGCGGCAGCTGCTGCACGGATTGCTATGGAGACCCTAATGAAATTAGCGCTATCAGAGGGTGTGCGTTTTTTTCCTTTTTTTTTTTTTTTTTCCCGCTAAGCTTCTAATTTCTTTCCTATTTCAGATAGCCAGAATGCAATTAAAAAAAAATAGAAAAAGTCAATAGCCCACCGAAAGAAGGTGTGCGCTTGTACCCGGTCAATAAATAGGCGCGAGGCTCCGCGGGCAGGGCCGGCTCTGCACCCACCGCGGGGCCGGCCCGGCGAAATAAATACCCGAGAAATAATTCCCTTTTCTTCTTTCTTCGTGAAGTGTAACGGCTCCTTGCGTGACGCCGCGGTTTGTTTCACCCTATTAATGACTTACGACTCGCTGTCTTAATTAATCCTTACACAAACTACGAACACCAGCCACGGTTACGACTGCTCACCACTACGCTCCCAACGGCTCGGGCCGGGCGTGCTGACGGGCGGGGCGGCCCTGCGTCGGGCTCCCGAGTGTCGGCGAAGAAACTCTACCAATAGCCACATAAATACATTAAGACGAGGATAAATAATCAGTGATACAAAAATGTCTCGCTTTCAAATAATAAATAGGTATCGTTTAGTCCGATGCGATCCTTACGTTACGGAGGAATTCATAAATTAACTTGTCGGAAATAAGCTGGGCGCTCACAGCTGCTCTAACACACCTCAGCGCGACGCGCTGCTACCTCTACGTGATCCCTACGACTTACCTCGGGCACGCCGCTACCAGCTACCAGTCCCCGGGTCGCGGCGTATTGCACTGCCGTGCTCCGAGCAGCTCGGAGCAGCAAAGGGGCGGCCCCGGGGGGCACGCACCCGCCCCGTCGGCCCCGTCCCGTCGGAGGAGTGAGGTAATAGAGGCGAGCCCGCTCCGCTCGCCGCCGCCGGCCCGGCCGCTACAGGTGCGTGAGCTTGGGGGCCTCCTGCAGCCGTCCCTGAGACGCGTGGTGCGAGGAGAGGTCCGTGTAGGTGGGGTGGGGGTCGCAAGGTCCGTGGTGGTGGCCGCCGGGGATCTGCGCGGCGCAGCTGTAGTCCACGCTGGCGGAGGAGGGGTGCTGCAGGTGGCCCAGGTTGAAGACGGGCCCCGAGGCCGGCATCGAGTCCACGAAGTTGCCCCCGACGTACACGGGGCTGCCCTGCAGGCCGGGGTTGCCGAAGCCGCCGCCGCTCTGCAGGGGATGCGGCTCGTACTCCGCGCCCGCGTAGCGCTTCTGCTGCGGCAGGCAGCCGCCCAGCGGCGCCGTGTAGGCGGCCAGCCCGTACATGCTCTGCTGCGCCTTGGCGAACGGCGTGGGCGACGGCGCGTCGTAGCCCAGGCCGCCGACGGCGGGCAGCTGCCCCGAGTAGCCGGCGTGGGCCGCGCCGCTCAGCGGGGGGCTGCGCTCCGGGGACTGGCCCGCGGGGGAGTGCATGATGCCTTTGGCTTTCTGGTCCTTTTTGTACTTCATGCGGCGGTTCTGGAACCAGATCTTGATCTGCCGCTCGGTCAGGTTCAGCAGATTGGCCATCTCCACGCGGCGCGGCCGGCACAGGTAGCGGTTGAAGTGGAACTCCTTCTCCAGCTCCACCAGCTGCGCGCTGGTGTAGGCGGTGCGCACCCGCTTGGAGGCCGGCCCGGGGGGGCTCTTGTCCTCGCAGCTCTCTCCTGCGGGAAGAGGCACGGAGAGCCGTTGGTCCCCCACGAAAGCCCCCGGGGTCCCCTGGAGCCCTCCGCCCCTCCCGCTCCGCGTGGGACCGGGGACGGCCGCCCACACCTCCCCCCCCCTCCCACT
>JACDJE010000083.1:397691-415544 GCA_016647715.1 Pavo muticus
CCCGCACCCCTCCCCTCCTCCGCCGCCTCCTTCTGGGCCCTCGGCCCGTGAAGGCTTCGTCGGGGCCGCGCCCGTCGAAGAGACGGGATGGGAGCCCCCGGGCCGCCCCCTGCAGCCGGGCTGGAGGCGCTGGGACGCAGGGGACGGCCGTGGAAAGGACATCGGGCCACGGGGCGGGGGCTACCTGAGGGGGGGCAGGTGCTTTTCTGCTTGGAGTTCTGCCGGGACTCCTTCATCCAGGGGAATATCTGCTTGCTGAGGGTGGCGGAGGCCGAGCCGGAGGCGTTGGGCCCCCCCTTGGCTTTTTTCGGGGGGGGCGCGCTGGAGGGATTGGGCGGGGAGGACGGCGGCAGAGCCGGGGGCTGCTGCTCGCCGATGCCGGGGGGCTGGCTGCCCCCGGCCGTTCGCATGCAGCTGCCGCCCAGCTCGGGGCCCTTGGGGGCCGGACCGCGGCCGGGCGCGGAGCCTTGCACGGAGCAGGCGGAGCCGGGGTACTCGCCGTCCAGGCCGGCCGCACCGTAGGGCTGCTGGGCCGCGCCGTAGGGGTAGGCGTCGGCCTTGCTGTACGTGTAGCCCCCGAAGAGACCCGCGTTGTCGTAGTAGGCGGTTTTCTGCATCTTGCTCTCTGCGATCGCCAAGGCCCGCGGCCCCTGCTCAAAGATCATTGACCGCCGCCCCGCGCCTCACGTCGTCGGCCCGGGCCACTCGCCGCCGCGGGAGCCACCTGGGGAGGGGGATAACGGGGACACAAGAGACAGCTTCAGTGCGGGGCGGCGAGGGGCAGTGACGGACACGGGGGAGAGAGAAGGGACATTGGGGGTGGAGTAGGGAGCATCGGGGAAGGAGCGGGGACACCAGAGTAGGAGCAGAGTCACCAGGGAAGGAGAAGGGGCACCAGGGAAGGAGCCACCCGAGAATGATGGCGCAATGGAGGAGCAGGCACACATGACGGGGTCCAGAGGCCAATTTCTCGAGGCCTCTGGGGACAGACCACGCTCGGGGCCCGGCGGCGGTTGGGTGCTGTCCCCAGAGACCCCCGGGCCCGCACCGGCAGGAACCCCACGGCCGCCTGGCGCCACGCGTGCGCACGGCCGCGCAGGGCTGACATGATGGATGGAGCTGCACTGCAGCCAGGCGAAGGCAGACAAACCCCGTCCCCTTTGTAAACCCGGCCTTCCTTCTTCCCCGGATTCCTCCGGAGTTAAAGGATAACCGACGCCATTCACTAACTTCACTTTGCACTATAAAGGATGTCGCAGGTCAGCTCCCCTATTTTAATTCCGTGATGAATTAAAATCCTTCACCCGACGTTTCTCGTCCCTTTCATTCGTCCTCAGCAGAAAGAACCTGAGACACTGAGGATTATTTTTAGGGGATGTTTTTTCACTATAGACGTTGGGGACCTCTTTTAGCGGCCTGCGAACTCTCCCCGTTCCTCTCCCCACCCCCCGATCGGGCTGTTCGGGCTGAAAATGGACGGAGCGAACCCCCCCGCGTCGGGCTGTTGGCGCATTTGGGGCAGGGTGACACCTTTCCCCCGGCTGCAACGCGGGACTTCTGCTCTCTTACTGCAAGACAGAAACTCGCCCGCAGCTTTGTCATGGCAAAATTCCCCGTTCTTAAATTTTCGCTGTGTTTTTCTCGTTGGGTTGGGTTCTTCTCTGACATTTTCAGTAATTTTAAAGATTAACACACACTTCGGCTGACTATCTAGGTCCGTAACTCGGTGTGTCTTAGGAGTTTGTTTTATTTCTACAGGGTCTGAGCCTATTAACATACCAGTGAAAAGTAGCTAGAAAAATTAAAGCAGTGTCTGACAATTATCGTTTCTCCGGCCCATACTCATGCACCACCGCAGGAGCACCGCTCCTTTCCCCATAGCGATCGGTACCGCCGGTATATTTCCTAAAATTCCGTGCGAGCCACGGCCGTGCGGGGAGACCGCAGCCGCTGGGGCAGCTGAGCCCCTGGCCGGCCCGCCTCCGCCCCGTTCTTCCCAAACAAAGCCTGGGATTATCGGGGGGCCGGGAGGGATGGGGAAAGAGCCCTTTTCCTCTCCCGGAGAATGTTGGTGAAAAGAGCATCTAAGGAAACGAGGGGTGGCGATTCAGATGGCTTATAATAAACTATGATGATCTTGCCGGGTCTTGTAAGTATTTTTGTGCAAAATAAGTCCGTCGCCCGTTTCTCCCTTCCAGCATCTGCGTTTTCGGGAGCTGAGGACTGAGGACTCCCGGTAGCACGGCGCTGCCTTAAGTGTATGCTTTTATGTGCCTCGGAAAATAGAGCTCCCAAAAGGATGGGCAGAATCTTAGGAAAGAATATTGCTGTTAAGCTGTTAAAAGCCTTATTTCTTTTCTGAAATACCAACTGCTTGTGAACTCTGCTTGAACCTACAAAGGAGGCTATGGGCCATAAATCACATGGACAATGCTCAACTGTTCGGTGGCTCATCTTTAGATCTTAAAAAGAGAGAGAGGGAGAGAAGGAGGAAGAGGGAGACCTTCCAGGTTTTGATTTTCCACGAGTGCAGGGCCCAGGGTGATGTTTTTGTAGCCGACACCAAAGCGAGGGCCCGACACTTGGTTCGGCCAGAAACAGCCTCCAGGAAAAAAGTGACATCCAAATGGCGAGGCCGAGCCGTGGGAGGTGGGCTCGGAGGGTAGGGAGCCGCGGAGTACCCACGGCTGTGCCTCACATTTCCCTTCCTCCTCCCCACAAAGGTTAACCTCAGCTGAACCGCCGGACACCGCGCACCATAATGGGGCTCTTTGTCCCAACAGCGGTTCCAGCGACTTCGGGGCTGCCGGTCCCCCGCTGCGCGCCCGTGGAGCCCCGCGCGAGGACGCGCGCCCACCCCACGCGTGTGCGCGGCCGGAGCCGTGGTGCCGGCGCTCCCATGTTAAGCAGTTCTCTACTACAACTTCCCCCGCACTTAATTCCGCTTAGGATCAATATCTCATATGATACGGAATAAATAAAAGGCGGTGAGAGCGGCCAGCGGAGCGGTTATTAAAGCAGCCGGAGCTCTCAGGGTGCATATCAATGCACCTGTCATTGTGGTTTGTAGCAAAATTTATGACTGCGAGTGCTGTGGCAGTAAAAGCTCCGGCCAGGAATGAAAAGGAAAACACTTCCCAAGCCCCAGCACTTTCAGAAGTGCAAAGCAGCCTGCGCGTAGGAGGGAGCCCGGCAAAAGAATTCCCCTCTCGGCACATTTCCCGGCCGCTGGCCCGGAGGGAGCCCCGTATATAAGGGACGCGCCCGAGCCGGCAGCGGCCCAGCCCGCGGGCAGGAGCCGGGAGGCCCCGGGGGCGGCTGCGGGACGGGACCGGACGGGACGGGACGGGGCGCGGGGCCGGAGCCCGAGCCCCCGGCCGGCGTGGGGCTGTCCGGACAGAGCCGGGGCTGTGCTGAGCGGGGCCGGGGCACCTGCTAAGTGGGACCGCGGGCAGGGCGCTGCGCTGCGGCCTCAGGGAGCGGGCATGGACTCTCCGTCCACGGGGAGCCCCCCGCTTCCCTGGCCGGGCTCGGCTCGCCCAGCCAGCCCGCTGCTTGCGGTGGGGCCTGCCCAACGCTGCCGTAGCTTTGGCCTGCGGGGCAGCGGCTGCGGCACGGGCCGCCCGTTTCCCGCAGCCCCGCTCCTACCGAGGGGCTGCCGCGGCGGGGGAGTGGGAGACGGATGGAAAAGGAAATTTAGAGAACTCACCACAGTTTTGTTTTTTCGTGAATTTTGACCTTAACTGTGTGTGTAGGATCTTCAGGTTCCTTTGGATAATCCTTGGGCGCGGACCTGCAACAGAAGTGAGAACTCTCAGCGGAAGCTGTTTTGTTTTGGACTTTCTTCCTTAGGACTTTGTTAATAAACGCACGTCTCGTCCGCAGCCCCTCACCGTGTCTCTAAGTCCACGTCAGATCTTTTACCAGACAAAGGGCAGACGCTTCTCTTCATTTATTAATAACGCTTTGAGAGAGGCGGGGAGCAAAGAAAAAAAAAAAAGAGCGAAATACCCCCAGACTGCCACCGCCTCCACTGCGGCCAGGAAGAAGGGAACGGGGGAGCTCGGCCCGGAGCGGGCAGCGCGGGGATGGGACCTGGGCCGGGAGGGGACGGGGACGGGATGAGAGAGGCCCCGAGCCGAGGCCCCAACCGCTCCCCGAGGTGCGCGCCTGCTCAGGGGGGCTCCGCGAGAGTGGAACTACCGCGGGTCCTTCCCTCTGCTCCTCGCTCCCCATCCACCGGCCGAGACAGAGAGAGAGAAGTGAAGAAACCCCAGCGCTGAAAACACCCCACAGACGTTTGTGTCTCGAAAGGCACATTTTGCTTCTGGTTGTGTAAGGTGTCGAGTCAGAACTTTAAGAACTTCAGAGTGCCAGAAATCCCCCACAAAGAAGCCCGGGTCACTATAAAGACGATATCTCGCAGCCATAAGCCTTTTGAAATGACCTTTGGCTCGGATAGCAATAACTCACCCCTTAATGAACAACCAACGGAAGCGCCTCCAATAGCTCACAACACAACAGACCCTACAACTTTCCTCCGCGTCTCCCCTCTCCCAGCCCAAACCCGGTAGGATGCGGCGTTACCCCTTCGAATCACCTTAATTTATGCTGGCAAACCGGAGTTGGGGAAGTGGAGCTTCACGACTACACACGGTGCTCACTCAGGTTCTTGGCCCGGGCCTGTCCCGGGAACGTCTTATATAATATATGCACGTGGGCGTACGTCAACTTTAAGTGCTTTATTTTTTTAAGCAGAGTTCATTAGAAATAGCACTTCGCGGCCTGATCGAGGAGAGCGTAAGTGGGGCTGCGCAGAGAGCGCACAGCCAGCCCGCTGGTGATGAACGTGGTAAGTTTTCATTCTGTGCCTAATTAATTATCGACTTCTCTTCCTTTTCCGAAGCAGCCTCAGAAGCCACTCTGGATGCGCATTCCTAGGCCAGAGGCCGCCAACCCCGCACCCTGCAGAGCCCCGACGTTCTGCAGCTTGGAGGGAACCGGGCGCTGCGCTCCCGCAGCCGCGGCAGAGTTACCGGAGCTCCACCGGGGAAATCTTTATGATTATTCAGGCGTGGGCCCAATATCGGTATTATTGAAATTTTAGGTGAAGTTGTAAGTGAGTGCTTCCATCGAGCCAAATGAAATGCTGCTCGCAGTAATTGGATTCAGCTGACTAACTTGGCAGGCCAGCAGCTCGGAGGCATACAGCTAAGAAAAATGTTCGCTGCCTTTAACTTCTCATCGAGCAGAGCAACGCGCAGCACAAGGACGCGCACACACACACACACACACACACAAAAGCCAACAAAAAACAATTCCTTTCTTCCCTCTCCTCACTGTCCGGCCGCAGCCCTACCCCAGTACGACGCGGGGCTCTGCGCGGGGCTCCCCCCAAATACAGTCTGGGAGCTCCGCGCAGGCCGCGGGTCGGGGCCGGGGGAAACCGGCCCTGGGTGGGGGGAGGCAGCCGGGCTGTGAGGATCTGAGGCCGCTCCCAGCGCTTCTGGGCGGCCGCAGCCCCCGGGCACTCCCAGGCAGGCACCGTCCTGCTGCTCCCACCGCCCGAACGCACCGGGACGGCTTCCCGGAGGATAAATGTCACCGCGAGCTGCAGCAGCAGAAGCCGGGGTCGCGGGCTGCCAGGTAATAGCAGGACTAAAACAACTGGGGGGAGAAGGGGGCAGCAGACACTGAGCGACACAGATGTGGGGGGAAAGGCATGGGAACGCACCTGGCAGGAAGATTTCGGAAACCCAGCGGAGGGGCTGCATTAACCGACGAGCCTGTTTGAGATCGCACGTTACAAACTAGCACGCTTCCCCCCCCCGCCACAGCAACGAGTATCGTGGTGCTCCGTCTTACTTTGCAACGGGAGCATCCAGCAAAGTTGTCTCTCCCCTTTTTCTTTGTTATTTGCAATTCCCTCCCTGAAACCACCGAAAAATGGAGATTGGAGAGGGATAAAGCTTTTCTCCCAGCCCTTGGGAAGGAGTTCTCCTTTTATTTAAGCAGCATAATAGAAGATAGAGCTTAAAGCCTCCAAGGAGGTGAATGCTGCTCCACGCGTTATGGGCAGAGATTACAAACAAATTCCGGGCGGTCTCCGAGTAAAGGCGTTAATGAAGCCCCTGTGGGTAAAGGTCCCGTTTTGCCATGCAGTTCCTTACCTGTGTGCCAATTTATCATAACCTGGGCTCCTCACTTTTCAGGATGTGCGCTCGCAGTTCTTAGAATACATCCTTCCCCCTTTGTCTGCAGACAGCACTGTCCTAAACCTGATCCTGCGGTTTTACAGACATTTCCACACCGGAATTCCCGATAGAATGAGAACAAGCACGGGCTCGGCTACCAATAAAAGAGAGCGAGTGGAAATCGGGATTTGGTGGGGTTAAAAAAAAAAAAAAAATCAACACACGGCCCTTCAGCCATCAGCCTCCCGCAATCAAAGGCAGCAATTGGCCGCCTCTCGTTTTGTTTTGTTTTTAAATCGTGCGGCCATTGATGAATTTTGGGGACGAGCAGGAGAAAGCCCTTTATAACCAGAAATATGGGCACTGCCTTCCAATACAGCCGGGTTTGCCCACGTGATGCCAGGAGCAGCTCTCCGGGCCGAGGCACAGCAGCTCCCAGCCAGGCCCCCCCGCGCCCCGCTCCCGGCCCGGGGCTCCGCGCCTCTCCGCGCCGCACGGCGTCCGCACTTACGCGCCCGCCCGAGCGCCGGGAAAGAGGTGAATTCCGCGGGGTGTTCCCAGGGAGCAGAAATTGCCGGCGGAGGGAGAGGAGAGGTTTGGGACCGGCCGCGACCCGCGCTGCTCCGGCGGCCGTGAGCAGGGCGGAGTGGAGAGCGCGGATTTTTGTTTTCTCCTCCGTCCCGGGAGCAGGCGGGCGGCAGGGACTAGCCCTGGCTGGAGGCTACAGAAGCGTTGGGGGAAGAAAAAAAAGACAACAAGAACTCATGACATTTGTGCGTGTGTGTGTCTGCCTTGAGCCTGCCTTCCCGCTCCCTGAGCAAGCTGAGCGCAGAGCGAACCCGATACGTATCCGTCGTGTGTGCCCACGGAGCTCGCCAACAATTCCAGCTCGGCAAAAAAAATACATTTATTGGGTTCTCTCTTTGATTTTCTAACGTATCTGTAGCTATAAATACACCAGCCCTAATCTAACATCTGCTATGATTTCATTACCATCCAAAGCACGGGGATGTGACAGTAACGTATTGCCCTACGATACCAACCGTAAGTGCATTGTAACATTTATCTAAATTACATTGCTTTTCCTGACTTTGCAAACCAGTTATAAAAAGATTGGAGTCCGGTGATGGAAGCGTAAGTTCAGAGTAAATTATTGTGTACGGCTTCGGATTTATAATCCTATATTTCTTCGAAACGACGCACTTAAATCTCGCCCTGAGTAAGAGGTAATGGTTCTTTATATCCTTTCCGCCTGCCATCTATTTCGGCGTCTGTGCGTGTCGCGGAGCCCCGCTCGTGTTCTCCCGCAGCCCCGCACCCCGCGTGCGGGACCGAAGGGCCGCTGGGTTCCGTGCGGGGCTGCGGGGGCTCTCGGCCCAGCGCCCCCGGGGAAGTCCCGCAGCTGTGGGGCGGCCTCTCGGAGGCTCCGAAAGGGGCCGTTGAACCTACACATGGAGGCCGGCGGTGAGAAGGGTGCGCCTCGGCACCGCCACCAGAACGAAGGCATCGCAGGGGGACCGCAAAGCTCCTAAGGAAGTGTAAATCCTTCGCGCCGGTGGGACTCCGGCTTTGCGCGAATTTGTCTCCAGTAAAGGATCTAAGAGTTCTTCAATCGGAGCATATGTTCATAGAGCAATAAAACAGAAAGATTTACAGTCTCCGCCCGCCCCCCAGCAGCCTCGCACCCTTTCAGGAATTACTTATGATGATTTATAACAACAACTCCGGCAATTGTCAAACTGATAAAATAGCCCGGGCTATATGCGGGAATAAACGCTCTTACGAAGGGGCCGCGATTTATGTTCGGGTCCATTTTACTGCGCCTCTTGGAGGAGTTGGGTTTCCTTCCCGGGCCAACGGGATAATATAAAACTTCATTGATAAAAACGTGGGACTCGCGGTGAAGTAGCGAATCTGTTCCTTAGTCACTACCAAAGCACATAAACATTTGTCATCTTTGAATAATTGAATTAATGTGTTATTGTTTGAATGTATAATTCATAACATAGGAAACTTTGTCTCTGTCCTGCCACCGAAACGGAAGTAATAAAAAGCTGCAATCTCGGATTTTTTTAGAAATTACTCCAGCAAGGACAATAAAGAATATCCTGTTTGCAGAAAGCATTTCCAGCTGACTCCGGGATTTAAGAGAGAAGCCTCAGCCTCGCGGTCCGTATTTCACGGAGTTCGCGGAGGGTGCCTTCGCATCAACACAACATCCCCCCCCCTCCCCGATTTTCCCCTATCGATCGGGGGCGAGAGGCGCTGCGGGGCAGGGTGCGCGGTTCCCTCCCCGCGGGGCCGGCACAGAGCGCGGCCGGGCAGCAGCGGCGCTGCGGGCGGAGCGGGGCGGCCCTGCGCGCCCGCGGTAGCCCCGCTGTCACACGAGGCGCGGCACGATTTACGACCCCTCTTGAAAAGAAGTTGAGGGCCTCTCGGCGGCGCCGGCAGCGGGCGGCAGATGCCCTGACAGCCGCATTGTTCCGCTCCGCGCCGCTCCGCGCCTCTCCGCGCCCACCGGCAGCCTCTCCTCCGCCGCTCCGCACCCCGCGTCCCCGCTCCCTGGGGAACCAAAGGTCACCCGCTCCGGCTGCCGGCCGCGGCCGGGCTGCGAGCAGGAAGCAGCGTGCCCTATTTGTCACCGGTTTGACAGCTAAGTTCATTAAGGCAGAAATAAGAAGGAATAAAAGCAAAAAAGCTTTACGTACCGGGCGGCTGTTTTTCCGGCAGCTTGCACGGAGCTAGGTGTGCGGAGAGAGGGGCTGCGCCCTTTGTATATTATATTCTTGGGATCTCTTCAGTTTTCAAGTCTGTGATAGAGTCCTTTGCTTGGCAGATTAATGACGACTCCGTGTTTCTTAAGGGACGTGCTGAATTAATTATTTCGCGAATCACGTGGTCAGGACTTGTAGAAATCTATTCTTATCATCTTCCTCGCACTTTGAAATTCTGCCTGTTATGACTGTTCCTAGCACGATTATTTTGGTCTCTGGGCTTGCAAAAGAAAAAAAAAAAAAAAAAAAGAAGAAGAAGAAGGGGGAGGGGGGGGAAGGAAGAAATCAGGGGAAAGGGCCGACCAACATGGCCGTTGGCAGCGGTGCGGCTCCGCACTGAGAGGTCCCTATTTACTGTACTGTACAGTGCGCGCGGTGTGCTATGGACTGCGCCTCGCCTCTCCATTCTTACCTTAACGACTAGCGGCCATACAGCACGCAGAGCCGTATTGATGTATCGGGGTAACAGGAGGAGCCATTAAACAGCAGAGAGAAAGTATTATCGCTGAATGGGTCTCAGCGCTTAACGCGGTGCTGTGGATGCGCGGCCCCCGCTGCCCCGAGAGCGCACGCGGGCCGCGCAGCACTGCTCGCCCCTCCGTGCGGGGTACGGCGCTTTGGCCCCGTGTCCTGACCGCGCTCCGAGGGACCGGGTCCTCCCTGGCAGCACTCCTGGCACCAGCGCAGGGGATGCGCGTTGGCTGAGGTGCTTACGCGGGGTTGGAATATAATGGTGTCTGCCTTGGGTGCACGGGGCAGTCTAAGCTCTCCAAGTCTGTGTTTCTGTGCGATCTTTCGGTTGTGTCAGGCCAACGAGTGAAACTGAAAGCCGCTCGCTGCGCTGTATTTTCAGCTTGTCGTTGCGCTGTATTTTCAGCTTGACGTCTTGACGTCGCGCTTCCCAGAGCCACACATCTGTGTGTGGACCGAGGTGGCTTCAGGTGGGGCTCCCGCTCCCACCACACACGCACAAACCCGGCAGTCGTTCTAGGAGGGCTTGTTAAATGCAAAGCAGCAGCAAATGGGTGGCAGGCGCTTTTAACTGCAGCCTCAATGTAAATACAGGCTCCAGCTTGGCCTGGAGTCACACCACGATGGCGGGGCCATCGGCAGACCTGTTCAAAGGGACATTTGGACGGATGCAAAGCGGAGTCACTCATCTCTTAGCATGGTAATGACGGGAGGGACAGGCTTTTCGCACGGACCCGCCTCGTAAGGGCTGCTGGTACAAGGTACAAAACAGAATCTATTTCTCTACACCTTTTATTATTTCAAATGTATATGGAGGGCTTACATCAAAATTACAGGCCACAATTAGTATAAATAACGCTTTAATCAATGGCAACAAAACATTTGTAAAGTCTGTAAAAGCATCACACTTTAACAGAGACCAGAGTACTGCTGGGCAACGCAAGCATTGAACAAAGGCTTCGACACACAACGTTTCATCCATGATGAAAATAAGCAGCTCCCTCTCCCGCATAAAATGACCCTGGAAGAGGGTTAAAAATCATAAAAAATAAATCATCTCGAGTTCCTTTTCCACGGGAGATAATGGCCAGTGGGTGCTCCTGGTCGTTACTGCCCACATTCCTGACCCTTCGGAGCATTGGCAGCTGGAAACCATTTATTTGCGTTGGTGCTTTCTGCCCCCAGCTCCCATATTCCCGGGCCTTACAGAGCAATGACAACTCTGTAAACTTGCGGTGCCCCGGCCTCGCTCAAAGGGACGTGCAGAGAGCTATGGGAGCCGCGCCTGCTGAAGCCAACACTCGTCCTGGAGATATTAACATTTCAAAAGGCAATGAGCCAAATTCTGCTCGCAGCTACATCCTGGTTTGACTGCAGTGGGCGGGGGAAGGAAAGCTGGGAGCAGAATTTGGCCCTCTAACTTGGGGAGCGATCTCGCACGATAAGGAGCATAAAGCGAGGTCTGCTTTTCCCGGGACATTATTTTCCGGCCTGGCACCACAGAGGCCAAACTTGGCATCTCCCTCCCGAGTACCGCGTTCTTCCCTCTCCGAGCCAACTTGTCACAGACTTTGAGCGGGCAGCGGGGGGCCGGGAGGGGTATTTTCAAGGGGAGCAGCCAGGGAGAGGGTTGTTCCTTTTTTTTTTCTTCCTTTTTTTTTTTTTTCCCTTTATCCTGGGTTCGCATGAAGAGAGAAGGGAGGGCTTTGGTCAGCTCCGAAGACGAAACGCAGGAATTGGATGGAACAAAACTTGAAAACTTGCCTGAGGAATTCCCTCCCCAAGCGCCGCTGCGAGCTGCTCTCCATGCCAGAGAAAGGGAAGAGCAGTTTGGGTCCAAAAGGTTAAGGGTTTAGAGGTCACTCTTCCCGGCTGAAATACAACTAATCGAATAGAAAATTTGTCCTCTGGGTGAACCTGTTCCTGCAATTTAGCCGAACTTCAGTAAAATACCTTTTCAGCTTCTCAACGTGAAGGCGTCAGAAAAAAAGACGTCTTTACTATGTATGAACTCCGTGCTTTTTGTCGTAGAAACAATGATGCGAATAATGCGGGAATATCCATCTTTAATATCACGACGTGGAGATATTCAAGTATTGCCATGTGCAAGTCTGAGAACTGGGCTAACTCCGAGGAGGAACAAAGAGTTTTCTCCGGGCTCTAAAACAAAAGAGCAAGTCTTACAAGACACTGTGCGGACGGCCAGGGATGAGAAAAGGGCAGAAATTAACCGCTGCCCGTAGTTAATCCCTCCGAATGCCCTCGTTTTGAAAAGCTCGCCCTTTATTTTCGAATTTATTCATGCCCGTTTTTGCAGCGTTTCCCCGAATGAGCTCGGGAAGCAGCGAGTCCTCGGTGGGAAGCACTCAGCCCAGACACGAGCACTTTAACTCACACCGATGTTTCAACCTCCCTTTACAGAAGTGCAGCTTCAGCACTTGCCCCGGCTTCCCTTCTTTTCCCTTCTCCCTTTAATAATGGGATCATCTAGTTAAAATCTCGATGCGATGGTCCCTCTCCCAGGCTGCCCTCGGGGAAAGGAGATAAGGGCTGAGCTTAGATCGCACGAGCAGGATGTAAGGGGCAGGTTTGGCTGGGCTGGGACTCAAAACGTAGGCTCAGCGCACTACAACTTTGGCACGATACAAGCAGCAGCCATAGGCAAATACGTGGTTTAAGAGCAGCTCTGCTCCCGTGCAAACCTCCCTCCTTCCCTCAATAACTTGCTGAGATTTCCGACAGTTTCAGCCTTGTGTCGAGGGTTGCTTAAGAACAATCACTGCCCTTGTGAAAAGAACCCAAGCCAAACCTACCCAACAAACGTAACGTAGACCAAAATAAGAGAATAAAGAATTTCAATAAACAAAGCACAAAACCAGACCAGCAACCCCTACAGCCCGTCCCTCTGTTGGGCAGAAAATAAATCTCAACCCAGACAGAAATAACGCACGTAGCTTTGAGCTCTGAATGGTTCAGACCATCCCAGAAATCACATTGATTTTTCACTCCGGGGTTTTCTTTGTGGTTTATTTTTTGCCTTTTAAATGACGTATTGATGGTCAAAAGTACAGCACCGAGCAGGGCAGACTTTGGGAAGAGATTTCAAGCCCGTTAGCCCGGGTGGCACACGGTACGGAGCAGGGACGCTTCTCACAACAAAGAAGGAAATGCATAAAATGGGACCAGAAAGTTGTGTACGTTCAAGACAGGTAAACATCATACGTGGGTTCATGAGACTGGGAAGGAGAGATGCTGCATTTCAGCCCCTCTTTCCCATTTTTGGTTTGACTTTTTGCTATTTTTAATCTTCACTCTTCTACATAACAAATAAATAAATACGCTAACACCATCAGGACACAAAATAACCCGTTTTCACTTAATTCCTATGCACATCTTCGGAGACGTTATGGAAGTGAGCAAGGATTTTCATTACACCAAGAAAGGTAAAGCAGCACAAAAAGTTCACAAACGCGAGTCTTTGTGTTCAAATAAAGGACTATGCCATAAATTTCCTGTCCTCAACTTGCCCCAAAAGCATCACACTCTCTGCGTGGGATAAAAAGGCAATTAAAAGCAAAAATCCCAGAATAAAGCATCAAACCTTCACTTTCAAATCCAAAACTGAAACACAGGACAGTTTCATTTTCAATGATTTATTACTTTTTATGGACAGAAGGTCTCGTTTCATATTTTCCCAATTCCTACTGCCTGTATGATGCTTTTTTTTCTTTTCTTTTCTTTTTTTTTTCTTTCTGTGCTAGTGAGAGGCAAATAAAACAAAGTCCGAAGTAGCGTCATTTAGCCTCCTTTGTACCACAGTACCTTACGGAAAGATGGCAGTTTCTCGAGTCCTTGGCTGCTACACGTAGGTTCTGCTTGGATAGTGTCACTTATGTACAGTACTGGTCAGAATCGAAGGATGAAATGGAAAATTTCACCTCTTCTATAAAGTTGTCAAGTCAGTCTGATGGTCCTTGGTAACAGTCTGCAAGTGGGGGTTAGAAGCGGAGGAAGAAGACCTGCCCTTAGTGTTGGGCAGTTTGTGGTCTTTTTTCCACTTCATTCTTCTGTTCTGAAACCAGATCTTGATCTGGCGCTCAGAGAGACACAAAGTGTGCGCTATCTCGATACGGCGGCGCCGGGTCAGGTACCTGTTAAAATGAAATTCTTTTTCCAGTTCTAGGACTTGCTGCCTGGTGTAAGCTGTTCGGGAGCGCTTAGGTTCCCCTCCGCTGTAATTGGGGTTCACTGGGAAAGAAACACGGAGAACTTTACAGACCGAAGGGGGACTTTCCGCCTCGCCTTCCCACGCGGCCCCAGGAGCGCTCCGGCGGTGCCCGGCGCGGCCGTTCCGCGGGGCCGGCTCCTCCCGCGGTTCCTGCGCGGCAGAGCCCCGCACGCCGACGGCCTATTTCCTCGGCAATAAAAATTTATGACGAGTGTAATTGGCCGCCTCGCCTTAAAGCCTCGCCAGGGCTCGAGCGAGCATCCCTGAGGACACACGCGGGAGCGGGGTAGAAGAGCAAAGTAAGAAGAGGATCCTTACCCGAGTTAACATGGACTTTCTTCATCCAGGGATAAACTACTGCTGGCTGCTTAACTGCTGACCCGTGGGGGGCTTTGAGGGCTGGCTGCTGGCCGCAGGCTCGGGAGTTGGACATTGGAGGCGGAGGACAATGCTCGGCTTGGCCGGGGAAGTGGCTCGGAGGGGCGGACTGCTCCTGTCCGTGACCCCGCGGCTGCACGGCGGAGCCCTGGGCACCGGCGCAGCCAAAGGGCTGCTCGCTGTAGTTTGACCGTGGGTAGAGCCCCTGGTGCTGGAAATCGGAGCCCTGCGAGGCCCCGTAATACTCGGCCCCCTGCTCGCCTAGGTAGCTGCTCTGCAAATATTCCTCGCAAGGAGGAAATTTGGGATCCACATACTTAGAGTTCACCATATACGAACTCATGGCCATTAATTTCGGAAGGTAGAAAATACTAATTTTTCTCGTGTTGTCTTTTTTTCTCCTTCCATAGAGCCCTCCTACTTGCTGTCAACTGAATAAAGTTAGGCGTGCATGTGACCGGCCCGGCCAATGGGGAGGCGGGGAGCCGATCACCGGATTTGTGTGCGCCTCAGAATTTCCACGAATTTAACTAAATAATATACGCGGAGCTGAGTGACCCCTCCGCGGCGGGGTTCGCCCTCCGGGGCCGATCCCGGAGTTTTGGGGCCATTCCCCGCGTGCGGCCGCCTCCCTGCCCCCAGGTGCGGGCAGCCTTTGTCTGAGCAGAGCCCGCACTTCCCCCCCTCGCCCCCCCCCACCCCTCCGCCGGGCGGGATGGCCGCCGGGCTCCGACACGAGTAAAATCTCGAGAGAGATGCGGAGCGAGGAGTCGGAGCGGGACGTGAAGGGAGGGAACCGATAAGGAGGAGAGGAAAAGAAAAGACATCAAAGAAGAGGGCAATATGATGTACAATAGATCTGTCCTGTCTTTGTCTCGCAGAGGTCATCCAAAAGTTACCAGAATTTCGTTCTGCTGAATAAAATTAGGCAATCAGTAACTTCTCATTCACTTCGCGACCTCAACGCATACGTGTGCACACGTGGGCACGCACGCTCGCTCGCACACTCACATACAAAATCTGTGCGTGTGTGCGTATGAAAGCATCCAGATAACGAGAAACTGTCCACTTTTGGCCACTAAAGTTCAGCCAATTGCACTGAGACGGCTTCTAATTGGGTTACAAACATCACGGGTTTAAAGAGAGAAATTCAATCTTCGCTCATCAACATCCTTCCTGGAGCGCAAGGAAATACGTCCCAGTGAGTCGAGCGCTGCTTTCGCCGCTGTCGTAAATATTTGGGTGAGATTTGGACACACGACAGGGAAATTCTGGCAGCGCCCAGCACATCGGGCTAATTTATGGAGCTTTTGTTAAAGCTTCGCTCACTGATTGGCAGACTTCTTTTTTCTTTTTCTTTTCTTTTTTTTTTCAGAATTTTTTTTAGATCTCCTGAGATTACCCGTTTAAATCCACAGCCTGCCAGCGGGAGGGAGGGCTGAACGACCAGGGGAATTCTCAGAGACCTTCAAAAATCTGCTTAATGGGAAAGAGGCTGCAAAACTTTGGGGATTTCTCCGTGTTCAACACGCACACGTCTTTTGGTTCCGTCAGTGCCCAAACCCCTGACCGTCTGCAGAAAGGTGAAGTTTTTGCATCGACCATATATTCCCCTAGAATCGAATCTGTGACTATATGAATATCACACAAATTCGGTTCTACAGGGTATATATAGACAACGTAATAACGTTCTGTTTTCACCTACCCTACAGCAGCTCCCTGCAATCCTGACTCCTTACTGTCTTCTGAGGAATGCCAACTATTCGGTGGGGACCAAGCTCAGAAACACGGCTTTGCAGGAAGGTGGGATTTCGGGAAGGACTTACGGCTGTTATTATTGACGAAATGGAGCTTTCGACTCTGCACCAACTGATGGCGACGAATTTCGGCTAACGCATCCTCGCAAGACCTGCTGACGGCTTTAGTGCTCGCCGTTTTCGCCCTTGCTACGGAAAACGGACATTCCCAGTAAAAAAACGCTCTTTAGAATGTTACTAGTTAAAACCGCACAGGAAATAAAGGGTACATCTATTTATCCTGATACGAATCTGAAGGCGCTCTACCTAGTTAGAATTTTCCCACTCGAGGAAAGAAAAAAAAAATCGAAACAGAAGTGAAACAGCCGACAGCAGAGACAGCGATGGGTGAAAAAGACGGGGGTAGAGCTGGGGTGAGCGGGGCCGGGGAGCGGGGGGCTGCCACGTTTACCTTGGTGCCATTCTGCTGCTCTATGCACTCCATTATCCCGCGGGAGCCGCAGCGCGCACCCTCCCAGGTTCTCCCGCGTAGCGTTTATGGTGAAGGGCAGGGCGAGAGGTCATCCCAAATCATTTGCAAACACATCACCAAGTTTCATTATTTTTACTTTGCCGACAGCAGCACACTAGAGTACAAAAGTTCACGAATTGTGCCTGACCCAGCTCCTCGCTGCTGTCCCGCGGTCAACCTCTTCTCCTTCCACTATGTGAAACAGGCGACATAAGGGCAGATAATGGTGGGGTGCGACATATCCAGGCGCTGCGGAGGGCGGATTTGGGGCTGCTCCGTTCACCCGAGCGATGAGCACCGCTCTGCTCGCCGGGCTCCATCTCGCAGCTGCCTGAGCTGAAGATGCCGTTTGGAAACAGCTGCTTTGCTACGGCTGCGGTGGCACCATCCTCACAGCAAGTGCACCTCGAAACCACCCTGCGTCCCCATTCTCTCTTTACTTTTTTTTCTTTTTTCTCTATTCTTTTCTTTTCTTTTTCTTTTCTTTTCTTTCTTTTTTTTTTTGTTTTCTTTTTCTTTTTTTTTTTTTTTTTTTTTTTTTTTTTTTTTTTTTTTTTTTTTTTTTCCCCCTCCCCTGGCTTATTTAAGCCTCCTCCCAACTATTACAGAGCCTCTTCCTGGTTTCTCCTCCTCTAGCCGAGGGGAGGGGTTCCCCCCGGGGTTCTATTAACCACCGACAGAACGGGCAGGGAGCATAACCCCCCCAGCTCGCCCATGGGGCAGCCCCGGGAGTGGAGCAGCCGCCGGGGGGGACGCGGAGGGGCCGGGGAGCAGCAGCCCCCTCTCTGCCTCATCCTACGCATTTTCATATTTGTTAGACGCTGTGACCTGCGTTTCACCTTATTGCACGACTTGCTCAGACAGGTCAAAGCCAAAGAGTTATTGATGAACAAAAGCGTTATATATTCACCTCCTGTTCAACTGCCCATACAGAGGGCTTTTGATCTATCTGCCTTCTTGTATTCTGGTTCATAATCATCGTGCTAAACGTACGTTAGCAGAAAACGAGTAATCCGTACATTGAGGGCCGGCCCTAAAACAAAACGCCAAGGGCACCTCCGTGGCGCGGGGCTGTGCGAGCAGGGAATTACCTATGGGACTAACCCAAAAACGCAGCGTTCGGGGCAATTGTTTATCTCGCACTTAAAGGGCTCGAAAACCCATATCGCCACGTAGGGTAAAACGAGAACGAGAACCCGGCGAGAAGCAGTGAAAGAGCTTATTGAGCAGGGGAGGAAACGGGGAGAAATGCAAACAAACAGAGCTCCTCTCCTGCGCGCTCCCCCATCGGAGCACAGCCTGCAGAGCGGGGAGGGCAAGGCGCACGTAATGAACCTTCACACACCGCAGCCTTCCCCTTCCGTCTGGGGGACAAGGCAGAGCCAGCCCGAACGGCAGCACCGCCGCATGCAGCGGCTCGCTGCGTGCCTGCAGCACACTGCGCTGCTATCATCCTCTGCTTCAAGCGGGACCGGCACGGACCAGTACAGAGCTGGAGAAAGCCGCCCCTTCCGCACCGTGCCCACCTCCCCCCGTGTCC
>JACDJE010000083.1:439047-466547 GCA_016647715.1 Pavo muticus
CCCCCCCCCCCCCCCCGCTCCGAACCCATATTTACACCCGAACCTGTTACATTTTAAACAGTGATGGCACCAACTCTTTTTTCGCTCTTTTTCCTTTTCTTTCCTTTCTCTTCCCTTCCTTTTCTTTCTTTCTCCTGTTTATTTCACCCCCCCGCCCCTCACCGCATTTTCTTTATTTCCTTCTTTTTTTTTTCTCCTTTATTTAATCTGCCCCCATCCAGGGGCCGAGGCCGGGGACCCCCCCCGCAGTGAACTTGTTGGTGGTTCCCGTGCCGGACGCACGGGCCGCTGTGGGCCCTCTCTGCCCGCAGAACCCCGCCGGCCCCACAGCGCAGCTGCACGGGGAAGGATTTTTAAATCCCTATCCGCGCCCTTCGCTCAGCTCCAAACACGCGTTTTCCAGCAGCGTGGGCTCCACTTCCCCCTGGTTTCCTGGCGCTCGGCTGCTGTGCGCTCTCCCGCACACTTTGCGTGGCTGGAAACAATAACCCCATTTAAAATTTCGCTGTGGCAATGAGACAGACCCTTTTAAAACCTTATCGCAGCTGTTCAAATACAACATCATTGTCAGGTTAAGAGGCAGCGCCTTTTATAGCTGCCGTCCCCGGCTCCTGTGTTGCCGCAGTTTAAACATTACCTTCCTCGATCCGCCGCCTCCCGGCTCGGCGCTGCCCCGCAGCCCTCCGCCACCGCGCTGCGAGCGGGGAAGGGGCAGCTCCCGGCTCGGCGCATTTAAGATCACGATCAGAGCCATTGCTAAGATTTGGCCGAGCCGGGGGAGAGCTGCGGAGGAGCCTCGGAGCGCCGCGTCCCCCCCTCGCTTTCTAGCAATTTCCTCTTCTCCAACAACAGCCCAGACGACCCACAGAGTTTAAAGCCACAAAATACTATTTTCCTCGACGCGGTTTAAGGCTTGACTGCGACATCTAATCGGGAATTTTATGCCCATCAAACGGCTCTTTCGTAATCTTTATTTACTCTTTCGGGGGGGGTGGGGGGAAAGAAAGAAGGAAAGAAAAAAAGGGGGTCCCAGAAACACCCCAGCCGCGGGCGGAGCGCGGAGGGCCGCGGAGAGCTGCGCGGCAGCGGAGGTGCAGGCGGCCCGGGCTGTCCCCCCCCCGGCAGCGCTAAGCCGGCCGGCCCTCGGCCGCCGCTTAGACGGGAGGGCTCTTTGATTTTTGTAATTGAAGATATGAATTTCTTCCGTGCCACCGCACGGAAAGCGAGATGATGGCTGTGATGATCGTGATTTAAATTTCGTATTCAGGGCCGCCAAACAGCTCCGAAAGGACCCTTCGCCCATGATAAATCACGAGGGGGGTCTGAGAAACGGGCAGCGACTTTTTATTGAAAATGAACAGAAGGAAAGTTTAAGTTTGATGTAAATAGAAGTTGAATAAACATGCGAGAGCCACTGGGGAGCTGGAGACTTAGGCTCTGGGCATTTAATGTCACTATTGTTTTAAATCATATTAAAATGGAATCAAGTAATTAACATTAATAAATAAATCAATATCGTGCAATAAATGAGATATACAGTCTACATTAATATAAAGGTTTTGCTCTCAGAGCCCCATATTTTTCCGAAGGAGGGAAGGAAAAAAAAAACCCAACCAATGGCTCCATGCAGATGTAAATTACTGTTTGTAATAAAGCATAGGTGGACATTACAGATTTCTCCTCTAGCAAATGTCAGGGCTAAAACCCGGAGGTTACCAGACGTGCCGGTGGGCTTTCATTTCACCGCCTTATCTTCCTAAACCTTATTACTCGAGATATGATGTTTTTCTCGACCGTGCTGACGATTCCCATCGTTGCGATTTGCCGTGTTTGTGTCTCATTATGGGGGGGGATGGGATGGGAGAGGCTGGATATTTCGCAGATGCCTTCAGTAACAAAGGTATTGCGAGAAATATCTGCCTTTAAAAATAGGCTGGAGCCCAGGAAGCTTTTAGTCAAATTGCTTTCATTTACTCGATTCCAGCATTTTATTTAGGGCGCCTTTAAGCGCACGGGCTGTCTATTTTATACCGCTCTGTTACACGGCGGGGAGATTGAAGAATAGTTTTTATTTAAAAGAAGAAAATACATATATTGGCTACAGTATTGTGACCTTGCTTCTTTTAATAACGCAACTGTCACGCTGCCCAGAGCTCCGTGTGCCGTGTTTTCATAGAAGGAGTCGGCGACTCGGCCGGGGGCTCGGATTCCCCGGATGATTTTGACGGCGGCTGGGGGGCAGGAACGCCCTGATGGCACTACGCCTTTTCCTAAGTACAACACCTTATAAAATAAACAAAATTCCTCGCCGCCCATCGCTTCAGAGCTGCTATTTCTGCTGTGGGGAGCGCACGGCAGCACCCGCTCTACTACAGCTTCGCCCGCAGCCTCAGCCTCCCCCTGTCGTATTCCCATATTTCCGCGCAGGGGCACAGCCTTATCCTTACAGGACTTTGGCGTGCAGACCGATCGGCGATCCGGCCGCAGCCCGGCACGTCTGACTTTCGGCAGACTGCTGCCGAATCTGAGGTTCAGTCAGCGGAGAGGCAAATGCCCTTCTCGCCCTCCTGAAGGGACAAGCTCAAAGGCGTTCGGAAATAGCTCCCAGCCTTTTCTTTCTAAAGGAATAAAGCAGAGAAACGAGGAGGGGAGGGGGGGGGAAGGATACAAGAGATGATAGACTCTGACAGAACCATCACGTTAACAAGCTGAATCAAAAAAAGAAAAAAACAAAAAGAACAAAGTGGTGTTCCCGTATTCAAGGTTGTGGTGGTTGTTTTTTTCTTTTTTCTTTTTTTCCTTTAATTAACAACACACTCGGCTCCAATCAGCCGTTCACATCCTCTGAGAGTGGCCGCGCTAATTGCGAGGGGCTGAAGCTTCACGTGGGAGCCCGAAGGCTCCGGGGTCGGTGCGGGCTCTCCCAAGAAGCCTCGAATGCCAGGAAAACAAACGGGAAAACTTTGGTGAATGTTCCCCTCTCGAAATAGGTATCTCCGCCGAGAGCAGAGGGGTTCCTTCGGGCTCTGGGTTGGGCTCAGAGGGGCTCTCGTGGCGCCAGGGACCCGAGGATCTGAGGCTGCACAATGCCGTTTTATCGCGGACGGAAAGGCTATTTCTAGGAAACTGTTAACAATGAACTTCTAAAAAAAAAAAAAAAAAAAAAACAAACCCAAACAACAACAACGAAAAGCCA
Organism: Pavo muticus; assembly: GCA_016647715.1. Taxonomy (NCBI): domain Eukaryota; kingdom Metazoa; phylum Chordata; class Aves; order Galliformes; family Phasianidae; genus Pavo; species Pavo muticus. The sequence goes on from JACDJE010000083.1 coordinate 442,244, forward strand.
CCCCCAAACCCAGCGGACGGAGTGCCAGCAAATGCTTTCACGGGATGTGGGGCTCTGGCAGCGCGGAACGCGGCTGAGGCGGCAGAAATAGATTTCGGTGAATCCCGCAGCTGAGCAGAGAGGAGCGGAGCCCATTCCTGCGGAGATTCTGAGCAAAAGTGCGCACTGGAGGACAAAAAGACAGAGCACGGAACAGCAAAACGGAACGCGCTCGGTCGCTGGAGAAAGCCCAGGGAATTCATAAGCTCCGCTTTAATTTTCTAATCTCTAGTTTCATTTTAATAGATCTCCGTAGTGTTGTTAAGGAGAGGGATTGCAATCAGCAGAGCCTTGGCAAGGTGATGTTCGGATATTAAAAACGTCTTCTTTCGCTTTAGTCTCTGTCTGTCTATAAAAAAATAAGCGCTCTCAGCACCTCGCTTTAAAGCCGCGTTTAAATAAAACGTGTTTTTAAAATTACGCTTTCTGGATCGAAAGGTTTATTTAAGAAAAGCCTTCAGTAAAAAACGAAAGATAAACAGTGGCAGCGCCTGGGCTTTATATTACTTTTGTTCTATCCGCGTTGAGGCCGTCCTGAAAGGAGTAAATAGGTTTTCGTTCTAGGGAACGAATTCTGAATATCGTTGGGTTTTTTTTTCTTCCCCCTTAAAATTATGGGATTTTTTTTAAAGCTCGGATGCGTTATAAAAGATTACGAGCACCAAAATTTCTTTTAAATTGGCATATTTCTCGAGCACGTCACGGTTACGGGTTATTTGTTTAATAAATCTTTTTGATGCTTTATTTTCTCATTTGGAAGGCCCTGAAATCTTCTCGTTACTTATATATTAGATGTTTTATTAGCGGTGGAATTATTATTAGGAGGAAATATACCGGAGCACGAGGAGGGCGCAGTGCAGCAGCGATGCGCCCTCGTGTGGCTCCGGGTGGAGGAGCAGCCGCCTCCCTCCCGGCCGCTCCATTCGCTGTCGGTCACGGCTTTCTCCCTTTCTTTTTAAATAGAAACCTAAAGCTGCTATAATTGAGCATTTATGCAAGATTAATGCCGGGGTGGTTAGGTTTCCGCGGCCCTCTCTTGCGGTGTGGGAGCTTTTTAAAGGGATCGGAATCCCCTAAGACGGACGCTTAGAGCACTGCGGGGAAAGGAAAGCAGACGCCCTGCTCTCGCGCTGTGGATTGGGACTCGGGAGAGACGCGAGAACGCTGCTGGAAGGTCGGGAGGAATGAAATCCGCGCCGCTCCGAGCGCTCCTAATTAATGGGCTTTGTGGGGAACGCGCAGCCGGGGGAAAACTGCCGAAATCGCATCCTTCTCGCTACATTGCCTAACGTTTCTTGCTGCCTCCGCGTTTTATCCGGAGCGACAAAAGCAGTACTTGCTTCTTTAGGATCGTTTTCTTTAAAATAAAACAGAAGGAGATAGTCGGGGAATTGCCGGGCCCGGCAGCGGAAGGGTCGGGGCGCGGGGCCGGCAGGGCTTTCCGCAGCGCGGAGCTGCTCCCCTCGGCCGGGCGGGCGCTGCGAGTTACGGGGCGCTGCCACGGCCGTGTGTGTGCGTGTGTGGGGCGAGAGGGTGAGCGAGAGAGAGGGAGACAGAGAGAGGGTGGGTGGTGGTGGAAAATAACAGAGGAACCTTAAGGCGCCTAATTATTCAGAAAGGTTAAAGGTGATGACCTTGACATTTTGGAAGTTCAAAGGCATACACTTATGTTTTTCTTGCTAAGGGGTTTTTAAAATTTTTCCTTCTCGGCCGCGCCTCCCTCCGCTTCCATCTCTCGATTTTTTTTTTAATTCTAGGGCCGTTTCTGACTCATTTGCACACTTTTGCCTTCCGCGAACACGAGCGTAGCGAGAGCCGCTCCGTCCTATTCAAAAAAGCCAAATTCTTTTCTCACTCCTCGCCTTTATTGCACATTGCGGAAATCTCTTTTTCACCCACCAGAAGGTGTATAATATAACCCAATTAAGCTGTTTAGAACCTCGGCTTTTATGGTGTTGTCTAGACAGTTCAAGGTTTCGCAAACAGCCCAGCCGGGTCACGCCGCACAAAGCGGGGGGACCTCCGCCGGCCCCCGCGCAGCCCCGCGGCTCCGAGACCCACCCCTCCGCTCCGCAGGTTTTTCCTCCCCACGAGAGCCGGCGCTTTATAGCTCCCTGTTGTCTCAGCCGCGCGGAGCCCTCGCTCTGCCTCAGCCTGCACTGCAAGTAAACACTCATTGGCGTTGGGGGTTCGGGGCTTACCGGGGGCCTGACAAGTTAAAAGCCCTTTTCGTTGTTTATAGTAACGGCTCCAGCCGCAGGGACGGGCTGCAGGCAGCCGCGCTTGCTCTGCCTCGCACTGGGGAGGGAGCAGCTCGCTTACGAGGATCTACAAAGGCAGAGCCAGAGAGCTGAGCTATTATTTATTTAAAACGCATTTAGAGTAATCCGTCTTGGCTCCCTGCCGTCATTATTTAACTGAACTTGGCTCTAGCCCGGGATCCTTCGGAGATGGAAATCCATACAGTGCACGGAAGTTATAACCTTAACTTTACTAGAAACCATTTATTCACATGAAAAAGACAGTGGCCCATGCTTTTGGATGACAATAGAAACATATATATATATATTTTATATATAGCGAACGTACATTTACCATCTCTTAAATAAACCGCATTCACTTAAAGGGAGGAAAGTGTTACCCTAACTCAAAAGCAACAACATAGCCCCCCCCGAACTCAATGAATTGTAAGCAAAAACTACCAGACACACTGCAGGTCCATTGCTGGTACTGTGGGAGAGGAAAAAAAAAAGCACCTTTGGCGAGAACCACTTGAGAATAGACAGCTGGATTTACTCTAGGTTCCCTTAGCAGGAATCTGCTCCGCCAAGCCCCGAAATCTCCAGTGGCCATTCAACGTGTGGAGCTGCGCATGGAAATGAAACTTTGAGTTCCGCAGGGCGGCTGTGTCATGTAAACCCATTCACTTTGCATTCGGATGGCAGGTCAGACTGACCGAGGGATTCTTTTTTTCTTCTTCTTTCTTCCTTTTCTCTTTCTCTCTCGATTTTTTTTTTTAATTTTTTTCCTTTATTCTTTTTCTTTTTCTTTTTTTTTTTTTCTTTTTTCCTCCTCAAAACAAGGGATTTCCAGTGAAGTATTGGAGTCGATCTCTGTTCAGTTTCTTTTCTTTCATCCTTCGATTCTGGAACCAGATTTTAACTTGTCGGTCAGTGAGGTTGAGCATCCTGGACAACTGCAGTCTTTTCTCTTTGTTTATGTACACGTTGAAGAAAAACTCACGTTCCAGTTCTCTTATCTGATATTTGGTATAGGGACACCTCTTTTTCCTCGATCGCTGAGGAACTGCTGAAATTAAAGAGAGAAAATGCTGATTTATGCAGAATACGGCCACGCTCGGCTGGGAAGAGCTCAGATTCTGCCCGTGTCCCCCCGCCCGGGGAAGCAGCCCTCCAGCAGCTCCGAAAATATTCCCCGGGCTTTTGCTCTCCGGTTGACACAGGAAAATAAAAATAATAATAATTAAAAAAAGAGAATATTTCCCAACTTCTCCTTAAAAGAGAGCACCTCGAGCGCTACGGAGAGATATTTAAATGGGCTGGAAATATTCCAAGTTTCTGCAAGCCCTCTCGCCCCCACCCCCGCCTCAAACAAACGAAGAGCTCAGCCTGCAGCGCGGAGGCAGCTCCGAGCCCTACCTGTGAGATCTCGCCGTCCGCCCCCCGCCAAATCAACAATTTAATAACAATTAATATCCTCTTCCGAGAATACCTTAAGCCCACCTAAATTGGTTTCCTATCGTAAACACGCTTTACAACGGTGAAGGAAATCTTATAGGATATATAAAATCCTTTGGATGCTTATAAAATGGCACATAAAATGCGGCTTGACAAAGTGTCGGCCTTGTACTCTTGCCCCCGCGTCACCGCCGATACCTACCTGAACTGTTGCTCTTCTCTGCAACAGCCTCACCGGGAGGGGAAGCGGCGCCGCTCGCCGTTGTCACTTTCTTCTCCTGGCCGGAAGGTGCCTTGCTGCAGGCGCTGTGCTGGGGCTTCAGCTCGCCCTTGTCCGCGTCCCCCTCGCCCTCAGAGTGCTGCTGGTACGGGGGCGCGGGGGCCGGCTCGTAGAACTGGTCGAAGCCCTGCGGCAGGATGCCGTTCCTCCCCACCGAGCTGTAGAAGTTGGAGGCGGCGGGGGACGCTCCGTGGTGGCCGCACACGGGGTCCGTTTTGAATAACATTTCCGTCCTCCTGTTCGCGGGCTGCAGAAAGTCTCTGTGCATCACCTCTTCAGCTGAGTAATAGGGAGCGTAACTGCCCCTGTACTGCCATTTGCTGCGCTCTAATCCGTATTCCCTGAATGCCACTTCGCGCACAGGTTGGACATGAGGTAAATTAGAAGAATAAGGAAAAGTCATTTGACAGGAAGACGATTGCGACAAAAAAGAGGGTTTCGTCGAGAAGTCTGAGGGCGAGACGTAATAAGCGCACCCTGGCAGATACATATTGGATGCGCCGTGACTGCAATCGTCAAACTCGGTCATGTCTTCCTTTTTGCGATTGCGAGCGACCGGGAGGCTTCAATGCATTGAACGAGATCCATCTATTGCACAAGAGGCTTTGGACAGGATCAACTAAGAAAAAATCCCCACCGTGTGCTGACGTGCAATTCATCTTGATTGATTCTAGTGGTAATTATGTCACGTGACGCAATGTAGAAATGTCCTTATATCTATATCGGCCCCTCGGAACGGCTCCCGAGATCTCTCCAAAGAGCCCTCGCGGCACGGAGAGATGAGCGGGCGGCCCGCTCGCCTTTTCCCCTCCTTCTCCGGCGGCCGAGCGGTGCCCGAGGTGCTGCGGGCGTTCACCTGGGGCCGCGCCGCCCTGCCCGCCGCCCGCCCGCCGCCTCCGCCGGGTGCGGGGCCCCGCGGCGCGGCCCCCCCCGCATCGCCGCCGCCCGCCCGGGAGCCTCCGTCGGGGAAGGCGACCTCCGGGCCGCGGTGCGGACTCCGAGCCGGGCACCGGGCCTCTGTAACGTGATCGCTGCTCGTTAGCGGGAGCGGCTCTGCCGGCGGCGGCCGCCGGGTGCTGTTCACGCGGCGCGGCCGAGTCCCATTCACGCGCTCTGAGGTCCGAGCGGATCTGCCCGCCCGGCTCCGGCACTCCGAGGCTGGCACCCAAATCCGTCCCGAAATTGCGATCCCCGAGCGCCTCGTGTTCCCTCGCTCGAGCCCGAGCACTGAGCACTTGTGCAAGGGCGCCGTAGGCGAGCTGCAAGGAGAAAGATGCAGAGAGAACATCTCTCAGCAGCGGGTCTCGGGAAGGGGAGACACTTTGGGGCTCTTCTGGCAAGAGAAGGGCCGGGGCACGGGGAGAAGCCCACGAGCACGCTTTCCTTGGAAGCTGAGCCGCACACAAAGTGACCTCTGTTCGTGCCTCCAACTCCTACCAAACGTTCACTTTCATTGGAAGGGAAGAGTGGGGCTGGGAGCGGGCGGCACGCACAGCGCCCGCAGCCCTGCCCTGCCCTGCCCTGCCTTCGAGGGCTCCCTTCTACCCATTTTCTCCTTCTCCTTGAAATATTATTTTAAATAGATGCACACAAACCGGGTCACAAGGGCTGAAAAGGGAACAGAATAAACAATACGCGCCAGCAACAGCTCCCGGTGCTCGAGCAGCTCCTCGTTCCAGCAACGTTTGCCAGCTCTCTATGGGAATGCCTTTTTCCATCACCGCACAGCATAGCCACAGCATATGCCATATGCTGCTCTCCAAACCAACCTGCAATCCGCCCGAGCTCTCAGGCCCGTCAGGGTCTCTCCCCGCCACCCGAACACCTCCGGGCGCTCCGTGCAGCCCCCAGGCCCCGAGCTGCTCCCCAGAGGCGGCCGCCACCCAAGTAGGGAAGTAGGGATCGGTGAACGGGCTCTGCCAGCCGCAGCCCCGCGCTGCGGACAGGTCCGGGTGGAGATCCTCAGCCCAGCCCCGCAACCAGACCCCGCATCCAGAGCCGCAACCTGCCCCCGCCCGCCGCCACGGCCACTCCGCGCCTGTTCCGCCAAAACGGGCGAGGGCTGCCGCAGGGGCTTCTGCAGCGCAGCCCCTGGCCCTTCCGAAACCGAGAGACCCGAAACCAGCTGATCAGATGGAATTCATCCTTTTTTTATCTCTCCTTTTCCCCCTCATACAGCACTGTAGTGTTGCCCTGACGCCTCGCTTTCAGACCACCTCACACGCCACAAATGGCTGCCAGCAGAGAGCCTCTCGCTATCACCAGTTATCACCAGAAACCAAGACACAAAGCCACCATTTCCTCCCTTTACCAGGAACGTTCAAGCCTTCTCGATTTTGCCACGACACACGAACCACCTCTCAAAAACGATGCCTGCGCAGCTAAAATGGCTCCTGCGTCCCTCACCGCAGCGCCGGGCAGGGACCCTCTGGGTCGTGCCCCAGAGCTGAGACCGGGCTCACAGCGGGGCTGGCTCTGGGACCCTCAGAAAGGTCGTTTTCTTCACCGCTCAGATAACAAATTGCTCCTCAGCCAGAATCCCGCACCTTTCTTTCGATGCTGCGAAGCCAGCATCAACTAAATGTTGGCGCAGGAGCCAACCGGTTTCAACTAATTCAAGTTCAAAGACATGGCGACGATCTGTTAATACGAAAACAGACCTTGTAGGAAACAGTCCCTTAAAAAGCGATCCGATTCGGGAGCGGGAGCCCAATACCGCAGCAGAAGCCCCTCCGCAATAGGGCAGAGCCGGCGGTCCCCACCAGCCGGAGCCTCCACCCCGGGGTCGGTCCCCAGCCCTGCTCCGAGCACCGCATCCCCCCGTTGTTCGCCTCGCTCCCATTACATCGCGTCGCAACACAAATGCTCATCGCGTCTGCAGCCAGGCGCATACTTTACCGTTAGGCGTCTTGAAACATCTGCAACCGTTGCGTGGGATCACCAAGGGTTCTGCTCCGAGTGGCATTTCCAAAAGCCCTCCGTGGCGGTGCGGGCGCCCCGCGGACCGTGCGGGCGCGGAGGTGCGGGCGCGGCTGGCGGAGATGCGGCTCTCCGTGCCACCCAAGATAAGACACTAACTTGACCTTAACTTTGTTATGGCGCCCCTAGTATCTGGAGAACGTGAACAGACACTGTCTGGCAGCTCTCGTAAAAACCGACTGGAGAAGAGATTCTGAGTCATTTCATTTATTGCCACTACAGTTCTGCAAGAAAGCTTTTCCTCCCTGCCAAACTTTAATTATTTATGCTCTTTTAGGAAGCACAAAGGCATCCAGAGCCATTTCCAACGAGCCGAGTTGCGTTCGCAGCCTTATCAAAAGCGCAGCCCCCCCTCGGAAGGACTTTATCTCGTTGGGGCTGCGGTCGGAATGCGGAGCTGGTGATGTCCGAGTCAATAAAGGCACCGCCGCCCGCTGCGGGGGGAAGTGGGTACGGGCGCAGCCGATGGGTGCCCACCACCACCCCGGACCGCAGCACCGAGCTGGGGTGCGTCTGCGGCACCCGCACCGCCCAACCCAGGGTCGGGGGTACGCGCTCCTGCACTCACCCCTGGGGCCGCGCCCGCGGGCGGGCACGCGTGTGCTCACATGTGCCCGGGGTGCGCGCACTGGGCGGGTGCGTGCCCTGCCACACGTGTGTATGCGTGCGTGTCTGTGTGTGCGTGTGCCTGTGTGTGTGTGAGTGCCTCCCCCAGTGCCCCCAACGACTGTCGTCGCCCGCAGCTTCGGATGAGCAGCCGGAACCTGCCGTGTGGGCACGTCTGTGTGCACCATTTTGTCCCGCAGATGCGTGTTCCCTGCGTGTGTCCGCTGATGCTCAGATATGTGCAAGGCGTGTACAGGCACGCACGGACACACGTAATGCACGGAGTTCTGCAGCACGTCGCGTTTCAGACCCCATCTCCCTGCTTTGTAACCTATTTCTCCTTCCGAGGGCGTCTCTGGCTGGCAGTATGCATTCAGCAGTCGTCGTGGATCGGATGCGTTTAATGAATAATCCATTGCACTTCCCATCTTTCCATCCCAGTCCTCTTCGGCTTTCACTTCACAAATGGGGTAAAGGCTACGGCTGTACCGGGGTGGGTTAGAACAGAGAAGGGCGGCACAAAGACTCCGTTTCTCAAGGGCCTGAGTAGTATTCCAGAAGGAATAAAAAAAAGCTCTTTATCTGTTTTTCGCCTTTCTCCCGCCTCGGATCCTTGGGGTCGCTTCCAGTTTTCTTAATTAGAGGACTGCTGCCGAGGGAAGAGCCTCCCACAGCCCGCAGTGCGCCGGGGCTGTGCGCCCCGAGGGCTCCCAAGGACGCGGGCAGCTCTGCCCTCCGGCCCCGCTAAGCTCTGCCCGCAGCGAGGTGGGCTCTGACCCCTCTGGGAGACGAGAATGGCGCCTCCAGGTCGGGCTGCTTCTCCTTCTCCCTTCCGACACACCCGGGCGGTACTTTGGGGCTGCGGGAAGCTCTCGGAAGATGGCTGCCCTCAGCGCGGATATGTCTCCTTTATGAAATAATGAGTTTATTGCCTCCTGGAAGGCAACCGGCCCGATAAATAGACGGCTTCTTTGTGCCGCGCCTTGTGATTGTGTAGCCTTGTTGCGTAAGCTCCAAACAATCACATTTGAGCTCGCTTTATACACCAGAAAATAGCGCAGGCTCAGCCAGCGTAATTATTATTACTACTGGGAGAGGCAGCCCAAGGTTTCGCGTGTGGAAACGCCTCTTCATTAAAAACAGATATGCGTGGAAATTGCAGCCAAAAGGCGTTTTAATCCGGAGCTGTATTTCCGTGAGATATTTTTCAGCTCCACAATCTCAGCCGGGGCACTCCCGCACTCGCGGCCCTGAGGCAGCACGGGACCGTGTACCGGAGAGATGCAGCACAGCACTGGGCAGCGGGATGTGGGGAAAATCGATTTCATTCCCGTCTTAAAGCTATGCTCGGCCGGCGTGGGCGCCGCTCCCAGTCCCTCTGGTCCAGTTTATCCTCTGAGATTTATAACTAGACAAAACAAAACAAAACAAAACAAACAACAACAACAAAAAAAAAACAACGGAGAAAGTGTCCCCCCTTTCCCTCATAAAAACCTCTGCGGACACGGCCGTGGGGACAGTCTCAGAAAATAATCAAACCTCCCTGCTCGCCCCTCTCCTGATCCCGCAGCTCCTCGGGGTGAGAAGGGCCCTGCGCGGCCCGGCCGCCCCCAGCCCCGGCCCCAGCGGCACCGCCCGCTCCCCCCTCCTCCCATTTGTTTGGGGCCGCGCTTGGACAAGGCCAAAGTCAGCGGCGGAGAAAGGGCAGGGCCCGGCCCGGCCACCTGGGGCGGCCACCGGCGAGAGCCGCATGCGACCGGGCCGAGGAGGTCGCGGTCGCTCTGCCCCGGACCGAGCCGGGTGCGGGAGGGCTCGGCGGGCAGGACCTCGCCCCGNTTTCTCCTCGAAATTATCTCATTTCCTCAAATACCTTTGCTATGATCTAACGGAGCTAGGGGTCTGCTCGATCCCCGTTGGTAGCCGGGACTTTCGAAGTTGTTTCTCTTGTAAATGTTTGCCGCAGAAATTCACACTCTTCTGTATATTATATACATTATGTAGTCCAGGAAAAGGGAGAAAACAAGCGAAGAGAAAACAATCTATTTGTCTTTCCCCAAAACTTTCCCCACAGACTCGTTGTTACGTGCACTTTTAATAGCTAACCCGAACGGACGGCCTTTTCGTTTTCCCAGTCCTTCAAAACAAGGCACTTACCGGAATGAAAAGATTTCACAGCAACGCGGAGAAAATTGTCAAACTGGTTTTAATCTCCAAACCTGCGCCATAGCATCTCATCTCCGTATTTACTCCCATCTCTTTATGTACCTTCTTCCCATTAAGTACCCTAATCTCCTTAGGTACCCTCATCTCTTTATGTGTTCTCATCTCTTTATGTACATTTATCTCTTTTGTTACTCTCCCTCTCTCTCTCTCTCTTTTTTTTTTTTTTCAATGTACTTTCATCTCTTTCTTTATTTCAACGTTAAAAAAATAATCCGTTCTGAGGGCGGAGAAGTTCCCTCGGACCTCTCTCGGGCGCTGCCTTCGATCCGTCGGGTGAACGCAGCCGCTCCGTGCCCTGCATGCCCCGAAGCGCAGCGGGAACCGCGGTGTCCCGGCCCGGACGAGCCCTCCGGGCTGAACATAAACACCCGTCCAGCGGTTTTTCGGACGGAGCCCCGCTTTATCTCGTAAATGGAAGCCCGTCTGTTTGCAGAGCCAGCCTCAGAAACAATCGCACAACCATTAACCCGGCAAAGCGGGCGCCGCCGGACCGCAGCCCGTGTGCCTCGGGGCGCGACCGTGCCGAAGGCCCCGTGTGACCTGGGGACACGCCGCAGCTCTTTCCGCTTCGAAGCACGGACCGACCACCTCGCAGCGCCCCGAACTTCCCTACGGGCCGGAGTGCGGTGGGGGCAGCGCCGGGCGGAACACGGCACACCGAGGCGGGCGGCAGCGGCCCAGGGCAGCGCGCAGCCTCCGCCCCGCGCAGCGCGCGCGCAAAGCCGCGCAGAGCCGCCAGGTGGCGCACGCCGAGCCTGTCGCTGCCCGCCGCGGGCACTGCGCGGGTCTCCGCGCTCCGAGCGCCCCGCGCTGCCCAGCTCTGCGCTGCGCGGAGATGTTGCGCGGCCGCGGAGCCCTGCGGCAGAAGGGGGAGTCGGCGCCCCCGCTGTCCTTCTGGCCCTGGGAGCGGCTGGCTCGCAGCGAGCCGCGTTCCAATTAAGTGGAGTGACCTTATGTTTTCTCCCAGGCTAAGATTTAATAAAAGTGTACTGAAAATATTCTGGGGTAATAACTTTCAAGGTAAAAATAAAAAGTTTGGCCCCAGGCCTGAGCAGCTCTTTAAACTAATAGGAACAACTGAGTAAACTTCGTCTATTTTGCTGCTCTCTGCAACTTCCTCCTCGTTTGCCCGTTAATATCGGTGTAAAGCAGGAGGCTCCTTAGGTTGTGCTGTTGTTTTTTGGGAAAAAAAAGAAATACAGAAAGGGAAACATCGGTGCGGTAAATGCGCCTAGTGTGCTGGGAGTGTCAATCTTAGATGGGCGGCTTGTTGATCGGTTGCCCGTGTCAGTCATTGACTGCACGGGGGCACGGTTTTGTCGTTCGGATTCTTAGCGAAAGCTTATTAGGACACGTTGTTTCCCCCGCGTATGAACTAGCTGTAATTTAAGGCTCACTGCACGTAAACGAGGAACCAGAATTATTTAAAGGGTCCCAAATGAAACGGGCGCCCACCAGCACCCCCCGCACGGCCGCCCCCGCCCGTTCCCTCCCGCCGGCCGCACTGCAGTCCGTCCCCGCGTGGTGCCGCGCTCGGGGCGCTGACCGCGTCCGTCGGGGCTCGGCGGCCCCGAGGCGGTATCCCCGAAGGCCGGGGCAGAAGCTCGCTCCGTCACCGCGTTTAAGAAAACAGACGAGGGCGCCAAACGACAGCAATAAACCCGCCGCGCGCTTCCGCTCCGCCTCCCGCTCCCCCTCCGCCGGGCCGTGCGGGCGGCTGCGGGGTTCCGGCTCGCGGTACCGGCGGTACATCCGTCCCTCTCCCCCCGCTGCGCGCAGCCCCGTCCCGCCGCAGCGCCCTGGTGTCCGCCCGGCCCTGTGCCCGCCGCAACGGCCCGCGGGCGAGGAAAAGTCGCTATTGACTTTAGCCTGGTTTTGGGGCTGTAAAACGCAGGACACCACAGTGCAGGCAAAATTCACATTTCAAAGGGCTGACATGAAACGATCGTTAATGGAAGGGTGGATTTTGCAAACAACGCCTAGAATGTTTCCTAAATATTTCATGGAATGTTTAGGGAGACTTTCACACGTTATTAAAAAAAAAAAAATCTGACAAGTATCCCATTTTCGAGCTATGAATCATGCGCAAGAGCACCAGAACTTAGGAGATGTGTGTGACCGACATTAGCGGGAGAGCTCTGCTCGCAAAAAATCCGGCCCGCGTTGGGCCACCAAACCCTCGGGTTCTCGGGGTCTAACCACGGGATGATGCGGGGGGGTGGAAATCACGGCGAGGATAAAGGCCGGGCAGCTATCGGGGAGCGCTCCGGAGATGCTAACGACAAAGGATCTATCTTCGTTTAAATGGTCGCCATCGGCGTCATTATTACGGGCAAAGTTAGCGCTGAAGGGCCACTTCCCGAGCGCCGCGGGTGCGGAGCGTGGCAGCCCGTAGCCCCGCAGCGACACGGAACGGAGCGATGAGCTCACGGAGCCACAGGTAACGCGCGGGGTCGGGGGGGGTCAGCCCCTGTTGGGGACAACGCCCGCGCATCGGTCATTCTGTTATTTGTCATCGTAATGCTCTTAAATGGGCGGAGGGGAGGGAAGAAGGGCTGGAGAGAGGAACCCGCTGCCCGCACGGCTGTGTTTCGTACCCTTCGAGCTCTTTTCCCTGCTATCAGAGCGAACGTTGTCCCACAGGGCAGCTTCGTCGGTAAACAGGGTTACGGGAAGTAGAAAGAATATCGCACGTAAGGACGCAACGAAGAGATCTACTAGAAATCAGGGATGCTAATTGCTATTTCAATTTGCGGGCGGCTGCTGGAGATGCGCCCGAAGCGCGGTGTGCCGGCAGCAGCGGGCACGTCAAGTCCCGGTGCAGGGCTCGGGGTGTGAGGGGTGCGTGGGGGTGCCGCAGAAATTCCGGCAGAAAAGTACGAATGCGGTCGGAAAATGGGAGGGAAAAGTAACGAGGTGTCAGCGGCGGAGATGCTCTCCCCGCCGCTCTTCTGCCGGCGGCTCCGCGCGTCGCGATCCAATCCGCCTCCGAGCTAATAATAAAGAAAAGCATTATCTAACATTTAGCGTGTGGTTCTGTCCGAGGACAAATGAGAAAGAAGCTGCATCATTAGGACCTAAAAGGCAACAAAACAAAAATCAGAGCATAATGATGCACCTAAATGAAGGGGGAAATGTTGCACAGCTCATTTTATTAATCAGACTGTCAATTTCACCCCAGAGGCCAAACCCCAGAGCAATTCAAGCAGGATCTGATCAAGCTGAGGACGAGAGCTTTGCTCCTCACTTCTCGTCTCTCTTTCTTTCCACCTGGATATATTTGTCTGCTCAGAAGCCGCCTTCATTATCCACTGACAGGAGCTTGTATTTATTTGCTTATAAACCTGTTACAATAAATGATTATTCGAACAGCGTCATTCGTACCTTAATGACGAGCGCTACTTTTTGATGAATGACATTTCGGGCTAGAAAGGATGTATGGGTCATTTTGACCAGTCATTCCCTCGCTTTGGCATCCCACAGTTTTTACGCCTCCCTCAAAAAGAGATAATAATATTTAGAGACACTCTCCGGGCTGAATGTGAATTAGCCCCTGCCGCAGCTCATCATTAGTACAGGACCAGCCCTGCAACTTTGACATTTTTTATAAAGCTGAGATGATGGAAAGAATAAGAAAAGAGATGATCCTGATGGAGAGAGGGCTGCACAGCCCTACGGCTGGCAAAAGGCTCTCGAATTTGTCAGACTCAGCTGGAAATGCGGTGCTGGAGGCCCTCGAAAATTCGCAGCACAGTGGTCGCCTCAGCCCGAGACTAACTTCCTCCTCCCTGCACGGCGCGATAGGGGACATCTCCGCCAAAGGCAAATTCGAAATAGACACTTTGTTCAACCTGCAGCATCCGAGCGGCGAAAGCACCGTCTCGTCCGAAATCCCGCCGTCGGAAAGCAGGAAGAAAATCAGCCTTTATCCCGAAGTGGCTCAAGAGGCAGAGATGAACAGCGACGTGGAAGTGGGCTGCTCGGCGCTGCGCTCCCCGGCCAGCCTGCCTTCCTCCCAGCTCAAGGAGAACAGCACCAAAGGTAACTCGCCGCTCTCGCCTCCAGCGAGCCCCGCGCTTCGCCGCCCGCATTTCCAGAGCCCGGCGACGCCGCCGCCACCGCCAAAGTTGCTGCCCTCTGCCCACGGCGCTCTCTCTTCCGCGGAGGCAGCGCCGGGGCTGTAAAATATTATGGGGCTCGCCGCGCTGTTCCCACAGCCGCGACGCGGCTCGGCCGCGTGTGTGCGTGCCCAAAGCCACCGCTGTGCGGGGATGCGGCCGGGATGGATGTGGGCACCGTCGCCCACCCACCCACTCACCCGGAGCTAGGGAAACCCTTCTCCTTATTTTTTCCTCGAGCTCCTGGAGCTCGGCGCGTCTCTCGAGCTGTATATATATGTGTGTGGATGTGTAGCTACACATACATATATTAAATTAGTGAGACAGAGAAAAGTGTGAGGAAACGGTCCTTATTTGTCTGCGTTTGCCCTTCTCTGTGTACACGCAGCGTGCCATTCCGTGGCCATTTAAGAGTGATTGGGCATTGTTCACTGTTCCTCTGTTTATAGCAGAGGCTCAGAGGCAGCCCCGTCTGTCTCCGCTTTGCGGGGCGCGGTGACGGACGGTGGTTGTTATTATCGGTGTAATTGGGGAGGGGGAGCCAGGTGAGCGCGGATCTCCTAGGGGCACGGTGCATGCCTTTTTCGTCAAGCGTGCCAAAGAAAGCAAGGCAGCCTCGACGGAACGCGCGAGAAAAATCGCCCTTAAGGCTGCTCGGCTTTGCTTCGCCCCTAACGAGTCCGAGCCCTTCCCGAGGCACGGTGGTTGCAGGCACCGCACAGCCCGATTTGCTCAAGGAAGAAAAAAAAAATAGGGAAGAAAGAAAGAAAGGAAAAAAACCCACCCCAACCTCAACCGTATCGATCCCATTAACAGCCGCGATTTGTAACGCTGACAGCTCGCGGCGGGGCAGGGCGGCCGGTTCGGGGGCAGCCCCGCCGGCCGCTCTCAGCCTGCTGCTCGCCCCGCAGGCTTCGCGGAGAGCAGCCCGGCTCCCAGCACCCCCGCCGCCCCCGGGCTGGGCCTGCACGGCGGCAGCGCGCTGGGCGGTTCGGCGGCGGGGGCAGACCAGGTGCGGCGGTACCGCACCGCCTTCACCCGCGAGCAGATCGCCCGCCTGGAGAAGGAGTTCTACCGCGAGAACTACGTGTCGCGGCCGCGCCGCTGCGAGCTGGCAGCCGCCCTCAACCTGCCCGAGACCACCATCAAGGTACGGAGCCCCCCCGACCCTACACCCCCCGGGGCTCCGCGGCCGAGCGGCCCTTGGCACCGGGAAGGTTGCGTTTGCCCCTTCGGCTGTTTGATCTCCTCAGATCTCGTCGCTAGCCGATTTCCCAGGGAGGAGAGGGGAGAGAAAACGCGGCTGTTCAGCTCGCGGGGAGAGGGATGAGCCGCAGTGCCGGGAGGCGGGGAGGGGGGATCGGAGGGGAAACGTTCGCTGTGGGGCGCAGGGACCCCCCGGGCCGCGAGTCCCCCCCGGACGCTGCCGCCCGCTGGTGCCGGGCTGCGGGGCGCGGAACGGAGCTGAGGCCGCGTTGTGCTTGTGTCCCCGCGCAGGTGTGGTTCCAGAACCGGCGCATGAAGGACAAGCGGCAGCGCCTGGCCATGTCCTGGCCCCACCCGGCCGACCCCAGCTTCTACACCTACATGATGACCCACGCGGCGGCCACGGGCAGCCTGCCCTACCCCTTCCACTCGCACGTCCCGCTGCACTACTACCCGCACGTCGGGGTCACCGCCGCCGCCGCCGCCGCCGCCGCCTCGGGGGCCGCCGCCGCGCCCTTCGCCACCTCCATCCGCCCGCTGGACACCTTCCGCGCCCTCTCGCACCCCTACTCCCGTCCCGAGCTGCTCTGCAGCTTCCGCCATCCCGGCCTCTACCAGGCGCCGGCTGCCGCCGGCCTCAACAGCGGCGCGGCGGCNCCCCCCAGAACCAAACAAAAAGCACCGCTAGCTACAAAACCTCAAGTGTTCCGAATTGTTTTTTTTGGGGGTCCGGTTCAGGGGAAAAAAATGCCCTCTCAAAGTCTGTGAGTGTGCGAGCGGAAGAGAAAGGGGAAGGAAGAGGGCGGAGGAGGCGGGAGATGGCTCCCCGGTGGCTGCCGCCGGGCGCGGAGCCCATGGGGGCCCCGTCCGGAATGGCGGTGGGGGGCAGCGGAGCTCCACCGGAGCCGAAGCGACTTCGGTAAGGCGAACAAAGGCGCTGAGGCCGGCCCAGGGCAGGCAGAGCCGCCAGCCGGGGCACGGGAGAGAGGCCGCTCTCCCCAGCAGCAAAAACCTTCCCCAGCGATAAGGGCCTCTCGAGTACGGCTTTCCCTCGTCCTCCACGTCCCCCACTGTTCTGTCTCTCCTCGCGGAAGAACCGCGGCCCCGAGCATGTCCCGTGCGGGGCTGCGGCCCCCGAAACGCCCTGCTGCGGAAAGAAGGCCAATTTCCTCCTCTTTTCTGATATATCGAAAAGAAATCGTTTTATTAAAGGTGGTTCAGAAACGGTTTGGCTGGGGGAGCTCAGTCTGTGTTTCCAGCACAACGTGAAAGCAGACTTAGAGACAAGAAGGGAAATAAAAATGGTTTATGGAGAAATAGTCTGACCGTATGTCTTAACCACGTACACGGGAAATCAAAGCGTTTAGAGCAATAGTATATTATAATAAATAATACTAGATTGAAACACACACCATTTAATAATTACACGAGGCACACGAACAGGGAGGACATCGCTTCTCTTTCCCAGGAGCCGACCGCCCTGTGTATAGCATAACATGCACGCTAGGTTTAAAATTACAAAAACCCAACCGAGTCCCAGCCTTTCGGCCTACATAAATTATGGCATCTTTTGAAATGAATCATTTATTGCTTCTGTCATTAACACCCGTTTAGTTTTGCAAACTGAAAGTTAGCGGTGAACTTCACTTCTCCGACCGGGAAGTGCATTAAGCGCAGCGCACGGAGGTACGTGCGCACCTCGGGACGGGACGGGACGGGACGGGACAGGGCGGCCGGAGGGGACCCCTGGGCGCTGCTGCGGGGAGCATCGCGGCTCCTTCGGATCCAACGAAAGGAGCTGGGGCCGCGCTCCGTACCTCTGGAAAAGCTGGTAGCAGATTGCCTACCAGTAAAATCAAATAATAAAAAATAAAAAGAGCGATCCCACTGCAAACAATTCCCTTCCGGAGCCGCTGCTTCTGAAATCCGCGGAGCCCCAGGCGGACTCCAGGAGTGAGGACTTTGCTAGCAGTGACCGCGGGAATGCCGCTTACTCGCGTTTTCAGAGGAGTACAACAAATCAAATCTGACACTTCTGGGCACCGGCTGACGTTCGGAGATAAAAATCACAGGTCCCCTCTCCAAAGAGTTAAGCATTTAAGAAAGTTATAAATGGAACCGTTCGACACATTTAAATTCGTTTATACTGGCCTAGAGGGAAGGATAGAAAATATAATTAATATTAATATTATTTTTTAAAAAAGGAAGAAACAGAACGATAAAGTCAAGGTTTGTCGGCGCTCCCTTCGACCGAGAGAAAGACGCCGGCTTTCACGGAAACAGAAAACAATTCACGAAACTTTGCCACCGCTGGAAGGAGAGGAAAAAAAACTTAAATATATTTTCAAGTCTTTCCAAAAGTCCGTAGCTGGTCGTAAATGGAGTTAATATATCCATCACTGTCCGCAAGTAATCGATCAAGAAACGTTGTCTTTCAGTTTGGAGACTATTTTCTTATCCTTCACCCTCCTGTTCTGAAACCAAATGGTGACCTGGCGTTCGGACAGGTTCGTGGCCGCGGATATCCTTCGCCTCTTGTCCTTGTTAATGAACTTGTTAATGGCGTATTCGTTCTCGAGTTCCTTAAGCTGGAGCTTGGTGTAGGGCACTCTCTTCTTCCTCCCGCGCCGGTAGACACACATCTCGGGCTGGTTTAGTGCAACGTCCCCTACGGAAAAGACACGACGTGAAAAATTAGAATTTTATGACAGGCGTTTAAAGCGTAGCTGATTCTTGCCGGGCGCTGCTTTTCACGGGCAAATAAATAACGGCGGCTTGTTTACAGTTTATTATTATTTACACTGCCCCATTAGCCGCGCGTTGGGCAGCCCCGCGCCTGACGGACTGTCATCACTGTGAGCGGCGCGGCGGGGCTGGCAGAGCGCACAGACGGCCCTTTGCTGCGCGCTGCCCGCTTTGTTTGCATGTGGTTAGCGCCGGCGTGCCCCGCTGCTCGCGGCCTCTTAAGTGCTCTGGGGCCGGGTCAGCGGGCTGCCGGGGAGCGGAGGAGCCTCCGAGCCACCGTCCCGCAAACGGAAATACAGACCGAGGCGCGACGGGAGAAGCAGAAGGAGCCCGGGGCCCTGCCGGCCGGATGCCCCGCGGGGTGCGGCTTCCTGGGGCGGCCGGCGAAGAGAGACCCCCGGGCCTCGGGCCGCTGCGGGGGAGGGCTGGGGGCGGCCGGCGGAGGGCGCGGGGGGCGCGGCTCGGAGCGGTTCTCGCCCTCGCGTACCTGGAAAGGACGATTTCCAGAAGTGCGAGCTCTGTGTCTGATCTTTGGCACAGTACACCTGGCCGTTCCAGCCATTAGCCAGAGTCCAGGACTGATAGCCCTCCATGGATATGTACGTTTCGTGTCTCGGTTCCCCAGAGCCAAACGTTGAGACCATGTCTATGTACCCAGGTACGTGCTGGTAGGGGTTTGTATAGCCCTGGTAGAAGGACACTTCCTTCGCCCTGGTGGAGACTTCATTGGCGGGGACACTCGTGCTGGTCAAACTGGAGACGTCCATGTACTTTTCCACGGGAAAGCCGCCAATGGAGGCATGGGGGGGAGACTTCAGGGCGTTCTGCTGGATCCCAACCCCGTGGGACATCCTGCAGCTATAGTATCCGTTGCCAAAGTGATACCCGTAGCCGAGCGCGGGGGCGGCGGGAGGCGCTCCGGAGCCCGGGCAGTCCTTGGCCGGGGGGTCGGGCCGCGCCGCCGCCCCCGAGCGCTCCCCTCCGCCGGCGTAGGCGAACCCCGAGGCGGCGGCGGCGGCCGCGCGGCCCGTGTGCGCCGCGCCGAAAACGGGCGAGGAGAGAAAGTTACGGCACTGCCCGGGCGTGCCGCCGCCGCCGCCGCTGTTGTCGCCGCGCAGTCCGTCCATCTCCCAGCTCGCTTCTTTGCTCATGGCCTTGCACATCGCGGGCGGCGGCGCGGTCCCCGGCCGGGCATGGCGCAAAATTGTTATTTGCCTCCAACAGGTTGGATCCTGGCGGTACGTTTATAAAAAACAAGTCCGGGTCGAGGGGGGGGGAAGAGGGGGTGGGGGCGGCCGGCCCCAGATTAGTTTGCCTCAGCCCGGGGGGCTGCTCATAGGCTGCCGCTGGAGCATGTGACCCTCCCGCCGCCTCGCAGCCCTCCGGCTCGCACCGACGGGGCCCCCCCGACGCCGCGCTCCCGCCTCCGGGCCGGCCTCGCCCCCGCCGCTTTCATCCCCCCGCCCGCCCGCCTGCCCGCGGCTTCAAAAGGGCNTACGCGCTGGCCTCCCGCGAGCGTCACGTGCCCTCTCCACCGGGCCGCGGCTGGATGCGAGCGGGGCTGGTAAAAAAAAATAACAAATCAAAAATAAAAAGGTTTATTTGGTAACCGCTTTCTGCGATCTGTGCTCCAACAGGTTATTCCAAACCACAAAACATGCGAGCGCCGCATGCTCGCCTTCAGAAGCGGGGAACACATGAAGGGACCAGCCGGCATTTACAGAGCTGACGTCTTTACTAGGCATTATTCTTTTATTATTTTTTTTCTGCAAAATGGTGTTTACATACAGTTAAAAGGCATCGATTTTAGTTTAGCACCGCACGTTCTCCAGGGAAAGAGAGGGTTAGAAGCGGGAGAAAATCTATATGAAAGGATAAAGAAAGGGGGAAAAGCTGATAATGCGGGTTTCAGTGCTGGGCTGGCTCGTCTTCTTCGTTCTGCCTAAGAGCTCAGCGGTTGCCGATGTACTCGGGGATCCTACGCGTTTCGAGAATTTGGCTTAAATGGGAAAAACCACCCAGCTCCCGCCTTGCAGCCGCGACCACACGCTACTCTATGGGGCGAACACAAGTTCATGCAGGAACGGGCGGACGCCGCGCTAGTACATAGAAAGCGCCTGCTCGCGCATTACCACTCTTTTCTTTTTCATTCGTCGGTTCTGAAACCAAATTTTAACTTGCTGGTCGCTTAAATTCAGTCTGTTTGATAGTTCTTTCCTCTTCTGTCGGTTAATAAACTCATTGAGGAGAAACTCGTTTTCCAATTCGGCAATTTGTTGTTTTGTGTAAGGTTTCCGTTTCTTTCTCGATCTCCCCTGGGTGGGGCACCAAGGCAAACCTACAACAAACACGTCGATAATTTAGTGGGGCACGGCTGTGGGTTATAGGGAATACACACAAACCCGCGAGGCAAAGGGGCAACGCTAGGTCGGCAAAATATGGCAAAGCACGTCTGACAGCACGATTTTATCTACCCCCCAGTCGGGTTAAGCTATCACCGTTCCGAACGAGCTACGGGGGGGGAGGGGGGGGATACAAACAATTACAGGCATCTCCTAGAAAGCACGAAGCGCTAGGTCGCCTCGAACTAAAGCGAGAGATTTAAGGCATACCATCCTGCACTGAAGGTCTGAGGCATGACTGGACTGCTGCGGGCTGAACTGTCAGGTTCAAGTTGACCGAATTCTTGATGTCCTCCTTTAGGCTGGAAGTGCAGGAATTCACTTCAAAAAGAGCGGCCGAGCCGTGCAAGCTTCTCGGCAGGCTCGAGTGGTCATACTTTGCGGGCTTTAAGTTGGCTGCGTGAGTAATAGTTGGGTCATTTGCGAAAGATTGCCTCTGCCTGCATCTTTCCTCTTGTTTGGAGCTCGCATCGTGGGCGTAATATTTATTGTTTTCTTCCAGGCACTCTTTGTTGCTGTTGGAGCTGATGCTGATTGGAACGGAGCCGGGGAGGTACGGCTGCGCCGCGCCGCCGAACGCGTGGCCCTGCGGCTGGGCTGCGCACGGACTGGGGCACGTCCACGGGATCGAGCTCCGGGGGTAGGAAATGGTGGGCAGAGCCGCCAACTGACTGCCATTAGCCCGCAAATTGGGAAAATAAAAGGAATCTGGAGATTGCAAGTTCAAGAGAGAACCAACGTAGCCAGATCTGTAGAGACTGCGATCACACATTTCCAACAAAGGACTTCAGCTGTTCTTACAGCAGTATTTAGTTACAACAGGGAATAAGCGGAAAGCCTAAAACGATTGGACGAAACTTTGCAGACAGGTTCTTCAAAGCCGGTAATTTCAGCACCGCCTCCAGCCACCGAGCCACGGTGTCCCCCCCCTTCCCTTTTTTTTTTTCTCCTTTCCCCCCCTTTTAAAAAGTCTTATGATAACACTTGAAATATGAAAATACCGGACTCGCTAGGGGGAGGGGAAAGCATGGTCTCCGCTTCTATAAAAGTGCCTGGGACTGGCTGGCAGAAACGCAGCTCTAGCGGAAAGATGCGGAGAAAACAAACGCCCGGCCGGCGCTGAGCAGAGCCCCGGGGCCGGCAGCGGCCGCGGAGCTCCGGGCCTGGGGGTGCCCGGAGCGGGGCCACAGTTCCGTGCCCGCTGCTCTCGGCGGGGGAAGGAGCCGTGGCCGTCCGGGCACACGGATCGGCTCTGCCCTGTGCCGACGGGGCACCGCGGTGTGTGTGCTCGGAGCGCGGCTTTTACCCGTTTTATGCACGGGTTTGTTTTAATTGCGAGCAACATGATATGCATCTGCATATGCTTGCAATTAAAATATTAATTGATCGGTTATTGGTGGGATTGTCTTTCTGTTGCACTAATGACCGGTGGTCTCGGAGGCTTTCCCAGCTTTGCACCCTACTCTTCTTACCCCTTCCACCTTTCATCCTAACTCCAACGCTAGGCACGTTTTCAAACGACTCTTCTAAATCTGGGAGCTTGTTTATTGAATTCTTAAGCGAGAGTAACAATGGGAACAAGAAGGAATTCTTTGAGCAGAGCGCTGAGATTCAAAACAAACCAGTAGCTTCCAAAGGCTGCACGGAGGAGAACGCCCGGTACCCCACAGCAGGGCACAGGATGGCAGGGCCGGACCAGTGCCGAGCTCGGAGCCCGCTGCCACCTCCCGAACTGCGGCCGAGCAGGTTTTGTCCTCTAAGAAGGAAATTACTCCTTACGGTGATATGGATATATAGAGACAGAAATTGAAATATAGTTACATGTATGCATATACATGTCTCTCTCTCTCTATGTCGTATATATGACACTTTTGAAAGCTCACACCAGAGCGCGGCTGTCCCTCTGTCTCTCCCACTTTCCTCCCCGCTCCCGAGTACGAACCAAATCCCATCTGACCGCATCCTCACGGGAGGCAGCTCGAGTCCTTTCCAGACCGCGTGGGGTGGCAGACAGTCTGCTTCCTGCGGAGACAAGCCGAGCCCCCGTGTCTCACCCAGAGACTCGATGTCCCCATAAAACAGCAGACTGCAAGGCCAAGGGCTGGAGCTGGCCGGCAGGCAGCGGCCGGAGCCCTGAGAGCTGCGAGGCGGCTCCGCGCTGTGCGGCCGCTGCGGGACCCTCGGCCCCTGACCTCGGCCCTTTCCGAAGGGATCCCCGGGTCCGAGCGGACCCCGCTTCGGGCCGAACCCCAATTCCCGAACGTCGTCACCTTCACGGCTTCGATTTTAAAACTCGAGCCCGGTTAACAGGTAGGGTTAATTTTCCGTGTTATTGTGCTCTTAATCATAGTTTTAATCTCGGTTTTATTTCTACGCCGAGATCAGAGACACTGCCCCGCTTGACGTTTTCCTAATCAAATTCATCTTTCTGTCTAATGGGAAATTGGGGTGAATTCTGCAGTAATTTCATTGCCCTGGAAGAAATGTTGAAACGATTGCTCTCCCCTGAGCACACGGACCACACAAGCGTCGCTGGAGGATATTACTGACCGCTGCCCTTAATTTTTATTGTTTGAGTTATGTCTGCCAATTGCATCTCCCTCTTATTAACTTATTTGTTTTCTGCCTTTTTTCTCCCCACGAGCCGAGGTGACCGCTTCTTTCCATAACCTCCTTTTGCGAAAGAGCTGACTCCGATCGTCGGCTGTGGGAAGACAGAAGGAACGCACAGTGCTTAAAGACCGTATTTTTTTCTCGCAATAAACACGAGGAACGGCTGTGAGTTCCCCGTTACCGGAAAGGTGATACTTCAAACTAACTTTTACGAGGTTAGAGAAAACAGAGCTTGCAATTAATGCTCATCTGTAATCGCTAATTAATGCTGCGAGAAATATGGAAAGCAAAATCCCGAGGAGCGGGAGGGCAGCGAGCTTTGTGCTGAGGTCGGCAGGGAAAGCACCTCGCACCGCCCGGTGCGGGCACGGCTCCGCGCAGCGCACGGCTGCCCCGGGCTCGTGGTCGGCAGCCGCAGCCGCTCCCGCGGTGTCCGCCGCCGGTGTCTGTACAGGAAATGTCACCGGGCGGCCCGGGGCTCTGCTTTCACACGCTCCTTTCCGCTCTCTCTCCTTTTCTTTTCTTTTTCTTTTCTTTTCTTTTCTTTTCTTTTTTTNATTATTTCGGTTTGAGTTCGAATAAATGGGAAACTCTCGCCTAGGTATTGTACGGAGAGTGGTAGCTCGCGAGGCTACTGCGGCCGGGCCGGTTACGGGAGGGTGAGACTGACAGCGTGGGGAGAGGCGTTCTGCAGGCTCGTGCTTTTCACCGACCATAATCCACGCTCTCTGGGAAATACTTGAATCTCTCTGGGTGTAGGTGTCGTCCTGAAGCATTTACGTTACAGACGCTTTTCTAAATTCAATTTTTTTTTTCCGTAGCGCGTTTCTCCCCTTTCTGTCTCACGCTCGGATTTATTGCTCACGTCGCGCCCGTGCCCCCGCGCAGCCACCGCCGGGCGACCGAGAGCCGCCGCTCCGCACCGCTGCTACGGGAGGGACTGCCGTGAACTTGGAGAAAGGCGCATCAAAAAGCACCGGTGTTACTGCCATGTCAATTTTGATGCTAATAATGTGCAGATTATGACGAAAATTGCCAATCATGTTCTCTGATGGACCTCCTTTGAATGTGGAATTGGAAAAAAGTTCCCCGCACAGAGACCTGCTGTCAAGTACTAACAACCCGCTAAGGGAAGTCATTAGAAGAGACAGATAAGAGACTCGGTACATAAAACATTGTTCTCGGTGCATAGAATGTATGTTATTTAATGTTATATCTGTTACCCGAAGTGATTTCGCACAGGAAAGCCACTTTCTTATCATCTCAATTGCCAATTTTCATTTTGGTAACTCGGACGCCCCGGGCAGACTTTTCTCTGTTAAGTTGATGTTCCACCAATGTGAAGAGCCTCATTAAATCAAGCCCAGATATTTCCATAATGCTCCCTGCAGAGCC
>JACDJE010000083.1:471547-549047 GCA_016647715.1 Pavo muticus
GCGGGGCCGCCTGGGGCCGGGCCGAGGCAGTCTGCAGCTCCTCACCTCGAGCCTGACCCCGGGCGAGAACGGAAAGGGCCCTTTCCCTTCTGCTCCGTCTGGTGAAGCCATTTCGTGTTAATTAATCCCCAACTAAATGATAAAACCAGAAACGTCCCTCATTTTCATGACGAGAAAGTGCATTTTTTTTAAACGATTTGGGTTTACTTCCTTATGAGAGGGGGGCAGGAAGCCGCAGCTCTCGGCCCTCGGCCTCCCCCCGGCCGGGAGCTCCGTCCCTCTCCCGCTTTCTCCTCGGGCCCCGGCTCCGAGCATAGAGGGTGCCGGAGGCAGCGCCCCTCCCTGTCTCCTCTGAGCTCCTCTCGTGGGGGGGGAGGGTCTTCCCCGGGGAGCAGCCCCGTGCGCCCCGTCCGAGCGGCCCAACCCCTCCTCCCAGCTTCGCAGCGCCAAAGCCAATTATAAGGGCTGTGATTACAGCGATATATCTCCTGTACTCTCCGAATGCGCGGGTGTCAAGGGTGGTGGTTGAGAGAGGGTGAGGGGGGCAGCGATTCATACGGGAGAGCTGACAGCTCTTTGATGTGAAAATGATGCCCTGATTTTTACTCCGGGGAGAGCAACCGAAGAAAGATTACACTGCTTAAAAAGAGAAATTTAAACCCAGATGATAATAGTAACGAGCCAAGGAGACGAGGTAGGGAAGTCAATCTTATAACCAGAAAAGCAATCTCTGAAGGCCTTGTGCAGCCCGGTGGGTCTGGGGAGTGAAACCAAATTCCCCATCACTCATTAATCACGGATGATCTCTGCGGCTGAAGGCATCATCCCGCGCGGGTTCCGACCACCGCCCGCGGCTGTGGGGACGCTGCCAGCACCCGGGGCTCTGCGCCCTCTGGGTTCGGCCCCGTGCGCACGTCGCGCTGCCCCCGGGGGGAGAACACAACCCAACCGCATAGCAGGTGCTCTCCTTGCAAAAAGACAAATTCTGGCTGGAAATCTTCTCTTCTTCTTTTTCATTTCTTATTGTATATATGTACTTGTCTAAAAGAAACCTCCGCTTCCCCCCGCTCTGCCCAGCCCGATGCGCTGCCCATGCTGTGCCCCCCTGCTCGGGCTCCGCCCGCTCCGTCGCGCCCCAGCTGGGTTCAAAGCCTTCCCTTCCCGACCAATGGGCGCGGATTATTAACACATTATTAAAAACTCAGTTCAGAGCACCTTAATGAGACCTGTACTTATTAGCGATGGGAACGAATTTCACAGCGGTGAAGTGATCAGTTAAGCCGCGTCTATAGTTTCCAGACTACGCAAAAGAGGCTTTTGCCTAATTGAATTCAACTTCTCTCGGCATGCAGAGGCTGAGCTCTCTGTCCTCCAGTGCGAGGTGCCCATCAGAGTCAGTTCTGTCCGGGAAAACGTGCCAGCAAGGGAACCTCACCCCGAGGTGGGAGCGCTGTGTGAGGGGTGCTGCGGTGCTGCGAAGTGGGCAGAGCCCCGGCCCCGTGCACTCCGCGCCAGGTGCTGGGAGCCCTTTGTCGCACTCCGCTCTCGCAGCCCACTGAGTGTGCAGGAAAACGAAGCTTATGCTTCCTCAAATCTCTCTTTACCGTCCCTGACAAAATAGTCGCGCTCAGCCCGTGTTCGGAAGCCTCCGCGCAGCAGTGATCAGGCAGAGGACACAACACATCCTCCAGACAACTGAGGAAGGGACTGAAAAACTTCAGAGAAACAGAAACAAATATATTTTCCAGCGCAGATTTATTATGGCTCCGGTCTGTTCTGCTGAGTATGACTCAACCAGAAGAGAATATCGGCTCGGTTTGACGGCGAGCAAGTCTTAAAAATCACGGATCGAATCCAAGTTCCAGCAGCAATTTCAGAAGGGCTCGGAGAGGCGGTGCGGAGCCGCACAGGGGCCGGGGCCGAGCCGTGGCCCAGGGAACAGCCCGGGCCCGGGGGCACCCCCCTCCCTGCCCCTCTGCTCGGAACTCTTTCTCCCGGGTCGGGTGTGCTCAAGGCCCAGCGCGGCCCTCCCTCGTCGTATTTCATTTTAGACACTGGGAAGACTCGATTTGTTGTCGAACTAAATAGAACGTATCACCTCCAGTTAAACGTTAATTATATTACGCTGCCGATTCGGCTTTGTTTTTCATCATTTAAAAAAATCCGAACAAATCAATTACATTAGCCATATGGCTTGATCATATCAGCTAATTTGCTTCCCCTCCCNTTTTTCCTTAAATTATTTTTGGAAAGTAATTGTTGTTTAAACACTGACAACTTATTAGTTGAGCTGTTTAGGGAAGATCTCTCCTCTCCTGTCTTAGTTAAAAGATGATTGAAATGACAATGAATACTCAAAGCAAAGCCATTAAATCATCCCTTCCCGTGATTTTCTCTTCCTATGTGTTAAAAGAGTTCACAACAAGAGTGGCTGAGCGCAGCCTGATTTATACTACTGGAATGGAGGCCGAGAGACCATCAGGCTTCAATTCAATCCATTCCAGTTTGTAATGATTTGCCTAAAACGAGCCAGGTTTTGGTATGCAGCAGGTAAGTAGTCATTTTTCTTAGTTATTTTAAAGGTGTGTAGTGTTGAGAATGTACAAGTGGTTCCACTCCAGCATTTACACACTGCAAATATAAAACTTCACCCCTCAGTGATCTTAATACTTCGTCCATTAAATGTACTTACTCATTTAAATGGCAGTGTATTTAACTGCTAAACAGATGGTCTACAGTGCGCACAATTATAAAGCAAGGGTTTGTGTATGTTGCCGTATTTTAGACTCCAGATTTCCTGCTTCCCTATACATTTTTCAAAGCAGTTTGTTTTTCCATGCAAAATGCTAACACAGGTGGAGAAGCAGTCTGGAACTCATTTCTTCTGCTCTCAGACACCACAGCACGCTCCTTGAGGCAACCTTCTTCATTTTCTGACAAGGATTTTAACTAGTTCCGCACTTCAGGTATTTCAAGCCTTTCAAAAACTGGTCTGAAATCCTCCGGATTATGCCCATTTTTAAAATATTTTATAGATGTTTCTGGTTGTGTTTACTTCGTCAAGTAAACAATGACAAAATGGCTTGGTCTCACGTCGATGCGTCCTGCCAGTGCAGGGCTCAGCCCACTTTCCTTACTGCCCTTTCTGTCTTTCCCCTCATTCCCATCCCAGTGCACCCCACAAACATAAACAGAAACATTCAGTATGACTCTGTGAAGTGAGAATTTAACTCCGTCTTCTAACTGGGACACACAGTTTGGAGACAAATGAAAATTGCATTCTATATTATAGACGCTGTACATCCCACAGATGACACTGGGCTAATATTTTTAGTATATCTAGCAATCTTGTTTCCTCATTGCTTGGCAAAACAAGAGGTTGAATGTGATTTGGAGCCCTTAAGATGGAAATTACTGTTTGTAGCCAACTATGAAAAGCTATATTTAAATAGTATGCCTTCCATTTTACAGGAGTTCAGTAGTAAGGCAGAGGTTGAATTACACTATTTGAGCCACTGTTCACCTATCCCATGAAACCATTCCTTCCCTTGAACAACGGAATTGCCAGGTCACAGCCTGAACTAATGGTTGAGCACAAGGTGAGGAGGCGTGGCTAACCCAGGGAGCTCAGGTGCAAGCAATGCTCCTGATTGATCATAAGTGGTGGAGCCAGGATCCACTTTTCCTCACCCTTATTTAAGGGTTAGCAGCCAAGGGAGCAGCTTTTCCTCTTAATAGAGATTGCGCTTCTCTTCAACATTCACTGGTTATTGGTAGGGGTAAGTGAGTTTTCCTTCTGTTTTTCTCGCTATTGCTCTGTAGGGTTTGTATCCTACTAGAAGGTACTGCCATTATCTTCTTTGCTTCTGTGCCTTGTTTCATAACACATTTCCAGTATTGTTTAACTTCTCCAGAATATGGCTGGATTTTACTGATATCAAGCTTGCACTGTGCAGTCCTGAGGCACTTTCAGAAGAGCTTGTCTCAGCCATTTGCTTAGCAACAAAGATCAGAATTTTATCCATGCTTGCATCACAGTGCAACTCTACCTAGCAGTAAGGTAAGGCCTCATAAATCACCTTAAGAGTGGCAGTTCCCAAGGCCTGAATACTCGACTCCTCAGGCAGCTTTTGAAATAACTGTTTGCATGTCAGCTTCAAGATTAACAAATCAGCAAGTGATCCCTCCTCATATAAATAAGCAAAGCATGGACTATTGCCTCAGTTTGCTGTAGGCTTACTCATTCATGTTGAATATGAGGGAGAATTTTTTCTTAGAGTAGTGAAATATTGGAACAGGCTGCCCAGGGAGGTGGTGGAGTTACCTCCCCTGGAGGTGTTTAAGGAAAGGGTAGATGTAGCACTGAAGAACATGGTTTAGTGGGCGACGCTGGTGGTGTGAGGATGATTGGATTTATCAGCTTGATGACACCTGTTTGAAGAGCTGGAGGTCTGTGTATGGAGCTCTGATAAAGGTGTTCAAGGAAGATACAGACTGCCACAACTCATGTAGTGTCAAAGGGCGTGCTGAGGCACTGAACTCCTGCATGGCATCAAGCAATCCCATTTCTTATGGCTTTATCCTTATCCATAGCTTCTTGTACTGTTGGGGTACTGTGAGTACATATTAGATGGATGTATCTGGGCTTTGGTTGAAGAGGTTGCTTTTTATATTCCACAACTTTAGTTTTACTGCCCAAACCAGGGAAATGTAAACACTAGGAGAAAGCGTGATTATCACTTGGGGAGAAACAAGACATATTTAGAAAGAAGCATAAAGGCTTTGGCTCATCTAAATATGAGGAGGAAATGTGGTCAAAGGGCTGACTGAAATCTGCAGTGTGCTCTTCATCAAGTTCAACTGGCTCATTGCATTTACTTCAGTGCCTCCCAGATTTACTTCTGGCTGCACTACAGCATTGATCTGTCTCCAGTCATACCACACAACTATTCCAAATATGACCCAGAGATTATTTTATCCATTCAGGTTTAAGATTTGGACAGCAGAAATTGCAGTGTATCAGAGGTGTCATTCCAGCTCTTGGGGTTCATCCAACTCTTAGGGTTTGGGCAATTGCCATTGGGAAGACTGTAACACTTTCAGTACTCTCAGAAATTCGCCAGCTAAAAACATTCTATCAAAAATACTAAATTCATGTTTCTGCCCGTTTGTCACTTCCTGTGCATTTACAGAAAGAGCCTGAGAGAGGTATTACCACTCCGTGGCTTTTCGGCTTCAGACAAAGCACAAAGGGCAAGAGAACAGGGTCATGTGTTTTAATACATGATTTAATTATACTTCTGTTCAATTATATTTTCTTTATGGATTTGCCTGTCACCCATTATCTAAACATTTGTATGAAATAAGTGTTTTGGGAATTTGTATGAGATAATTTTAAGAAAAAGCAGAGGAAGTATAGGAAAGGAGTTTGGTTTGAAGAGATTTTATATTTTTGAAGGAAAAAACCATAATTTTCTATAATGAAAGAGGGTCTTACTGTTCACTATCCCTCTTGCATTCCTTGATCTTCATGGTCTGTTTCTCATGGTAGGCTCTTAAACCATCTGAAGAGGACTTATTCTTTTGGAAATGTGGACGAGAAGGGAAAAGCAGTAATTTCATGGAGAGAACAGCAAAATTTCTGTGAGCTAGAAGTGAATAAAAATTGTTTTTCAGACAAGCACTGAATCATTTCTAGAGCCTTATAAAGCATTATTTGTTTGACAATGTCTCTTAAAATATCTGTTTATGGAATGCTGTTTTACTTCCAGAAATCTACCGTTTTACTCCATGAAAAATAACCTTTTTGTTCTGTAATAAATAAATAAATAAAGCAGACTTAACAGCAGGATCTTTAATGTCAAGAAATGGGTAAGATGTCAGTTTTATGCTACATAAGAAAGACAGATATATAATATATATTTCACCGTTTCTCCTACCCTATTTATGATTGCTGCAATCACAAATAATGTAGCTGAGATCTCATATCTACTTGACCTGTATGTATTGCTGCTGCTTGTGCCTAGGGTAGCAGCACTTTGTCATATCTATTTCTCTTCCTTGGCTTTTTATCTAGTAGTTAACACTGTTCTTCAGGAACATGGAAGCATGACTCTGCAGTAGGTAGTGCTTTGCTTTAAATAGGTTCAGTGGTGTACAAAGGCAATAACTTACATATTAACATATGACACACTACTTACTAAAAAGCTGGAGATCATACCTTTCTGTCTGTGCATGTTACTGTTTGGGTGGCACCATTCAGATGTTAAAGTCAGAGTGTGATGCTCTTTATTTGGGGAGAAGCATGTCATGTGCTGTAATGTGTTGCAGTGTTTTCTAATATACTGTGTAAATACTTTCTCTACCATGTCCTGAAGCTAGCCATTTGCTTAGCCAGAAATGATCCTTATTTAACTTAAGGTTGCATTTAGCTTTCGTTAACTTAATCTCAGTTAACATATCAATTTACAGACCATTACTTACATTTTGTGATAGGTCTGTGTAATCTGTTAATTAGAAATTCCATGCAAGTTTTCATAGATAGTTGTAGACTTCTTGAATGCTGGGTGTTCTGCTTGAATAGCTGAGTATGCCTACGGTTCCACAACTTATTTTAGGGCAGATCATAACTTTTTGGGAGCCAAACCCAGAGGAAAGCTTACCTCCACCTCTTTCTCTTTCCATATTTCTGTACTCCTGAGAAGTAGTCCAGTTAAAAATCCTTCCTAATATGTGGGAAATAAAGCACACAAATACCGTTTTACTTAGCCTGTTGTCAGTCTATTGAAGAATAAAATGTTCTCCTCTTGCAAAGCAGTGTGCAAACTACAGCAGGAAGCTTTTCCAAATTATCATATTTTATTTGAACACATGAAAATGGTTACAGGTGATGATTGATTTTGGGTAATAATGTTTAAAGATTTCCCCCTAACTCCGAGGAATATCAATACATTTCTGTAGTTCTGCTCTCACATAGAAGTTATTGCACATACCTTGAGGAAGTTTCCTCATGGATTTGGAACATCACTTTTTTTTATAAAAGGTCCTTTGCAGCTCCTTGTTGGATGTTGTAAGGCCGCAGCTGGGCACAGCCTTTGTCTATTTCATGGCTGTACCCATCAGGAAAAGTACTTTTGACCACAAGTTGAAAATATGTCTCAATTAGAGGAAAACAAGATAAATTGTTACTTCAGTTTGGTTTGATAGATTTGTGAACAGCTGCTTTCACAACTAGCCAAGGATATTGTAGAAGAACAAATACAGCAACTGTGGCAAAGTGTTGGAGAAGCAATACAGGTCAAGTTTGCTGTGGGTTTCTTATGCAACACTAAATGGGATGGATTTTTGCTTGTTGCTCTGCTGGTTGCCCTACCGCTTTAGTTCAGATCAGGGATCAAAGCCAAACATGCTGCCAGCAAGGGGGGGTTTCTGAGCTGCTGGAGGAAAGCTTCATGAGCTGTGACCCACTGCCTGGCTGGGATGCTGGGTGATGGCTGCAGAAATACTGAAGGAAAATGTAGGAAACAAATGACAAAAAGCACTATGCAGTTTGGTTATGTTTGGATCAAGTGTTTGGGACAGAGGTCCATTCCTTCTCTTGCACGCTTCATAACACGGTAAAGTTCCAACTAAATAGATTCAGAAGAAAGCATCATTTTATTATGGCTGCCCTTCCCTGTGTAAAGAAAACAAGGATTCACTGGAAAAGCAGGTGACTGCAATCAACTCAGGCAATGCCCAGCTCCTAGCTATTCATTATAGAAAAAGTGTTTAGATCTGTACTTGACTTGCCAACAGCATCAGCACTTGACCTCCAGAAAGATCTGTCAGGGAAAACATCACCCAGGTCCATTAGCAACCCTGCGATTATAGCCTTTTAAAGGCTCATTATAACTGGTCCTGTAATGAGCTGAGACAACATGTTGCAATGTGTCTCTCACTCTGGACAATCAGAGTGACTCATTAGAGCTACATGACATGAATGCAAACACAAACAGCATCCTCCCACTCTCAGCCTCCTTTGAGCCAGGGTCTGGAATGTTGCCTTTTCTGCATCTTGCACAGTCACACTCTGGTGACCTTTAAATAAACCAGGGGTGTAGCTGGAAAAGCAGCACTGGGTGTGGAGCTGGAGCCATTCGAAAAACTTTGGCACATACGCCATCTATTGATGGACTGGTTATACCATGATGAGTACCCTGCTGTCCTGGGTGGGCTGCCAACTACCTTCGAGCCCAAGGAGCTCAAAGCTAGCTCAAGAGTGCCTCCATTTGACTGCATTTTAGACATTTGAAATTGTCTGTGATTTTTGGATGGTTGTGTTTTTCTGCTGGTTGGAGTATTCTGCAGTTGTCCTTGTTGTCTCCCGTGGAGTGACATGACATAATTGAGTTGTCATCTTGTATTACAAACTAGACAGGTCAAGTCATTCAAGTCCATATCCTTTTCCAAAGTTATGGAATTTCTATTAGTTCTTGATTAATTTTTGGTCATTCTTGGTGTGTGCTTTCTACGCATATTTCAGTCTGGCTGCAGAGCAGAACTGCTGGGACTGGGATGTTCAAGTGCTGATCTCATTGGTGCTGTAACTGGAAATGAAATCAAGTCACTCCTTTGCCTCATTATACCTCAGACAGAGTTGGTAGACATATATCAGTATGGAAAGAAATGCCTCAGCATTACTTAAGTGTTAGATGGAATTAATGAGCTGAGACTGGGGGGGATAAACAAGGATTTAGGACACAACCTGGCTCCAGCTCTCCTTTGAGTGGTAGGCTGGGTGCCTGGCCATGGTGATGAAGAAGCTCAGTGGGATACAGCCTGGCAGTCATTTAGAGCCCAGGTTTCTACATGAGGTGTGGATACATGTTGATATTCATTTGGTCTGTCTCCCACTTTGTGTTGTGCTGCCCTTTGATGGCTAACCCCAGAGCACACCTGGATTCATTTTGGATGAATGAATGTGGTTGACATCTTTCTGCACACCAGCTGTAAAAGGCTTTCCAACAGCTCTTGATCAGATCCATAGGCTGAAGTAGGAAACCCCTGTAATATGTAGGGTGCAGCTGTCAAATCCCAGCACTGCTAGCTCATGCTGCTTGCACATGGTGGTACAACCCATGGCTTGTGCTCGTGGGCAGATGGGGGGAGAGACCTCTGCGCATAGTTCAGAGCTTCTATGGCTTTCCTTTCCAGCTCTTATGAAAGCATTTTCTTTATTTGAAGTAAACTACTTTCTCAGTGAAATGAGGGGGCTACATTACAATGTCATCAGTACAGCATGCTGCTCCCTGCGTGAGCCTTTATCTCTTTGGAAAAGCAACTTTGATATTCTGCCAGTCCAGCCATGCAACTCAAAGTAAGCCAGAGATGGCCTCAAAACACAGCTAAACCAGTGTTTAAGCAATTTGTGGAGAAATAAATATGTTCTCAGTGGTGCATGCTGTTGCATGTTGTGGAGCTCTCTGAAGCATTTTTCATTCCAGCTGATATCTTTCAGCTGTGCCCTGATGGTTGCTGTCTTGCTGCGAAGTCATCTGTGACACTTGCAGGAGAGAGGCCAATGCAGGAGCGTGAAAACATTTCTCAGTCATCTTTCAAATAGTTTTAACAATCAGAAGAAAAAGTTGTATTATTTAAACAGAGCTTTAATATAAACTTCATATCAAACTTTGCTTAAATAATAAAGCTTTTTCTTCAGACTGTTAAACCAATATTAAAGCAGGTTGAAAACTAGTTTACAGTTTCTTCCACCAGGTTCACATGCTTCTAGCATATATGTATGACTGCTCCCTTGCCCATTTCTTTTGTGTGTTATAAACTTCTCTCATTTACTTTTCGGTGATGCTGAGTACCCCAGCTGAGAGTTCATGGGATTACCTGTACAGTAAATGAGAGCAAGTTATGATACCCAGAAGAGATGTGCAGGGAAACCATTATAACTGTCTTAAAACTCCATGCATTTCTTGCTGGTGTTGTACAGCTTGGTTACTCCTGGAAACACTGCATTTCCCTGGGTTTTCTATTGCTGTAGAGGAAGTTGAGCTCCCAGTCCTGGGGTGAGCAGGAGAGTTTGATCAGAGCTGGTTTGGAAAGGAGTGTTTTTGAAGGAGCCGTATGAAGAAAGCCTCCAGGGCTTGGTGTGGTAAAGCTTTAACAAATAGATGCTACTACACTGGGAGTGTGTGTAGGTGTTGTGAGATGGTACAAACACTTTACTTCCCTACAGGATGTTGTTTGTAGCCTTAGATGTGGATAGACCTCAGGTATAGCTGAAAAAACATGGTAATGTAAAGTATTTTGTGGGTTGAAATAGCACCCTGTCCTCACTGAAGAATGTCAAACACATTTGGTTCCAGGTTAGTGGATGGTGCAAAACAACCTGGTTTAGAGTTGCTGCAAGAAAGTTCATTTGCAGTATTTTTTTTGCTCTTGTGGAAAGATGTAGTAGTAATATTTTATGTCTCATAGTAGCATGGGTACTTTTATGAGAATGGAACTATTTTACATTTATTCCAGCCTAGGTATCGCCTGGTCTGTCTTGGATTTTATTGCTTAAGTTTGTCATTCTCTTATTACGTAGAGCTTACACTGACCCTATTTCAGTATCAAACTGATCTTGTCACGAGGATGCAATTGGTTTTTTTTTGGTTACCATGGGATAGGATATACTCATTTGCTCCGTTGTTGTATGTTTCTGATTTGCTGTAATTTCTTTTTTTTGTCTCTATGAAATCTGGCTGTTAAATTAAGTCCAAGTGATAATCTAGCATTCTGACTAGAATTTGCATTTCCTGAGATTTTATATTAAATGCAATCTGTCAATAAAGAAGTGTCTAATTTACGTGCTGTCAGCTGCTCTGGGGAATGGAGACATAGCAACATTGCACTGCAAGGGACCACATCACCCTTTTTGCTGCTGCCCCTTGCCCCAGGGACTAGCTGAACTCCTCATTAGCCAGGATCTCTGAAGGATGGATAGAACTACCTTCCTGGGTCAGTGAAGACCACTGGTCACTATGCTTCAGCTTGATGTAGTTTCAAAAATGTCAAGGATACAGCCTGCTACTTAGAATTCTACTTGTAAGAATGATTTTTTTCCCTTGGTGTTGAACAAGTAATTTTCCAGATTTCTGCACCAAGCCCCCCTTTTCCATTTAGTAGCCTCTGAAGACATTTTCCCACTTAAAGGTGTGGAGGCACCAGGTGCTAGAGATGCCCTGATGTGAGCTCATGGCTCCCAGGCTGAGGACTAGAGCACCAGCTGTGTGCTGCTGGCCTGGCTGGGCTGCCTGTTGGGCCCAGAGCAGCTCTAGATTTGGGGATTGCCTCTCTGGCCAGAGGAATGGGGCTGTTCACTGGGGAGACACCGTTCTGAAAACATTGTGCTTCACGTAAGGCTACTATAGCACATAGAGTAACCATGCAGAATGGAAAAGTCAAAAAAAGGATAGTCATTAAAGAATAAGAAACATCACTAGGAAATTCAGAACTTGGTTATCCCATTAGGCTGCTGGGTAAATCATCCTTCCTTAAGCTTTTCAGAAAGCCAGCCGTCCTTTCTCACACATGCAGATCTGTCTCCATGTCTACAATGTGCGTCAGGAGTATTTTTTCTTTTATTACACTTACTACTAAAAGTGTTGAACAGTGTTTCTCTTCAGTGATTTCAATGGAATAAGTAGAAAGGACAATTTTTCTTAAACAGCATCTTTCTGCAAGTGATCAGCCAAAGGCACATGAGCTGGTACAAAGGCATCACTTCCTAATAAGATGTTGTTTGTAGCCGTAGGTGAAGAGAGACCTCAGGTATAGCTGAAGAAAAAACTGGAAGATTAGAAATTCTCAGAGCAACACTGTAAAACTGATAAGGTGGTAACAGCTATCCAGAAAATAGAAAGCCAGAGACAGACACTGAGTAAATAGCTGAAGACAACCAAACAGAAACAAACCCCTAATCATTTAAGCCCAAAGAGGGCTATGCCTTCCCCTGTTAACAATCTGGACCTTTTTTCAAATAATCCTAATGTTAAATAGTAAGGGATGAGGTGTGTACGTTGATCAGAAGACACAATCTTCGTGTAACATCTCATTGAAGATTACAATCGTAGATACTACTGTTTTGTTACTTCTTTCAAGTTCAAGGAAAGGAAAACATCTTAGTGTTTCTTGAAGGCTTGTGTTGATACATTGGTGGCAAATATGATGAAATTGGAGTTAGAAATATTTTCTAGGAAATTGAAAAAAAAAAAAACTGTTTTGCTCTTCCTAAGGTGCTCTACTGCAGGCAGTGTTCACTGGCCTTTAGTCCTGTAACGGCTGGTATTTAAAGTAGAGATGCTGTCCATCTAATTGCAGCTTACATCACACATTGTCATCTGATCTCTTAGTAGTTGCCATATGTAATTTTCTGTGGGATAATTTACATTTTCCTGAACTGGACTCTAGTCTTTTCTTTTTCCCTGAAGTCTGAGTTCAAGATTGATCATGTGATGTGTATGTAATAATTCTCTAAATGAAAAATTAAAGAAAGTGCAGTGCTCTATGCAGACACGGGCATATCTGTCCCTAAATACACACAAGTCCATTGACTCAGAGCCAGTATCAGCAGCATCCAGACAAGTGATAATTTTCCTTCAGAGCAGCCTGATGGCATTTTCCTGGGGGATAAGTGTTCTGCTCCAGCAGGACATGCCTGTGTGAGGGAAAGCTGGTAGAGAACTTGCATGTCACATTCCCAGAGGATGTTAAGAGACATGGACAGAAATAGGAAATGAAAACCAAGAACCTCTCTTTCACACGGTTTTGCAAAAGAAGATTTTTATAGCAGAATCAACCAAGATGTATATCAGAATTAAGAATCAAGCTCTGAATGTGTTCTGTATTTAAAGAATCAAATGCAGCTCATTAGTACTCAATCTTTTAAAACTGACTTTACTAGACATCTCTGTCATGGCAGACCAACACCAGGTTTCATCTGCGGAGGCACCGCTTGCTGCCCATGCCTGTAGAATGCAGATGTATGTTTGGAAAAACATTTCACAGAACAGCAGTAGTGAGTTATTGCCTTTGCTTTCTGAACGTGTGTTGTCAGTTTGCTTCCTGGCTGTGTGAGTGGTAGCTTTTCCAACTACCCAATGAAATCTACGTGAACTCTGAGTTCTTACGTCTTTCAGCTGCTTATTTCTTCCATGTAATCTTCCTCTGAATGTTATTTACTCACTGTTATCCCTCTATCGGTAAATTCTATTTTATGGGGCTTTCTTCACTAACTGAAATTAAGTGATGTACAGCTTTGTGTGCTTTGGTACATAGTTAATCTCCCATCCTTTTATAGCTATGCCACATTAAGGATTATCTCAGCATCTCTATTTCCTGTGAGTTCCTCTTTGACCATAACTGTGACTGTAACTCATATCTGTAAGGGTTCTGGTTTATTTACATTTTTAATGCCCTAAGTTACAATTAAAAAGTGAGTTTTCCATTATCTTTTTATTGTATTGCTACAATAGTTATGAAAATTAATATTCAGAGTGTTGTTGGTGTGTTAATTCCCAGCACTGCAGCTTCTACCCAGCTTTGTTTTGCTGGCCTTCTGCTTTTTCCTGGTTACATGCCTCCTAAGTCTTCCAGCAGAAACTTCTGACCCTCCAGGTACTTGAACTTTTTTTTTCTCAAAAAAGCAAGACCAAACTCTCTTAAGAAATGCTGTAGCTCCACACGTTGTTCAAGACCTCTTCTCTGACAATACTTGAAATGGAAGCAGGAATGCAAAGTACGGAGACTCTTCCTGAAGTACTTCCCTGAGATAATAGTTCCCTCAGAGAACGTTTTGTTTAATAATGGCATTTATAAATGGTTTGCTATACTTTTTCAGGAAATGCAGAAGGCCTAGTTTGGCTTTATTGCATAGGAGCTCAGTCTGTTGACCATAATAGGAGTTCCAATTTATGGGCAAAAATGCTCTTAATGACACATAGGATTTCAACATACACATTTGCTTTTGATTAAATTCTGTAACACATTGGTACACCCATGTAGAACTGACATTTGTCTTTATGAATCTCATGTAAAATGACACTTTGAGTCATGCTTAAGGAATTTACAAGAAGAACATGACAAAACAATGTCCTTTTTGTGAATAGAGCCCATATTGTAAGCTTTTATTGCTTTACCAGTAATACATAATTAAATATGTCTACAAAGTCTGGCTTTGATCCTGGGGCTTTCTTCCCCGGGTTTAAGCTAGATACAGTTCCTGTATCCACGGTATGACTACATAGTAGGTAAGGTTTATATCCAGGCTGCACTTTTAAAATCAAGTCTCTTGTGAATTCATTGTACTCCCAAAATAATCTCAAAGAACAGTTTAAAGCTACAATTACACTAAGATTTCAAGTCAAAAGGTCTAAGAAGAGATTAAGGGTAGAACATGGCTGCAGATGGGCAGCAGCAGGTGGGATGTGCCACAAAGAGTGCTCACTGTTGCTGTGAGGCAGCAGGTCTCATGCAGCATGATCCCTGCAGAAAGCTGAGCTCAGCATCAGCACAGAGCCCTGCTCTGCAGACATCAGGGATGGGGCTCACCCCCAGCCTCCAAGCAGCAGGTTATGGAAAAGCTGGGAAGGGGAAAGATATGTTGGAATTCTGTAGAAATACAATGGAGGATTCCTTTAAAAAATAGTTTTCTCATGATATCTTCTTCCTTTCCACATCATTGCTTTGCCAAAATCTTCTTAACAGGAGAATTATTAACAGCTGACAGTTATTTTGCTTTTAGGTTGTCCTGAGCAGTCTCTTGTCTGAGAAATGCTACGGGGCTAATGAAAGCAGTTTGATTGAAGGCAACTAACTTGATATCTTTCCAGTGAGAAGTGGTTTAGTTTTAAGAAGTGTTCAGCATCTGAAGTTCATTTGTAGAACTTCTGTAATAACTATCCATTTACTTTCATGACAAAATGTTGTCTCCAGTTCTTCCATGATGTTTTTCTTTGAGATATTTGCTTTCCAAGGCTATTTGGTTATAGTTCTTTGATTGATAACTGTGCAATTAATGTGACCTAGAAGATTTTTGGGTATCTGCTTAGGAAACCTGATACACATACACTGACTGGATACATTTTGCATTGTTAAATTCTAATTCCATATTTTGCAAACATTCCTAGAAGGACAGTCAGAGCAAACAAAGAAGGGTGTGAATGTTGCCAGGGAGGATTTACACAAGGACTGACATGTGCAGAAATCCCCTCCTGCCCCATACTTTCAGAGCTGCAGTGCCTCACTGCTGACTTGAGAGACAACCAGGCTGTGTAGGGCAAGGTGGTGAATAGGGGAGGCAATGACTGTGTATTTGAGTAAGAGAAATGTTTGCATCATGTATATGGAAACTGAGATGTTTCCATATCATCCTAGAGGATGTTCTTAGAGGATGGCTGCTGGTGAGATGAGGCAGAGGCCAGGGAATTTAGTAGTAGCTACTGGACATGCTGGGTGCTTACATCCCTGAGAAGGAGGATCTCAGGCTCATTAGAACAGCAGCCTTCTTGCAAGGAGTTGATACTTGCCCTTCCTCTGTGCAGCAGGAAACACAGGAGGGTTTGATGGAGTTAGTAACACCTTCATCTGTTTTTAGTCAGAGCTCAGTTTTCAGTTATGTTCCACGTTCAGCACTTGTTTTTCACTTCTTCTGGAGATACAGCCTGCATCAGTGCCATTGGTCTGTGGCATAAATTGGAGCCTAAAATGGAGCCAAATGATAAGCTTTGTGGGAATCTGATGGCAGAATAGGAA
The DNA here is from genome assembly GCA_016647715.1 of Pavo muticus. Lineage (NCBI taxonomy): Eukaryota > Metazoa > Chordata > Aves > Galliformes > Phasianidae > Pavo > Pavo muticus. The sequence continues at coordinate 487,337 of JACDJE010000083.1, forward strand.
ACAAGAATGAACAACTGCAAGTTAATTCATGACTGCAGGAAAGCACCTGAATTTACACAGTAAGAACCTTCAAATAATCTGCACATGGGTTCTAATCTTCATTTTCAGTATGTGAATAGCACTCCCTATAGTTATGGTTTCTAACACCTCTTAGGAGACTTCACTGTCCATTGTCCTTGGTATCCAGGCTTATGCTGTTCATATGGAATGCTGTGTATCTGCCTTTGATCAATGGCTGAAAATCTCAGCACTGAGAGTTAAGCCATCATATTCCTAAAAGGTTGTTTTTTTTTCCCAAAGTAAAAAGCAAGCAAACACAGTAAAGCAATCCTAAATCTTCTAGTTGCTGTAGATGAACAACTTGCAACTAGCAGAAGGGTTGTCCTTGAATGAGGTATGTTTTTTTATTCTGACTTTACCAATAAGTAAGCCTTGTATTTCCTGAGTGGAAATTTTCAAGGGCAGATTAGGTAAATTCTCATAAATGTCCCACCTGCAGTGAAGATGCTTCGCCCCCTCAGGGCATATGTTCTTGCTGCACTGCATCTATACACCTTTAAAGAAGATTTTAAGGGACTTACCTTCCACTGTCTGTGCCTGTAACCGTGGCACCAGGCCATGTGACTGGGACCTGGCTTCTCTCAATATCACAAGTCCCTGTGCAGTCACCTCCTGCCCATAAAGAGAGGGAGGGATGACCAGTTTCACAAATCCCCTCGGTTAGATTACAGTGAAAATAATACCCAGAGTCTAAAGGCATCAATTTTAATGAGAATCTCTGTACTACAATTATCTTAAGTGTCAGTACTCTTACAATTGTATCTAAGCTGTGCAGATGAACTGTACAACTTTATAAGAAGTTGAAATAAGCCTTGTGTTACTTGGCAGTTTATGGGGGAAAAAGAAAGAAGGGTGGGGAATAGGGATGGACAGAGGAAGAAACCACCAGTCTGTGTTCCAGTGTTGGTCCAGCCACCTGGAGTCCCCTCTGTCTGTGAGAGTGTTCATCCGGAAGTCCTAAAGTTCTGAAGTCTCCCTGAGCTTTTCTCAGATGTCTTTTTATGCCTGCTAGATTTGCAGCATTCACAACCAGCAAGTTCACTGTCAACAGCTCCACAGTCAAAACTCTGCAATCAACAACTCTGTTTGAACAGGGAGTTTTGGCCAAAGCAAGGCCGCCTGTCTCCTGAGGGTTCCCTCCTCCAACCATATCTTCAGCCGTTAGCCTGTTGTCATGGCAATGGTTTTATCTTGCAACTGTTTGAGACAATGCCAGGCATACCACAGATAAAGGGTTTTTCGTTGGTCTGCTTCTCTCAGTTTCACAAGTTGCCAGTCACTGCGCCGACAGCGTGGGGCAGAAAGGATGAGGATGTGAGAATGACTGAGGAAGAATTTGTGTGAGGAGGGAAGTTTGAACCAGAGTTGTTTGCGGTGTCATGATTAAGTTTTCAAAAAAATGCTGAAATATTCACCTTCTCTCTCTAATGGCTTTCGTGATAATAATGTTATTTTTTAAACACTTTTTACCGGTTTTCTTTCCTGTCTACGTTAGATCTGGATACAACCTACTCTTGTACAATTGTGCTCCCTTCTCACTGCATTTCTAAAGCCTGCTTACTGCATAGTCATGCTCTTGTTCATGCTTTACTTATTGGATTCACAGTGATGTTAAATTTGTTGCATCCTCAAAACAGAGATGTCCTATTTATCACTCTTACCTATCGAACAAAGTCTCTTATATTACTGATAAAATGGGCAAACAGCGACAACTTAAAAGATTTTGACATTGCAAGAGAAGCAGAGCAAGCCATGTGATCATTCTGTTTTTACACAATTCCTCTTTACACAATTCCTCTTTACACAATTCCTCTTTACACAAATCCTTATTTCCATATGAAGCTTGGGTTTTTTCCTTGAATCTCCTAACCAATCTGACTGTGTCTTGCAATGCCATTCTTTATTTCAGCACATAGCTTTTTTTTTTAAGCTTTGGTTCAGTTTTAAGTATCCTGGATGCAAAATGTCTGTTCCTCTCCTTTAATTCTTCCCATCTCTATTACACTGACAAAGCTACACATAAATTGACATGACAAGTGGCAGACTTCAGATACAGTACGTCTTCTGTTAGGTGAATACACTTCAGCGCCCAAAGGATGCTGTGCTGTTCTTGTGCTTCTCTTCTTCAGCTTGTGCGGGGAACTGCCTTCCCCCATGCTCACGCTTCTCTGCGATTTCAGTGTCGCTGACAGACTTATGTTTTCTTTACATTCTTTTGCACCAGAGCTATGGTAGGACCTAGCTCACATCATAGATGCAAGAGTTTCTCACAGCTCTTGGTTCTCAGGTTTTGTGTGAGGGAGGCTGGATATTGGAAATTATCAGGGAATTTAGGGCTGACTTCTCATGTGTGTACTTACAAGTCATTTATTCCTATGACTTTTAACTAAAGCTATGTTTCCTCTTAGTATCTTACCATCTTGTATCTCAGTATCTTACAACAACCATGAAAGTAAAATGCAATAGACTAAAGCAATAGACTATTCAACTGAGAAATGGGCTGTGCAGAGACAAGTATGGGACTTAATAGTTACAGTATAGAAGAAGCTGCATATAAAGTTGTCTCCTTCCTCACAGTAAGATGAGACTACAAGCAGCCTGTGTGACATCCTAACATTCGCAGTTGAACTGCGTGCATGAAGCGTGAGGTCACAGTATGCTACCAGAAAGAACGTAGCTTTCCCATCAGAGGACGTTTAGATTGCATTAATAGCTGGCACTCAAAGAGAATTTTGGAAATATGGAGCCCAACCTGATCCATATACTTCTGTAGGAATATTGATTTTTATAAAGCTATCCCAGATAACTTGCACTGGCACTTGTAGTAAAGCCTCGATCTGGTACTTCTTGAAAGAAAGAGAACTCTACATCTTCATTCAAGCATAGGTATTTCAAAGCAGATATTTGCAAACTCAGAAAAAAAGACCTTTTCATTAATCCATCATTCTGGAAACAGTCACACTAACCCACAACCACATACAAATACAAAAATCCTAATGGGACTATTTTCTTACTAAGCTTGTAATAGTTTACATTCACCTAATGGCCTGGGGTTATAAGCAAACTGCTCAATTAGAGAATTTAGGCTGGTTGCCCACATATTTTAGAGCAAATTATCCCTTCACAGATGCAGAACCCCCTATATAAAATGCCTAAACAGTATTTCCTGTCTAAAAAAAAAAGCAAAAAATACTATTCCCTAAATTCCCACCTTAACCTACCGAGTATTTCTCTTTATGCAGGCATAGCCATTTTTATGGAGAAATACTTGTTTTTGCCTCACCTAGCTCAATCGAGACCCTTTTGCTGGAATGTTTTTAACCTTCTGAGCAGCTAAAAAAGGCTAATGCAACTTAAAACTTTTTTTGCAAGTTTTTGAGAAGTAGCTTCTTACTCTCCTTACTAGTGACAGTGAAACTGGGAGGTCTTCTGCAGGTATTCTGGCCTTCTGAAGCTGCAAGGGTAATAGACCTTCACCCTTCAAAGGGCACTCTGAATTTGGATTTATCTTTTAGCTCTTGTACTAGTACTACTTTTTCTACTGCTGCTTTTATTTAGAAGAGAGGCTGATGATTTCAACCTATAAACACCCATTAAAAGTTCCTCACCCTATTATGCTGAGCTGCTGCTCTTAATTGTATGCAGCTGGGTGGATCATTGAATTCTTCTTTCAAACAGGGAATTTAAAACTACAGTGATCCCAGTTATCAGCTGCTCACATCACACCCACTTCTGGAATCAAGATAAGTGTGACTCTGTGTGCAGAGAGCCAGTATCTCCCTCAAACAGCTCTGGGATCAGACCAGACACAGTCCCCTTCACAAATGGTAATATTTTATGTCTATGCTGCAAGCGACTTGACTGTTATGATCATCAGTATGGTGTCTTTTCTCCTGTCTGAGATCCAGGCTAAAGAATCAGGTTGCTGCTACCTTTTTGCCTTGCTGAACTGTTTTGAAGCATATGAAGGCTTTTTTCCATGATTTCAGTCAAGACAGGAGCTTGAGTTAGTTGTCCTCACAGAAAATTCTGCTGAAGTCAGAGTGGATTGTCTTAATCTGAAGACATAATTGAGCTCAAAATTTGAACCTATATGTAATATCTTTCAACTTAATAACCAAAAAGCCTTTTTGTAAAGCAGTAAGGCACTGAGGAAACATTTGAGCACTGAAGGACATCTTAGAGCAGCTGTGCCCACTATAGTTGATGTGATTAACATTTTCAGTTCTAACTGCCTTGCGCATTGAAAAGCTTTGCATAGTCTGATCTTTCATAAAAGTCAGAATCTGTGGGATTTCTCCAGTGTGGCACCAAACACAAGCTGTCACTTTTGAAGGTATAGGTGTTATAAAATTAGGAGAACAGAATAATATCCTGGACTTGCACACAGCTCAGATAACATAGAAACAATGATAAATAAAAAAAACCCATATGCTTTCTTGCAACTTTGCTTGTCTGCAAAAATAGTGAAGGGAAATAGTAGAGAAAATAGTCGAAAATTGCCAAGTAATCTATGAGAAATGTGTCACAGATACACAGGAGGAGGTAGGCACGGAAAACACAAGTTTTTTTCATTCTATTTCTCCTCAGGATACCCACAACTGAGCAGAACCCCAGTAGTGTTTTGGGAAACAACCAGTTAACATATTCCATTTAGACAATGATGGAGGATTAGGGTCTAAATTTGCTCAAAGAACAGAGAAGCTGCAAATTCAAGAATAAGAATACTGAAGGATGAAAGGTGATGTCAGTGCAATACAAATAGTTGAGCACAGCATGAAGAAGCAAGGAATAATTTCATATACAAAGCAATGAATTAATAGATAGATGTCAATGCACATACTTTTGCAAGCAATGCTAAAGAAGGAAGAATTCAGGAAATTTTGGAAATTTCAGGAGAAATTTAAAATTAGTGGCCTGCATGTGGATATTCCCCTAATAGGATAGTCACGTTCTTAGGGGAATTGGTGGCAGTTCCATCAGTAGGTAAAGGATAACACTCAGGAAGATTCTTAACTTCGCCAGAAAAACAAAAGGGAAACAGCCATTGGTTTTCTCAGATCTGCTGGTTAAGCAGGGTTTCTTCTATTAATATGAAATTTCCTTGTTAAAAAAAACAGGGTAGATTCCTTTCAAATCTAAGAAACATATCAAAGGAATACGCTAGTATAATAGGACTCAGGATCAAACCAGAAATTCTGTAGCAGCCTGAATAAAACCAAAATGCCCAATCTCTCTGTGTGATAGAATTTGATTAAAGTTTATTGGCTTCTTACTACAATTTCCAATTTGACAGGCCCTACTAAAGCTAAAATTGAATTTCATATACAAAGCTTATGTGGTTATGTTTGTTATTAGCATTGTCTTCCCCAGAGATATTTGAATTTTGTTTAACTGAAAAATAAACAAGTTAAATAAACGAATTGCCTGACTAAGACACTTATATGATGTGGTCTTTTCCTTTCATTCTAGAGATTGTGAGTTTTGGGATGCATGTTTAGGAGTTTGTGGTTGCTTTACTTTAAATCTAATACTACGGACTTATAATGTTTTTGTTCAATGTTCTGCTCTTTTCATATAAAGTTCTGTGTCCTGGCCAATTTATGACCAGACTTATCCAATAAACAAGTTTGTAGGAATTCATTTATAGATTGTTAGAAATATGTGTGGTGCCTGTACTTTTCCCAGCAATAATGTAATGATTTATTTTTACTGTTAATTTTAAGTTAAATTACAACAACAACCAAAAAAGGGGGAAATCATTTGCATACATCAGAAGTTACTTTCCTAAATATACTGGAAAAAATCAGAAGATACATATAGGTGAAGGCTAGAACAATGCCCATTGAGTACAGATGGGCTCCTCCACTTTTAGATGCCTCTAAAACATTCAAAAGAGACTTGATTTCCAAAGTTAAGACACTTAGTACTTTCTAAAAATGAGATCTCTTGCAGTATTTCAGCCGAACCCACTGAACCCCTCTGAAAGTATTCTTAGGAAAGTAAATTGGAAAGTAAGCAGGCAAGCCAAACAAGGAAGATTATGATCTGTAAAGATGTTTGTTAGATCAGTATAATTCAGTATGTTACTGAGTAGGAGGTATATATTCGTACCGTGGAGGGTTCCAGGACCCAATTTGCTAGCCATGAGGTATTCAAGTGCAGAACAGAGACAGCACCAAACTGTTTACAACTTACATACAGGAAACAAACAGAAGACAGATGGGCTGTGAATAAGAGAGTATTGTGTTTTTTTCCCCAAATAATTTTATTTTCAGTGATCTTCTCTGTGCACAGTGGTGTTAGATCTTTTGCGAAAATGAAGGTGTTGTGGTGTTTTGAAAAACAGACTCCTAAGAGAGAGAACCAGCACGATAAGAATAAGTACGTTTCCATTGTACATTAGATTAAAATGTTCAAGTTCAGTGTCTGCCTTTAAGATAATTAAATGAATGTGTAAAATAAGACTGTCCATTGTAAAGAAGTGACTGACATGTATAAAAAGCAATATAACAGATTTTTGTGCTACTCTGCCATGAAAGAACTCATCTACTACTGAAAAAAATGTCTTAAAATAACTCAGACCCAACAAAAACGTATATTCTGCTCTAAAGCAAATCTCCTAGACTTCACTATGTACTATTTTCCTCATATCCTAGTAAACTCTTCTGAAGAGGACTCAACTTGATGTGCTGCCTGTGTTGAAAAAATGAATCAGAGTTCATCTAATATATTTTAGTCTGGTTTATGTTAGTTAAAGAATGCGAACATTATTTTACATTTCTTTCCCCCAACATCCTGTCCCCACTCTACCTTTGACTTCTTACAGCTTGCCCTTACTTTTCACCGTCCTATCCACCAGCTGATTATGTGTCAGTATTTGAGCAGAACATGAAGAGCGCCCAAACAATTTTCAGTAGAAACAGAATTAAATGCTCCGAAGTGCTAGCTTATAAATGTGTTTTGAAAACTCGAGACATATATTAATATGAATCTAAACACTTCTGTGTCATCAAAGCAGCCTTGGAATGACCTTGAATCCTATCATTTGGAGTCACTGGAGTTATTTGTTATTACAGGGATTATTAATATTCCTTTTTCTTTTTTCATCTTCTACATATATTTAAAGAAATTGCTTTATATTAAGAAAACAAACGTATTTGACATTGTAATATAATTAATTCAAGCTTTGTTTCAGACATTTACTAAAAAAGTCATGTTGACTTCATTGGGAGTTTTGCATGTGAAGTCATAGTAAATTCAGATCTTATCTAAAGCTTAAACTGTAATAGCTTTGGCAAAGAATAGTAGCTGAGATACGTTCTGAAATTCTGAATGTTTTCAAATTTGTTTTTTTGAAAGTTATTTGAAAATAGTGTGTGTGAAAAGACTAACAGAAGTTATATAATTAAATATGAACACAAAGCAACTGCTCTTTGTCCTTCTGCTTGCATGATACTCATTTGCTTTCAAGGGGAGCTCTAGTATTTGTCATCTTCAACTGAATGAAATCACAGAGTTTTACATGTGGATTTTATTATATGAATTGTTTTATAAGCCTGCTATTTAACGTGATTATATGAATTATGAACTGTGATTTTATTTCTTTCATAATCTTTGTAGAACTTGCCATTACTTTTACATGTCTATGTCTGGTAATACACACCTTTGAAACCGTGCCAAAAATATTTATTGTCCTATTTCTGGCATTCTGGGACTATGTGGTTCCGTTTGGTTTCCAACCAGAATAAAGGCTATTGGCAGATCCAGTACTTGGTACTTTGCTGAAAACAATTTTATATGCAAATTTAATACTTCATTACAGTAAGCTTTTGAAACAATCACTAGTATGTATGAAATGCCTTTAATGTAGGTAATGTTCTATCTACTATTTTGAACAGTTATCAAAAGCAAAATATATGTACTAATTAGAACTTTCCTTCTCATTGCCTGTCTCCTCCAGCTTGACTAATCGGCAAGCACTAAAACGCAGTCAGGTTGAATTGAAATGGCATACTGTGCCTGCACTTGTTTGTGTTCCATACGCACGCACAGAACCCTGGAAGGGAGGCTCACTGAAAGAGCAGCACATTTCCATTCACCCCTTGAATCACATTCACTTGGTTCCAAATTCCATTTTTCTTAATCAAGTAAAAATTCTCTTAAGGTCAGAGGAGTTTCACTCAAATAATTTCATAATTTGGCCTTTATTCTGTTGGGTTAGTTCACACTTAGCCCAGTAGGCACAGCCATATTTAAAAGGCTATTGGATAGTATTCTTTATTTTATTTAGCTTCAAGGAAATACATGTTAATAAAATTTAAGGATGTACTTGAGTGTTTATTGAAGAGGAGGAATCCCATTGAATCAGAACCCTAATTTGTTTAAACAGTAAACTGCTCCAGGAAGCAAAAATAATATAGCTGACTTAGGTGTTAGTACAGCTCAAATACTTGCAGTGAGAATAATCAGGCTTTCACTGGGAGACTGGGGAAAATTGATTTAGTATGGTTTTTTTAACAGAACATTGAGTTATGGTTTACACAATCATTTTTCTATCTATAAACATATATTACTCATTACAACCATTAAAGAGTCAGATGCTTGAAGTTATGCCCATCAGGGAAGGGTATGCACTTCTATGTGTATCATAAGTGCTTTGAAAGCTCCATACACGATTTGAAGCAAACTTGTCTCAAATACAGGCAAAACCATCTTCCTGCTTCTCATGTGTCAAGTTCATACTAGGCTTCTTCTATTTGTTCATGAGATGCTAGTGACAGAGTAAACACATATTTCAATGTTTTATGAGAAAGTACTTTCCTGATTCACTGTGCCACAAAAATAATCCAGAGTTTTACCATGTTTCCAAACACGCTGTCAGAGACTTATAGTAGTCAAATGAAGATGACAGTGCCATTCTTTTTTTAAACTTGATGGAAAAAATTCATAATCTAGGGTGCCAACCAAGAGCCACAAAGGTGTTCTTTCTTATATATTTATTTAAATCTTCCAAATGATTGCTTTTTTACTTCAGAACAGTAACAAGCAAAATAATAATAGTTTCCTGAATTGGTAAAAGTTAAAATGTTCCCACATAGCTATGTCAAAAAAATTACTATTTTTTTCTGAAGTGGAATTAGACAAGACATTCATAGATTCCCATTAATTACTATGTGTTTATTGTTTATGAAACGCCACATGCACCCATTCTGTTCAGGATGCCCAGGAAGCAGAGTCTGGGCCCCAAGAAACGTGACCTGCTGCTGGCTTGATTCAGTTTGACTTCTGCCATCATGGCTGGCTGGGCATGTTCTGCTGGGGATGCCATGTGAGGAAGCTACAGCAAACCAGCCCCAACAGCTTTACTCAGCCAGCCTTATAGGGTAGCTGTGCAGGTGGAAGGCAGAGCTGAGTGACTAGTGCCTGGACAGTGTTCCTGGCAGCTCAGACTTGCTTTAATTACTGAAGTGCCTCCAGTATGTGAGGAAGTGACCTGAAGAGAAGCTGTGCTGTTGAGGAAGCCCCTGTGGCGTACGTCAGTGAACACAGGACTGGCTAAGAGAAACAGAGGAGCTGTGTCACAGCACTCTGCCATCACTGCTCAGAGCAATGAGACATGCAATGGCATGTAATTCTCAAACTCTTTCATTGACAACACTGTGAAAGTACTGGTGAGATGGCAGCAGATGCAGACAATAGTCGATAGTGCTATGGATTAGTAGGGTCAGCGATCTTAAAGCTAGCTGCATTCACTCTTTTGCTGCAGTGACATCAGAAATTGCAATGTAGACAGTGTTTCAGTTTCAGCATCTAAATGAGTTAAACTAAACAGACTCGCTTAGTCTCATTTCGGGTCTGCTTTAAGAGGGGTCTGCTTTAAGAGGATGCTGAGCATACTTTGGGAGCCTAATTAAAAACCTCAAGTAAACGCAAATTAGCAAAGTTGAACTTCTCCTAACCAAATAACATTTTCCTAAGGATGTATAGGACCATATATTTATTTAGAAAATAAATCAGATTACTAGACTGCATTTAATGCTGATCAATGTGTGCTACAATTGTTATCACTTCCCAAGTGCAAAAAACAGGGTGCAAGATGAAAACATTTAAAAGAAGTTTATTACTGATTGTTCAGTATTCTGGGAGGGAAGGGGCTAAAAGTGCTGAATACTCTCTATGATCCTGGGGAAAATTCTGGAGATGTTCTCTGCTGCTAGAGTGGTTATACAGAATCATGTCAAACACCAATCCCGCTGGTAATGAAGGATTTTAAAAGGAATAGATTTAGAGTTTTAATACTCTGTAGGGGGCAGTTTTGAACCAGATTAATTAAAGTTCTAGTCTAACTGATTTGAAGTTATGGTTCTATACTCAGATTTATTATGCTCACCAGCTACATGGGCACAGTTTCTTCTTTTAGGTAGATCTGTGCTAGTTATACTCTGAAGCAAACAGGTCACTGCATACTATCATGTCATGTCACGTACCTGAGAGACTTCTCTGTGAAAGGTTCAATAATGGTGGCTATCAATACCTTTTTAAACCTACCAGTTAAATAGATTAATGATTGCATAGCAGCGATTAGAACTTAACAGAGGAGGCCTGCTTCAAGATAGTTTTATGATGGGTCTCAAGGACAAAGTACAGTCTGGAGTGTCCTTCATGATTCTGGCTCAGCCCTGAGTCAGGGCTGGTACTTGTGGTGACTTCAAAAAGTTTATGCCATTAAAAAGGTGGAAGGCCTCTTGGAGATGTTACTGTTGGCTGTAGCATTATAAAAACAAGGAAATAAACACAACAAAACAAACAAAACAAACACCACAAAAGATGATAATTGTCTAGGTTTATTTATAGTGGACACTTTGCCACACCTTGGAAAAAGACATCAATATGCTTAAAGATTTTAGCTTAAGATTTAAATCAGCTTCTCTCCAGCAACACGCCATGGTGAAGTATGAAAACCAGGAGCAGACTACAGCAGCCTTCATCAGAAAGCAAAGAAAAAAAAACCCAAAGACTTTCTATCAGCAGAAGAATAGTGATAGATACAAGGATTTAAGCAGATGAGGCTCTGGAGAACAAGCTGAAGAGGAGGTACCCAGCCTTTTTCCTCTTGGAAAGGAAGGGTCTCATAGTGAGGAAAACAAAGCTGGATATGCAGCTTACAGCTGTGACCTCTGGAGCTGGTAGCAAAGCAACTTTGGTGCATCCACCAGCTCTGCACTGACTGCTATGATTTTGCAAAAAGAATTAATTTCCTAATGTCAAAACTGAGAATGGATGCCTAGCAGCTGACCAGACTCAGCAGCTCCACTACTTAAATCACAAAGCCGATCAGTTATCTGAAAAGTAACTGGGGTATCTTATTTGTCTTTCTCCAACCTTGTTTATTTAAGATTGGTGTACTGTGTCTGGCTGGGATGGAGTTAGCTTTTGTCCCAGCAGCCCCCATATTGCCGTGTTTGGGATTTTTTGGCTACAAAAGCATTGATAATGCACCAGTGTTTTGGCTATTGCTGAGCAGCACTTACACAGCTTTTTTCTTTTTTTTTTCTCTCTGCCCCCTCAGTGAGAAGGCTGTGGTGGGCAAGAAGGTAGGAGAGCACACACGGGGTGGCTGACCCAAACCGGCCAAAGGGATGCTCCATACCATGAATGCCACACTCAGCAGTAGAGTTGGGCTAGCAGAAGGTGAGAGACTTTGTCTTCCAGGTAGACGTCGTGGCTGGGCATCGGTCAGCTTGCAGGAGGTGATCAGTGATCTCCTTTGCACCACTTCTCTTTCATTCCTTCACTTACTAAGCTGTCTTTTAACCTGACCCACGAGCTTTCCTACCCTCACGCTTCCCGCTCTCTCCCTGATCCCTCTACAGCGGTGTGAACAAGGGGCTGTGCAGGCGCTTCCCTGTCTCCCAAGGTCAACTAAACCAAATGAGGAAAAAAACACGGGCCAGGTTACGCTACATGGTTAGATGCAGCGAGCTCAGCAGTGCAGGAGTCAGCTGAACGTGCGCGGCTTATGAATACGAATTTCCACCGCGAAGGAACTACCACCTTTCTTTCGCAGCTCTGCACACCACAGCCGTAAAACTCCTAAGCGGGGGAGCTGAGGAGTCGCGACTGCACACACATAGCAGCGCTTTGCGCTCCCCAATCTTCCCCGCACCGGCTGTGCCAGCCCAGACCGCAGAGCTAAACCGCCGCACGGCGGCCGCTCCCCTCCCCCGCCACAGCGCGCCCCGCGGCGGCGCGGCGCTGATTGGCTGCCGGGGCCGCGCGGGGGCTGATGGGATTGCCGCCGGGGCGGTCCAGCCCTTCCTTCGGCGGGCGGTGGCGGGATGCGCGGCCCGGCGTGCGGCAGGTACGTGAGGTGGGGAGGAGCGCCCGGCCCGGCTCCCCAGCGGGGACTCGCTCGCCTGAGGGGCGGATAGGGCGCCCGGCGCTTCCCGTGGGCCGGGGCTGGAGCCAACGGCACGGCCCCCGTCCTCCATTTGCTGTTGACAGCCCGCGGCCCCTGGGGAGCGCGGCGGCGCAGGCTCGGAAGAGGAACCGCGGGCGGGAGGAACACGCGGGGCTTCCCCGTGGCAGCGGGCGGGGGATCGGGAGGGAACTGCCGCCCAGCCTGCGCTGTCCGGCCCCGGGCTCTTTATGGGGCGCGGAGGGCTCCTGGGCCACCGCCCCGTGATCCGTGTCCTGCTGGTGAGGCGAGCTTCTTTTCAGTTCGGGGGAAGCGCGGCGCCTTGGGATGCTTCCAAGCAGATGGCGGTGAAGCTTGTAACTAACAAAAGTCAGTGTCTACCTCTAACAGAGGTGCTAGGGCAGGGAGCAGTGCGTGGCAGGTGATGCTCTCGTTTTACTTTCACCTGTCTGAGGCGTTTGGAGCTGCTTCTGCTTGCTGTGGGTGTCTGAGGCCAGCGAGCTCTGCGGGAGCCTGGGCTCTGGGTGGAAACGGAGCGAGCAGACTCGGACACGCAGTTCGGAGGTGGCACTTCCATCCCTGGGTGTGATGGTGAGCACCTAATGAAGTCTATGCAGGAACAAATTAGTAGGCTTGCAGAATACCTGATTTAAATGGCACTCCCCTTCACTTCGGGGTGCAATGCCTGGGTGTCTGTACACAGAGTCCCGACTGCAACTTTCTGAGCCTTCCTTCCTTTCAGTATGACTTGGTTTGATGTTATTTAGTCATCAATTTCAGTGTGTTAGTTCTTAACTTTGGGGATTTTAATTTCTGGAGAGCTTTTTAATCATAAAACTTCTTTGAACTTAGCTTGATGAAATTTGAAAGTGGTCGTGATGTTCTGTATGCTTTTGGGCCCTTTCTAAGGGGATCCCTGAGGGTACTTGGTGTTGTTTGGACCCTGCGTTAGCTCTGAAATGGAGTGCTACCTGTGCTGCTAGCTATGGGAGGCAGTCTGCCTGACTGTGTAACTTGGTGAGGTGTAGTGAGATCATCAAACCATTTTCTGAGTAGATTGGTGGATGACTTCTGTAATTGTGCGTGATCCACCCTCTTTCAAGAGAAAATCCTTTTCTGCTCCAGCTGTCCTTCTGTGGCATGTCTGCTTTTTCTTAATTAAGTTGCCTGTTTTTTGGGTAGAGGAGATGCTACCAGGAAACATGATTTTTTTTTTTTTTTTGAGACTTAGGCAATAGAAATCAGTAATTGTGTTTTCATGACCTTCTATGTAGTTTTCACAACTCTTGTATTGTTCATCTTTTTTTTTAAAGCCTAGGGTTCAGCTATCTTATTTGTACATTAAATCGGTGTTAATGTGTGTGGAATTGAGTCCTATCACAGCAGTGCGTAGTGAGTGAGAAAAACAGCTCTGTGCTGAAGAAGTGCATTCTTCTGAAGGAGAAGGAGGAAGGAAAGTGTCTGAAGTGATCCATAGTAAACACAGAAAATTCTCCATCTGGTAACTAAGGATTAAGGGACTAAATTGTAAATGTGAATTCAGTGGCCCTAATCCTCTTTGGAGAAGGGTTTTGATAATAGACTCAAAGGCAGAATCAATAAAGCCTGTTGCTCTCGTGGTTGGTATAAAATTATGCGTGTGATGACACTTGTCAGACCTGTTTCTCCTCCAGATATTTGCCAGATAGTTTGAAAGACGTATGGATAGATACCACTATGAACGTGTTACTGACAGAGCTCTGCAACACCAATGGCTGATGAACAATCTTTGCTCACGAGGCCCTCTAAATTTTCTTTGTCAGGGGTTCTGCAGCTGTGGTGTGAAGGAAAATGGCTCCAAAAGGCCATGTGAACCTAAAAAAGCTACCTGTGCTCCTAGCACCAGTGGCAGTATAATTGAAGCAAACTGGATTTGGGAACCACGTGCTAGGTTTACAAGCTTCTTAATTGGCTAGCCAACAGCGTTCATTCTGTTTTCCAATCATGACGCTATCTTGATGTGAAACGACTTGTGAAGAAGCTGTTGTCCCAGATCTACTCTCAGTGCGTGTCAAAATCTATCTACATGTACCTGGTAAAATGAGAATGGTGTACAATTTTTAGTGTTACAGAAGAGTAGTATTGAATGTTGGAAAGTAGAAAAGTTGCTGTTGTTTTACTGAGGTGAGTTACTGTAATAGTGATTGTTTGGAGGATTTCTGCAGAAGACCAAGGGGTAATAGTGCTTTTTCTGTAGCTTACCCGCTCTGTGCTAGTGATTTGGCAACAGCGGAGCTCATGTGCCCATCTGTTCTAGCTTCATTTTGGCTGCGTTTCAAATACAGATTTGCTTATCTTCAAGGATGGATTTTCAAAATCATAGGGCCTACAGTTCTGGGTTCTGAAGTCCTTGGCTCTCTTACAAGGTGAAGAGGAGGCTGTAATACAGTAGCGGTGGTGAGCAGTGCGTATCCTATGTTGTATTAATTCATTCTGACAGCCTCAGACAGTTTGGGAACGACTTTGAATTGAGATGAGATTTCTTCATCTTTCAATCCTTGGCCAAAAGTAACTTACTAAACAAACTAATAATCACTTACTTCTGCCTAGCTGGGCAGTGCTTTGTTTTTGTTTTGCTTTATTGTTTCAGTCCGGACTGGAGAGAAATTCTGTCATTCTAAGGTTCCAAGTCCATTTATTCCACCTACTTACTGATGGAAGGCTGCAACACTTCTATTTCAGGAACCTAGGCCCAGCTTATTACATTAGTGCTGTTCATGGGTTCTGGATTTGTGTAGACTGAACTACTTCTGCATGCCTGGAATTGCTTTTAGGGCCATTTAATGTGCTGGTGACTGCCCTGAGTTGTGTTCAGGGAGCACCTGCCAGTGTAGTGCTTTCCAAGAGCATGTGAAATCTCTGTAGCCTGCTTTGAATCTAAGACTGATCATACAAAGGAGGAATAATAATGCTGTATGAAAAGCTCTTGTTGATGAGTGTGAAAAGGAAGGAAATCTATGGAAGAGAGCCTCTTTCTCAGGAATGGTAGGATGTTAAGTGTGAATGTTGGGAGTGTCAACTAAATAAAAAGGAACATGAAGAGTTGAGCTTATGAGCAGCTGAGGAATTAATTGGAATTCAGTTTCATGAATTATCCTGCTTAATAATAAGTTCTATAACTTTTTTTTTTGTGCTGGAGGATTTTGGCTTGTTAGTGGTTATTTTGTGTCTATTTCTGAGTGTCCCCCTCTGTTTAAATACTTACAAAGTATAAATAAAGTTGTCCATGTTCAGGCTGATAAACAGACCTACAAGAGGGACTACAAAGCAGACTTGGTGTTACAGTAACATAGAGGTAGATAACTCTGCAGTGATATTATGCACTACATTGACATATTTAGATATTAGAATACGTTATCACTCTTGTAGAATGCTGTTAGATTGGTCTTATGTGCTTAATGCTTTACTTCTAGCTGTGAATTCTTGTAGAAGATTAATAGCTCTACCAACATTTGTCCACTGTAGAAGATGGGTGGATTAATTTCAAGATGGAGGGTAAGTAAATTATTTTAACAATGTAGTAATCTTTTGTTAGCTTGGAAGATTGGAGTTTGCAGGACGTGATTCTTAATGCCTATTTGTCGACTTCAATGCAGCTTGGAAGTTACTGCTGAAGCTTTATTTCCTTTGTGGTACCAGACCTGGTTGTTACAAAATTACTGTTTTGTGGTGCTCCATCATGATAGATACAGGAGTATCTGTAACTTTAAAGACGAGTAGCTGTTCTCAGTCCAAGTGGATACATTCAGACTATCATTCTCTATCTGTTCTTTAAAAAAATAATTTGGTAGCTACTTGTGCAGATCTGTCTTCCTAACTGTTTTTATCGGCTTGTATAGTTGAATAATATACTGAGTTTGCAAAAGTCATGAAGCTTTTGACTACGCTTTTGACTACTCTTTCTATTAGCAGATGTGAGTTGTTGAGTCTGGGTTTACATCCACATAGCGTTTTTAGAGTAAAAAAAAATAAATCATTTAAAGGTGAGAGTGTAGTTTAAATTGTCAGCCCTGCTTGGGGGGGAAGACTTTGCAATTCCGCAGTGATTTTTTGTGTTGGTCTTAGTCTTCAAATTTGTGGTCCAGTGGGTTTGGGAGGGTAATTTGTACCTTCCTACTTCTCAGAAATTAGGGAAGATTCTTAGAAGGTGGATTCCAGCTTGTTCCTAAGGGGAATTTTACTGGAGATGAGAATGCTTACTTGCAGTTGCTTATGATTTATTTAGAGCTTGTCTTTGTGTGGAATGAGTATTGGTAAAAAGGTTAAAAGTTCTTAGTTTGTGGCTTCTTGTCTATATTTTCTTCATTTTACCTCTTCCTTCCACCCATCAGTTCACTTCTTGTTTTACTTCCTACCCACGCACTTAGAATTACTGTACCCATGTAGGTTTTCATCTTTTGTGGTGTAGGAGTGGAGCCTTCAATCCATAGTCATGACAACTGTAAGACAGCGATGTGTTAGTGTCTTCTGTTTGTCACTATTAAAGTAGGAAAGATCTATTTTATATAAAGATAATAATGATATATTAATTTATTACATGTCTTTTTGTTAGGAAGCTGTTAACCTACACTAATCCTCATTGTATTGCTTTAGTCAGATTAATGTCTTTGTTCTTTCCCTTGTAAGCAGGCAAAGCCTTCTACTGTAGAAGTGTTAGAAAAAATTGATAAGGTATGTATTTGCCTCTTGGTGACTTGTTTTTGTTTGGAAATGTATGTCCTGTTTGGTCATGCTTTTATTTTAATTAAGATCATGCTATGGAATTTTAAATCAACTTGATTATTCCCTTTGCTTGTCATAGATTCTGAGTTTCATATAGACTGCTACATTTTTTTTTCCAAAAAAGCCCCAAACCACCAAACAACCCAAACCATGCCAAAACACCATCTAGTAGTTACTGAGGAACTAGAGTTTAAGCTTGTATTTAGAACGCCTGGAAGGGGTATGAATTGTGAGCTTTGCATAACTGCACAATTCTATTGTAACTAATAGTTAAACTCCCCTGTTATGGGAAATGTCACTTGAGCAAAGTTCTGTTTATCAGGCTTGCTTGAAAAGCTTCAATGTGTGGTTTGAAGTGCAAAAATTGTAACTATAGTGGTAGTAAGTAAGGTAGAGCCTGAATAACAACTTAGGCAGTTCATTAATCAGCTGTGATTTTTAGCTAGAATTTGAGACACGTCTATAGTGCACGAGGAAATGAATTCATTTGAAATATGCTGTTGATACTTTTCCTTTAAATTTAAGTACTTCTGTTGTCACTTGAATTGCAACCAAATGGTAACACTGCAGAGCGTAGCTTGATTGCTTACTACTATGCCAAAAGCATCATTTAGGTTTTCAAGATTTTAGTCCTAAGGTGAGAAAAGATTGAGATGAAAGCATGTGAAGTGCCTGGGAAGTTTCAGCAGTTTGCCATGTTAGTAGGAAAGCATTAAAAACATTAGGAATTCCACATGTCTGATAAAAGTTTTGGAATGCAGAATATACTCGGTGGAGTCTTCTGTGGTCCTAGAGACAGCCATGCATAAGATACGGAGCATTTTCAATTTGTCCCAAATAAACTAAAACATTATATAGGAAACAGTAATCATTTTCAGTAGTCCTGCCCAGTAATGATATGTGACTGCTAATACAATGCAAGTGGCCCTTACCATAAGTATAGTCCTGAGATGTTTTTATAGTATGGAAGTTATCTCTGGGGAAATAACGGCATCTATCAAAACTATGCTGAACTTTTTCTATGCAGGTAACATGTTGATATGGCCAATTTTAGCAAGCACTTAAAAACAGCTTAATAAAAGCCACAGATACATTTCATTAATAAAGTTGAACCTATTTATTTACAGGAAATACAGACGTTAGAAGAATTTAGAGAAAAAAATCAGAGACTTCAGAAACTATGGGTTGGAAGGCTGCTCTTCTACTCTTCGCTTCTTTATCTTGCCACCTGCTTAATTGTATATTTGTGGTGTCTTCCTGATGAATGGACAGCAAGGTTTTTTATGACACTTCCTTTTTTTGCATTTCCACTGATGTAAGTAAATGTCTTTTTCTTTTTTTAACGGTTGTCCCTCTGGTAGAAGGAGGTGGAGAATACTCTGTGGCAAGGGTTTGGGTTTGTTTTTGACCTTCTTTGAGTTCTCGTAACTTGCTGAACTTTTCATTTTAAAATAAATCCAAGTAGTAAGACAGACACTTTCTGTAAGGGAAATGTTTCTCTAGGGTCTGGATTTAGTATTGAATTAAGTCTTATCATTAGAAGATATTAGCATCTAAAGTTGCTTACCAAAATTATACCAGAGCTAGAGAGAGAGCTGTACCTGAGCAGCTGCAAGTTAGCATAATATAAACAGAAGAGCACTATCTTGCATTCTATTTCTGCTGCAGTTTTGGAAAAGTAACACTACTGTATGGAAGTGATACAAGGTATTTTGCCTGTATGTGAAATGAACCATATAAAATTGGAGGAAAAAGTTTGAGACTGACTGAAAAAACGGGATTTTTGATGTTAGCTGAATGCTAATACTGAAGTGACATGAAAGGTTATCAGGCTAAATATACTGAGGATCAATTTGATGTAAATAGCTTTTTTTTTTCTGTAAGTTCCTTGACTGTTTAAATAGAAAATACCCGAAGATCTTTGAATGTGAATAGGAGAGATAATTGTCTTCTCTTTTTCTACATTCCTCATGAGTGACTTGTTTTCTACATTGACTTTTTTCTATTTAAAAACAAAAAAGTTGAGTTCCCACCTTACCGAGGAGTGCCTTCACTTCTTCCCTCCTTGCCCCCAGCCATCAGCGACAAGAATTGGTCTTCTGAGCAACTTCTCTAGCAAACAGATAGCACAGTGCATTTACTACTGCTTTACGTCATAGGAATTTACATCATCTCAGATGAACGTGATGAATACCGTCTATATTTGTGCAGCATAATTGTATGGAAACCTGATTTGCCAGTGCTCTAGCTCTAGACTTGAAAGGAGGAGTCGAGTGTATATATTTGAGGATCTGCTAGATGGATTGGTGTGGATAACACGTAACATAACACGTTAAAAGATGCATGAAGTTATTCCCTTTATGTTATATTGTGTTATGTGAAATGTAGTCATGTGTTGCTGTTATAGAATCCTGAGGAGAAGATAGATGGGCAGTGCTGTCTTTTATGAAAGAATTAATTTGTGAATTAATCTTAGGCAGCAATATGAATTGCTTAGTTCTTAACTGCAATGATTTGAAGGCTTTTGTTGTTAGCATGCAAAGCTTGCTTAAGCTACCAGTGAAAGCATATAGAACAGGAAACTTTGCTTGGCTGAGATAGGAGAGCTTGTGTCGGAATGGAAAATTTACAACTGAAGGTGATGGCTTCCAGTGCTCTGGTGTGAGTTTTCACTTTGGATTTTCACTAGTTTGTCTTCCCGGTTCTTGCTTCGCTTTTTTGGAATGGTGGGATTTCTGAATAAGATCACAGGTTCAGAGCTAGACTTGTTTTTTATCATTTGTGACAGTTCATCTGATTTTTTTTCTATTAAGCTATTACTCTTCAGGTTCTTTGACAGATACGAATGGCAAACAACTGCCAGCTTGTCTTTGCTCTCAGTCAGGAGGTGCCACCCAGCAATAGCTCTACGGATTTCTTTTTTTTTTAAAGCCCTAATCAAACTGGAATATGTCTGCCTTTTCCACTTGCAGTCAGTCACCGGCTTGTTTCTGCCTTAGGTCGTTCCCTCAGTCTTGGCCCGTTACTGGTAGGGTGAGTTAACTGCTAGGATCGATTTTAAATGTGTATTGATACATCTGAGACGTTCTGTGTTTTAGGGAGATATTCTTGAAATAGAATCTATTTAAATGAGAACTATTTCATCTTGCCCTAATTCTCATATAAATGGTTTTCATTTTAAACTTGTTACGTTTGTATGAAAAGATCTGTTTTCCAACTTTCACCTCAAGGTTTCATGAATCTTCTGCTTCATGAAATCTTACCATATGTGATTGCTTAGGATAAGACTTCAGGTAGGAAAAGACTGTTTTGATCTATGCTTAATATAGAAAAGAAAGAAGTAATGCCTGTGTACCGTAGTATTCTTTCTTCATGGGAAGATGTATTTTACGTTGTTAAGAGACAAAGCTGTCTGTATTCTTAAGTTGTTACAGCACGCTTTTGGAAGTGGAATAGTTAAGCTTGTTTCTCTTACCTTGGATATGTTACTTTCACATTCCATTTGCCTTGTCTGACTTACCCAATTCATGTTGTGTTATTGCGTAAAAGCATTTGAAACTGAGTAGCCATTATATAAATATAAAATATGTTTTTATGAATTACTCTAAAGTGAGTATTTTTAAGATCTTGCATTATTTTGCTTGCTTTCCTATGCTAGTTATTATTCAGAAAATGTTTCCAGCCTTTAGGATGTGGATTTTTTTGCTTAACTGAAATATTGCTACTTCATCATAATTATAAGCAATTCTAAATTAAAAAAGGTCTTAAGGATTGTAGAGAAGCCTTTCAAATGTAAAACAGACATAGATCAGTAATTTTATCTTGAGCACAGATAAAGCTGCTGCATTGTTTGAGCTAGGTCAGCTGAAACTGTACAGAATGTGACTGGATTCAGAGCTCTGTAGAATCAATAGGAGTCAGGACAGTTACCTTTGTTTGGGAGAGCAGTTACACTATAGCTGTATCTCTTGCCTTTCATTGAATTCTTTCTACAAACCTCCAGTGTCTTAATTTTGGGAGTTAGCTGTTAGGCTTGTTTTTTTGGATAACTTGCTTCATAAATTTATCTAACAAGAAGCAATGAATAGGTAGTTTTCAGTTTCATATACCTTGAGGTTTCCAAACATTCTCATTGAGCGTCTTAGCAAGCAATGATGTTACTGCTACTGCTTCCTTAGTATTTCTACCTATAGTAGTTTGTTTAACTATTATTCCAGTTGGATTTTATTTATATAGATGTTGGTATCTTGTTGGCAATGTAGTAATTTCATTTATAGCTCCTAGCTTAAGTATTGTTTGAAGATTTGTTCTTTGTATTTGCAGAATTAAATCTCATGTGGTAAGTCTTCTGTGTGAACTGTCTGCTTTGCTAAATGACTTCAGAATTGATTACTGTAATATTTTAATTAATATAACTCTTCTTTCTGTTTTAAAGAATCTGGTTTATAAGAACACTGCTCATTTTTTTCTTTTCCAAAAGGACAGAAAGGAATAGTAAGTATTTTTCTGTCTTTTCAAGCGTAAGGAGCTGTTTGGGAATGATGCTTGTTGTGAGAAAGGAATGATGTTTGTTGTGAGAAAGGGAATATTTTGGATAATTTGGTGCTTCCAGCAATAACCTCTTGATGTTAAAAGAGGTAGTGTTAGCTACACTGTTGTTTCTGCCACAAGTCTGCAGAGAACATTAAGGCAACTGCTTCATCTCTCACTTTGCTTAGGAAATGATGGTAACTTTCTCCCCTCTTTGGACATTTGGAATTGTAATGGACTAAAATGAAGCAGAAAAATGAAAATAATAGGAGTGACTTCTTTAATAATTGCATTTTGCAAGTATTCTAATCTGTTATCTTTATGTAGAAGAGGAGAGATGTATAGCAGGTGTTAAATTTATTTGTCAAGATGGCTTACTCCCCACCAAGTTCTCCAAAATATGCTTATGCTCTCCTGAGTGTGTAAGGAGATAGGTGTGTGATGGCTGCTTTTTTTGAGAGCTATGGGAAATTGGGTGTCGTATAACTTAAGAAATAAAAATGCTGGTGTTCAAATATGTTTGTGTGTAGTTGCTAAAGTACATGCAAATTCATTCCAATGTGGAATTCATCTGTGGCAGTTGTTTGTGGTAGTTAGACTTTACCTGAGATGTTCTTTGAAAGGAATCCGGCCTGTAACAATATCTCATGGTCATATGAGCACTTATGCAGAAAAACGTCAGTGTTTTATGACTTGCAGAGCAACAACAAGGTGTTTTTAATTTGACAGCTTTTGAGTTAAACATCACTTTTGGAATTTCTTAAATTTGATGTTTACATCTTATACGCAAGCATAGGGAAATACAGTTTTATGTACAGATAAAATTGTCCATGTATTTTGTGATGCTGTGTTGATTCATCTCTAAGGACAAATATGTATTTGCATTGCACGGCCCCATAAGAAATAAAAGTGTATTGTTCTGATTCGTTTAAAGGCCTTTATTGTTATTTTAGGATATGAGGAAGTCTACTGCCTTTAAACCTGTGTAGAAAAGGTTTAAGTACTTGTTAGATCATGCTAAAGGGAATTATTTCTGGACTAGAGATTGGGCAAACCCAATTTGTGTTTTACCTCAAAATTGCAAGTCTTCTATTTAGAAAAGCGAAATAAAATACACAGCGCAAGAGTTGCAGAAAAAATGCATTGGAAAAAGAACTGGCAACTGAGTATCTCAAGTACAGTCTTTTATTCTGATATAAATTAGTATAACACATGATTCATTGGAAATGATAATTTAATACTGTGGAAGTCTACATTGGATAACTACATCAGTTTTGGGAGCCATGCTCTGAATGAGGAACGTTCCTAGTGAAACACAAGGAGGATGGGCGATGTAGGGAGATTAGGGAATATCAGTTTTTAAGATAGGTGAGTCAGACAGCTGTTGAGGAAGATTTAGGCTGATCTATCCCAAAACGTGGAGAAAATAAATGAGGTATCCTGCAGGTATTGACTTCTCTGGTATGAATGCTTTTTCAGTAGGCTTAATTAAGATAAAATATATTGGTTTCTTGATAGTAATTGCTAGTAATTGCCATTTGTCCACCTTGGAAGGGGCAAGCATGAGATGCTTGTCAAAAGCAGGGGGTAAAGAAACAAATGCCCCCTCTATAAACTCGCTGTGTTCCTTTGTGGGTGGCTGACTCAAAGATGTTCCAGGCAGTCGTGTACCAAATGCAGCCTCTGTTTCTTAAGTAATAGTTAATGACTGGCACCACTATTTGTTTGGCTGCCTGATCCCATACCACATTACAGTGCAAGCTGTTAATCTATACGGGACTACCTGAGAGGCTGTTCTAATACAAATATCAAGTTTGGTGGATGGAGATGCATTAGTTTGTTTGTTTGAAGTAATTCCTGGGATGGCATATTTTCTTTGGTCTGGCCTGGCCTAAATAGATTTTGCTCTAAGTTCTATCTCTTCTGCTGGTAAGTGACGGTAATAGTTATTCTTTCTTAGCACTCGACTTTACAGTTTGGTATGTGCCAGGTTCTAGTGTTTTATACATTTAGTAGAATGGCTTAGTACATCAAAATGGGTTCCTTCATCCTGGGAAAGTTCAAGATGTTGTGTGTTTCTTAAAGTTAGTTCCTGGAATAAGTTTTCAAAAGTATTTAATATACCTAATAAATATACATAAATAAATGCAAATGTATGTATATAAATAAAAGTATGTGTTACATTTTAATATCTTCTTGTTTCTTATAGCTTTATGCTTTTTTTGAAAACTGGAAAATGGGTAGAAACCATAATATCTTACAAGTGAACTGCTACTGTCCAGTAATATTGAGGAAGGGGAAGAGTTTTAAATAGGATTTTGTGTGTTAAGCTCTTCTTACTATGAAGGATGTAGTGGAAAACTGATTTTACCAAGAAAATATCTTCTGTACTAGGTGATGGTTTATTGCAGTGAGGTTTCCTTGAGTGCCAAGCTGTAAGCATTGACTTAAGGAGAATCCCATTGCATTTGACCTTTCCTCTCTGTTCCTTCTAGAGATAAGAGGTTAAGTGCTGCACTTATTACTTGTAGCAAAGTCTCTTACATTTAGTTGTAGGGTGACCTGGTTAGCCTACAAAACTTTTCTTCTCTTCCGTAGTCTCAAAGTATTGGAAGGGTGAAATAGATTCAGATTTGAAGTTCGGAATTCATCCGGCATTTGAAACCAGCATGTGTAAGAGGCTTACATGAAATATTGAAGCCAGTAAATCTGGTACTCAGATATATTAATACTTCAAGCATTTTATTCTGTAGTTTGACTGCTGAGATTAAGTGCATTTGGTCCATTGTTGTAGCAATTTTAATGTAGGTCAAAGCAGGGCACTAGCTAGAATTGGTTCCCCTAATGAGGAAATGGTACATAAAACTTTTTAAATAGTTATAGCTGTAAAATGATAAGTGGGCTATAATTTATGAGCAGTTTCAGGGTTGAAGATAATTTTTCACAAATTTTTTTTGCAAAGTTTACTGAAGCAGGTTTTGTTGTGGTCAGTAAACTTTAGTCATACAGGGCAAATCCAGTGTTCAGAGGGTGCAGAAATTGTCTGATGTGAAAACTGATGTGTAATGTTTCTCTTTTAGATGATGCGCTGGAAGATTTAAAATCTCAAAAGAAAAAAATAGTAAGTAAAACTTAAAGAAAAAATGGTTGTTGTGGTCCACTAAAATGTTTTTGTCTCTACAAGCTCAGCTTGATGAAGATGCATAGATGAAAAGCAGACACAGGCAGACGAGGGCTGGGGGGGGCTACTAACGTTGCTCTGTTTTCATGTGTTTTCTAGTACTCCTGCCACACAGTAGTACTGGGCTGCTTGTGTATGAGAATAAATTCTCTCCTTGTAGCTTAAATTAAGCCTTCTGTTCTATTGTTGCTAGATCAGTTAAGTGATTTAGCAAAAGATGAAAACGAGTTCTTTAAACTGCTTGTTGCTGACTATTTGTTACTTTAGGATTATAAAGCAGTACATATACTGATTCAAGAACATAGAGTGCAACTGAATTTTTAATAGATACTGTCATTTAATTTCTTGTTTAAAAATAGCAAAAATGACTTGCATTTGGATTCACTTTTTCATCTCAAATGCTTCCCTGCTTATTTTCCATGCTCCTCCATCTTATTTTTATACTATGTATTTATTCCATTACCTTCTTTCCTCTTGAAAAAGTATACTGTCTTGTATCAGTTCCATTGGTTATCTCCAGACTGTTTCTGTGAGCTGTGTGGATGAATTAACTGTATGAAACTGGTGTATACCAGGTTTTTGTATCAGATGGATCAACAGTTGATCTTGAAACAAATTTTAGATGGAAAACCATCTTGGATAACTTGCACCGTTTGCAAAGTTCATAATACTGAAAGCTGTTTCATCTCTGGCTAGTTGCTCTATAAGGAAATTGTGTGGCTTCATCTCATGTCTCTCAAGGCAAGACTCAAAGAAAAACATAAAACCTCCAACCAACCAACAATGAAATCACAAATGCAGTCCCTACCCTTGAAACATCCTCCTGAAGTTGCATTATGTGCCCCTGTTGTTTTTGATTTTTTCCAAGTGTTTATCTTGTGTGCTCTGGATTGTTTGTTTTAGTAGCTAAATTAACAGAAAACCCACAGCAAAGCTACTAAAAAGGTGTCTGATAAGAATCATATGGCCTTCAGAAGGCAAACAGAATTCACTGATCTTCCACTGGGCTGGAAGTACTTTGTAAATGTAAAAACGGGACGGTAAACTGTAACCTGATTATGTCATTGTCCTTTAGTAAAGAGGATTTGCTAATTTATATCTGCTAATCTTTATTTTAAAGAATCTATTAAATGGAAGTGTCCTTTGGCTGGAGAGGTGATAAAAAGGGTTGGAGATGCTTAAATTTTGTAGGAATGAAATAAATGAATATGACAGCTATATTTTTAATCTTATTTTATGAAAACAATAACTGAAGTTAGTTAATCTTTCCAATTTACACAGTTATTGAGTTGTTTTGAAGGGAGATTTCTGAGAACAGGAAAAGCTCAATGGAGAAAAGAAGAGCCTTTGGAGTCTGGAGTGTAAATCTCTCAATTTAAATGGTTTTCTGAGATTGCAGTAATTCTTCGTATTCTTGAAGAAATAGTCATGCTGAACTAGTGTGTGAGTTTCTTGGCTTTTTTTTTTTTTTAGATGAGACTAAATCAGGTAGATAAGTCAGGAAAAAAAATGGGGAGGTTTCTCTGCTTGGAATTGATGCCACTGAAACATGATGTAAATGTCTTGACTTTGCATATGCAAAATATATAATGTTAAGAAAAAGGTTCTTAAAAAAAAAAAAAAAGTCAAAACAGCAGCAGAGGTGCCAGCCTGCAATCATTGAAGACAAACTTCTAAGTAGAACTTCAGCTCAACTATTTTTCAGTCTGAGGACAATGAAGTCTGTGATTATCTCCTGAGCTTGTGGGTGCCTGATTCCTAGCAAGGAAGCAGAAGTCTTATTAGAGCCCATTGAATTGGTGTGGTGTTGGTATTTTTGGCTCAGAAGATTTACTTAGAAGTTTTGTCATAGTTCAAAGGTATTTAATTAAGCTTGAATCCCACTGTGTTGAAATGAGCTGAAAACAGATGCAGGTAATGAGATATGACTAGAATTTGTATTCTAGATAAAAACATTTCTAGAATTGTGTTATAACGATTATGTAATAATGTGATTTTTTTTTGCAATATTTAGATTTAGTTTTAGTTTTGTATTAATTTCCTTAGTCCCATCTGTATCAACAAATACCTGTAGCGATACCTTCTTTGTAGTTAAAGAAATGAAAACGAGGAAAAAAACAACCAACCAACCAAAAGCGTTCATGCAAAGTAACGGAAGGGAGAAGGACAAGATCATATTTTTTTTCCTGTTGGATTCTAAGTAGCCAGTGTATTTGCTAATAGAAATGGTTACTGAGATATTAACATAGTGGTCTTCAAACAACATTGGAGTACATAAATAATGTATTTCCTGCTTATTTCTAATGCGGATGGTCTAGGCACTATGAGCCTGCCACAATAGCTATAGTTTTTCACTTCATTGAAGCTCAACTGCCTGACTGCTGAAGAAACTTTAAAGACAGTTGGCCTTTTGAGAAGTATTACGGAACTTGAGTTTTTCTGGCCTGTGGTCTATCTTTTCACTGGTGATACTCCTTAAGTTCCAAAGGGCGCCAACAACAGAGTAAGCTCCTCACCTACCAGACGGAAAGCCCTGGTGGTTGTGCCATGTGAGCTGCCAAACGGACCCTTCAGTTCTTCTTAGAAGAGTTCAGTCTTTGGTAGCATAGTCACATGGGTGGTAACGTGGGTGAAATATCTGACAAATACATTTCTTCTTGAAATATCCATTAATATCGTCTGTTGAGACGAAATACACAGTGTGTTTAATACTTTGCACGGGGTTGAGTCTGTACAGTATTGCTTCCTTAGTGGTCTAAAACATGCTGTGATCCTCTATGGTACAGGGGTAAGATTTGAGTGCATTAGCTATAATTAAGGCACTACTTCAAGATACTTTTTCCATTGTTGATCATAAGGGATACTCTGGTTGTGTTTGTGATACTGTAACTGTCTCTTTGGCCTCAGTTCTTTGTCAGTTAATGAAGCTGTCAACCCTTAAGCCTGAATGTGTTTAGATGAGCAAGTTCAGAGGGTTAAACAGATTAAAAGCAAGGGCGCAGGACATGTATTAAGCTGCTAGAAGTGGGAATTAAAAGAGACTTTACCTGGAGTAGCGGTCTTAAGGATGGGATAACTCTTAGCCTGAGGACAGAGTTGCTAAGACAGCATAGTAATTACTGACCATTGTGTGAGCCCAGCCGTGCCTACCCGATATACTGCAAACTCACAATAGGAAGCTCAAAGTGTGACTAAAAATTAATTCTACTGATGAATGATCAAGGTGTTTTTCTTGTAGAGGTGTTGCAGCGTTCATAGAAAACGGTTACTATTGTGGCTTAAATTACTTCCTATTTTAAAGTTGCTTTTGTATGTGCTTGCATATCTTGTACTGTAGATTGAAATTACATTTTTGCTATGCTGAAGATTAGAGAAATACTTCTCCATACTTCCAGTGAGGTTTGACGTACCAAGTAATTCAGTTTAAGAACTCACAAGGTAGTGTGGTGGTTAAGTAGCTTGCACTGTGCTAATACTTCAAATTTCCATTTGCTAAATCACATTGACAAGATGCTTAAAATACATTACTCATATTACTTTTCAGTATAGGCAACTATGTGGTTGTCATTTGGAAAGGAGGCCATCCATGCAATTATCCATAGGAGAGAAAATGGTACACAACCATGCTGCTTTAAGATATGGCTAATTCTGTGAGTTAGTTTGGAAATCCATGGTTAGGGTGGTATTAATCTTTATAGAGAATTCACTCATGATTCTGGTTACTCAGCATTTCAGCTTGATAAACTGTGAATTTTGTTTTGGTAGGAGGTGGAAGATGTTTTTGTGGGGGAAAAAAATTGAATCTCAGAGAAGGTTATTATGGAGAAGAGCATAACTGTGGAGCAATTTGCTGTGTTTTTGAGCCATTGTTCAGCACTAGGTTAACCTTTTCTGGGGTTGTTTCAAAGTAATGGATGATCCAGAGGTCAGTCATTTGATTTGCATTTGTAAAAGAATTTGTGGTAGTGTACAAGCAAGTTTCTTCTTCATGCAAACTTATAGTATTCCAAGCTTATACACACAGGCCATTATTTGCTTCTAGTATTTATACCAATTTGCTTAAACAGTAAGGAAAGTTTGACCTCCTTACAACTTTTTTTGATATTGTCAGCCAAATCTAACTGATTCCAGGAAGATATATTCTATAAGTGAAACCATGGGATTTGTGAGCGTACTTATAGATATCTTGACAGTTTTTAGAAGTTTTCAAGAAATCTGTAAAAGCTTGATTGTAGATGTGAATTCTCATTCAGTTTCAGCTTTGCTGGATTTATAAAGCTATGTGTAAACTTCAAAATGTGAAGAAGAACTTGTTGAATTATCCCATAATTCGATAACGTGAGAATGACTGTGACATCTGAATCTTGTGACAGGAAAGTGTCAAGTGATGGTGGAGTATTCTGTTTCTTCTTCACCTAGAAGTCATCTTGTCTTGCTGAGGTTTCCTCATTTTCCTGTGTTGCTGTAAAGACAAATGCATGCATTATATGGTCATTTATATAAGTGACTCGGGGCTCCTCCTTTTGGGGACCAGATACTGACATCGATTGCTAATGCTTCCCCACTTTCCCTTGCTTACATCATCCCTTCGCGTGAAGGATTGCCTCATGGTTTGCACTTTAATAAGCAATAAATGCTCTATTTTTCCTCTAAGACTCTTAATTCTGATCTTACTGCACTGTGTGGCATTTCTTTTATAAGTTAGTGGGTTAACTCCAAAGTCCTGCAGAAATAGAAATTGAGGAAATTCATTATTATTATTTTTACTTCCCTATTCGTTCCCTTTTTGTTTCAACAGTCCTTAATTAGCAGCTTGTGTAGTATTCCTCGCCTTGAACTTCTGGTAGTGTGTGTAGGAGTGAGCTGTTAAATGGGTACTGTGTATCTGTTAAATGGAGTGGAATTTATTTATCTTCTGAGGTCTATTTGTGATTCTGAGGTTTCTCTAACGGTAAAACCAAGTGCAAGGGCTGTATACACGGCTGAGAAGTTAGTTTCTCACTAGTGAAATACTTGCCTAAAAGTCATGTTAATGTGCACCATTTATTATTTTAGCAGTGATAAATGACTTTGGGGGAATGTAATTTTTTGACCACTGACCTTTTCAGTTTTGCAGCTTATGCCAACAGCAAATTTAACAAACAAACAAGACCACTTTTAGCTGAGCGTGGCCATTAGTCAGCATATCCAAGAGAAAAGGTCTGCTTAAGATACTGTAAAATGCATTATAATTTCTATGTATATTTGCTATTTGTCATAACTTTAGCTATCTGTTTTAAAGTTAAGCTTCTTCTGATGTTGACCGTTAACCACTAAAATGATACTTTACTAGTGATTACTTTTTTAATTAAGCCCATGTATTAGCTATAAAGCCACTTGAGTGCATTGTAAATAAAACGCTGTAATAATGAAGTGCTTTAATTACGCTCCCTGAAGTATGCATAGTTCTCAGTAAATTTTTTTATTTAAATTCTTAACATGTTCCCTTTTTTTCTGAAAGGCAGTTTGAATTGCTGTAAAGATGGAGTTCTAGCCTTTAAAGTCATTTGAGCAAATTCCATGGCTGTTCTCTAGTTAGTGAGTTTTCACAGCGTTTGCAGCAAGCTAATTGCTTCTGCTAATAAATAATCTAAAATCGATGCTGACAGCAGTTAATTGGCACAGAGACTTTATTCTGTAAAGCACTTGGCTAACGACCTTCCTTAAATTAATAGCATTAAGTGCTATGAGGAAATAAATCTAAGGAATTGCCTGTCATTTGCTTGTCATGTCTAATAACTTCCAATAATGATGGCTGATAGATTTTTGCACATTCCATTATTGAAGTTGGTGCATGTAATTATTCTCCTCATTATATGTAAACAATTAGCAATATTTGGTGTTTCCTTGCAATAAAGCTGTTAAATACAAGTAGCCCGTTAGAGCTGCTCAACTTTTGGAAGCAAAATTACATATCCATTGTATGGATGAAATCTACAGTTATCTGAACGTGTTATGAGTTACGTCTGAACACGGCTCATTGAGTAGAGCTTCACAATTTGGTAACTTCTGAATGTTGGTTGTAAATAGGTGTGTGTGAAGAAAATGCTGAAAGAATTCTGTTTTGATGTGTGGAACCTTTTGTTTCCAGCTTGAGGAGGTGATGGAGAAGGAAACATACAAGACTGCTAAACTAATTCTTGAAAGGTTTGATCCAGAATCAAGTGCAAAGGTAAGAATCTTTAGTGATTTAATGTAAAAAGTACCATGGAGCTGTACATTCAGATAATGTTATTTATAATTAATTGGCAGGAGGCTGAACTGCCATCTGCTGGAACATCTGCAACCTCAAGACCTGGACAAGGTAATAGCCCCGTAAAACGGCTGCTCTTTAGCAGAGATGCTCATCTTTCATTGCAATTTCCACTCTTGGAAGTCTCTCTGTAATAAAATTTGTAGATTGATTGACCTTTATTTAGGGTTAATAGACTGTTTATTAGACTATGCCTGTGGATGTTCTTTATTTTTTCATACAGTGGATCTGTTAGTAAATACTGATGCTCTTCTGGGCAGTGTTAGCATCAACATTAAATACTGATGCATTAAAATCGAGTTCTTGTGTCACATACTTGTTTTGTTTGAATACTAAGCGGCTGTGAAATCTTATACTATACCTTGACTTAACTTTCCAGTTGTGCTACGGTATCTGTCTAGTCAGACATGTCATAAAGCAGCACTTAAATTACTTTTCTATGGCAGATGGGTTGATTTCTCAAAGCTAGTGCAGAAGTGGTGTTAGGTAGGTACTAAAAATGCACTTCACTAGTTTGTCACAAACAAAATGTACTTGGATTTTTCTTAAAGTTGAGTATAATGTGCTGTACTTTTACTGTATTAACAGTAGCATTTTCAGTCTAAAGGCCACCTGGTATAATGTTAATGAAGATGGCTTACCTACGAAAACTTGTTTTGAGTAAGTCTAAAGGGTAGTTTGATGTTTTAACCAATTCAGACCCGTGGGGGCTCAAAATAAACTGCAGAATCTGATGTACATAATTTTCTATGGAAGAAACACTGCTCTGGAGCACTTATTAAAACTTTAAACTTTTGTCTAACTCTTGGGAGAGGGATTTGAAATAAACAAGCCTGTATTTCTTTCATTTTTTCACTCTTGAAGTGCTGTTTTTGGTAGGTGTATTTGTGCTGTTTGGCTTTATCTTCTGAAATTGGGGAGCCTTATTTTCTCAATAGTCCATTTTTTGTGTGTGCGGTAATTGATTCATTCAACTTTTAGATATCAAAAGTGTTAGCTTATAGTTTTCCACACTAAATATCTGCCTCAAACAAATACGCTGCACAGAACAGAACCTAACTTAATACAGCTAGATGGTACCTTATTGTGGTTATGGTATAACTTCTTGTATATAACATACAGTAGAATTAGTGATTTGAAAGGAATAAAATAGCTGATAATTTAAGATGTAAACTTCCGTAGACTTCTCTTGTCTCAGTTTGGAGACAAACTGGTCAGGGAGCAGAACTTGTTATCTTAAGCACTGGATAGATAATGACCAATCAGTTGGTGGAAGGTTAGTTGGTATGTGTTTAACTTGCAAGTTGAAATAGAAACTCGCACATCTAACAAATTATTTAGTTCCAAGATTTTTATCATTCAGCTTGGCATAGTAGTTAACTCTCAGAAAACCATGTTAATGTGCACCATTTATTCAGCAGCTTCATGGTGTGCTTTGCTCTTTTCGAAGTTTTTGTGATTTTTGACATACTTGTTAATTAATTGTAATTTTAAGAGATGAATCGTATTAATCTTGAGATTTTGTATTAGAAAATCCTGGAAATTCAGGAGGAAGGGAATTTGTAAACTTAAGTGCAATTTTATCTATTAAATGCTTTGAGGGGTGGAGTTAAAGAACATTCAGTACTCTGTCCAAATAAAGAAAATAGAGTAGGTAAGTGGAGAAAAAAAAATAACAGTAATATCCTGTTGCTACCTGTTCCCTTCAATGTGCTGATACAGCTGTTAGCACTGCTCTGTTGTAATTGAGATCGCTGCATGACCTGAATTAAAAATAATGCAATAACAGATGGTTGCAAGTTGTGGGTTGGGTACAGACACCAAGGATAAAGAAATTCTTGGTTCATCTTTACCACTAAAGCCAACAAGTTTGTGAACTGTATATTACCTGGCATTGTGCTCTAGATATTTTAAAAACAATGTACAAAAATCAAGGGGTTTTGAAGTGAAGGAGAAATAAAATACTTTTGCTTGTAAACATGAAAGATACAGCTGTCTCACCAGTAGCAATATCTTAATAAACCTGCAAGGAATCATACTGAATCATCAGCTGGGAATAGCCATTTTAACCTATCTGCTTATGTATCAGTATTGTTCAGTGCTAGTAACTGCCGAGTTTGAACTTAGCACACCTGAAGGATAAAAGGGCTGTTTTCAAGTTACTCATCTGTCTTCATACAGATAATTTACGGATGGAAAGGAATCATTTATGCAGGGGGGAAAGAAGAGACCTTTGAGAACTGCAAAACTTCATTCAAACTACTTCAGCAGTTGCTACATATTGTTAGAATAGGGACAAAACGAACACTTTCTTCAATTAACTTGCGGGACTTTAATTAGGGAAACCTGAAAGTTTAGAAGAGGTTCATAATTAACATGCAATACATTATTTATAGATGATTTACACTTTTTGGGCAGAGTTTTACAAGCTGCAAACGAGTAAATGAAGAGGGTAGTTATTCCAGCGCAGGTTGATTTTGAAATGTTGCTAGTAGAATCTCTCACAAAATTCTCTCAATGTCAGTGGAGGTGTTCATCATAGTTGAACTCTCAATTCAAATTCAATTTCTGACACAGGATTAGTTTTAAAAGTAGAAACACGTTAACAAGGAAACCTTTAAGGAATTTCTGCAACTACCTCACCAATTTATCCTGTTATCCAGACCTGGAACAGTTTAAATGAAGGGGACACATTTTACTTGCTAACACCAACTTAAAAGTGTACAGAATCTTCGTACTTGTTGGGTGATCTAAACTGGAAGATGAAGTGTCAGTTAATGCAGCAATGCGCGTGATAATGTAGAAGGGGAAGCTAATAATGTGTTCTGCTTAGTAGGAAACTGAGCTAGATAGATTTTTAAGACGACTGGTTGCAGTCTTCTGACTGTGGATGATAATCTTTTCTTCCTTCTGGTGTATACTAATGCTATATACATATTTATGTACAGATTAGTAGGCAAGAACATAGCCTACATGTTGCAATTTCATAGCACTAGGTGTTGGCAGCTGACCAACTGAACTTTTGTTTGACCTAATGCTCTAGTGATAGCAGCTCTTCCTTGGCTAGTATAAGCTCATGTTACATGCTCACCATCCCCATAGCACATACAAAAGCTTAGTGTGGTAGTGTTTTACTTCCCAGGTACAGAGGTCGCTCCTTCAGACTTCAGCACGCCCATTTCCCTGTGGCCATCCAGTTGCTAATGAGTTTACAAACTACTTGCTAGGAACTGACACTCTTCAGCCTGTCAGAAAGTCATCAGTCTTTCTAATCTTGAAACTCAGGGAGATGAATTTAAAGTCCAAACCAAATGTTAAATTACTTTTTTTTTAAAAAGATAGGCAAGTTCAGTCTAAATATTGTGGGTGCTAGGAACTAGTTCTGGAGGCTATTGGTTAGCCTCTGGTGTAGCCACTCTGGGGGTATAGTTTTTAGATTAAGCCATTGTGTGTTAGCAGTGTTAATGTCTGGAGTCCTAAAGTGAGGGTTAATTTCAATTTAATTTCTTACAGTAGAGTATTTCAAATGTTTTTTGGAGGTAATAAGATGTAGTTAGGATGAGAAATAGTTAAGTGGTTGCTGTTCCTGGTCGCTGATCCTGCCTTGCTTTGGTGAACAAATGTGTATGTAAATGTAATGGAACTTCAAATTTTCATGACTTGATAAAATATCCAAACCATAATATATTACTGGGATGATATTCCTATTCATGTTAATGAGAACTTTCTCTTGGTATAAGAGGAGCTGAAGAAACACGTAAAGTTTTTCTTAGAAATAATAGTAGCTCAATGGTCACGGATTGAGAAAGAGGTAAAAGTATGTGAACAATGCAGTGGAGGCTTTTCCTGCTTTGTGACAATCCAAGCATGTGGCTTGTTGGTACATTTATTGAAAAGAGTAAACAAAACTATATTACCTGTTTAAGATTAGCAGTGTAATGTTTTGTTGTCATTGTAGAATTTTCACTTACATAATCTGAAATTATCTAATCTGAAATTTTCTTAGTAGCACTGGATACTTAGCCTGGATATTTTAGGCAATGACTGAATAGTTTTTATTCACATGGAAAACGAAATGCATGGAAGCATGTTTAAATCATAGAGTAAAACAGAAAGCACAGTTTCCATCTGTGCTTTCTGGTTGGAACCTATCGCTTATCTGTCCAACTTTCTGCCTTAGAATACAAAATTATAAGGTAGGCATCTGCTAATTTTCTTCTGGAAGTCTTTTACCCCAAGTACGCAGTTAATGATCATTAATATTAAAAACATAGCTTTCTGTACAGACTATTTATATGATATGCTCAGCCATTCAGCTGGCAATCTTTAGTTATAGACCTTTCTGGTTTTATTTGACTCAGTTATTTCTGGCTGATTAAAATAGCGGGTTAGTGATATCAATGTACTTATTTTTTGCTTATAGTGTTAGATGTTAAAATAAGTATGTGCATATCTTGTCAGAAGTTCGTCAGAGGACTGCAGCTCAAAGAAATGCTTCTACACCCACGCCTGCTACTCCTAAGCAAGGCTCTCCAAAATCACTTGTTTTGGCAACACCGTCTCCTAGTCTGCAGAGGGATGCATCTGCTCTTAGTGGACCACCAGAAAGAATGGCTGTGCCACCCTTGCAGTCAAACATTCTACCAAGACGCCCTGGATCCCCAGCTACTTCAGTGCCTGGAATGGGTAAACAGAATGCTTACTGTTATTTACAGTTTATATTGTTTTCTCTGGTTACCAGTAAAATAGGCCATTTTCAGACAGTATGGAAATGGCATTTCATTTGGAAATTGCAGAGCAGTTATCTGATTAAGCAGGAGTTCCATATTCAATTAGCCATAACT
Source organism: Pavo muticus (assembly GCA_016647715.1). Taxonomy (NCBI): domain Eukaryota; kingdom Metazoa; phylum Chordata; class Aves; order Galliformes; family Phasianidae; genus Pavo; species Pavo muticus. Next base: position 523,426 of record JACDJE010000083.1, read on the forward strand.
CTTTACAGCTGGCACCTCTTGATGCTGAAACCTATTGCCTGAGCTCATTTAACTGTTATGGCTTCTTTGTTTAAATGGCAATAAAACTTTGCAGTATTCTGTAGTCAACAATATAGCATACCTTTTTATGTTCTTAGTTTAGAAGAACTCTACAGTTATATAAATCAGATATAGAGGAGAACACTTTCCGAATACGTTCATGTTTCTGACTAAACCCTGCACATATTTTTTTTAACATGCATCTTGACATTTATTTAAATTTTTACTCCAGGAGGTATACTCAGGCAATCTATATTCATAGATTTTAAGTATGAAATAACAAATATGCTAGAAGAATTGTCTGTGTTGTAGCTGGATTTTTTCTAAAATTGCATGTTAGTTTGGTGCAGTAGTCAGAAGTTTATCAACAGGTTGAAGTCTTGTAGAAATGAATGCTCCTGAAAACTTGATTTCATATCCTGGAAGTATTTTTCCTTTTGTTTTTGGTTTCCTGTTGTGAAGGGATGGACTTAATCAAATTGAACATGTGCAATTTGGTTCAGGAGGGATGTCAAAATTTGGGAGATTTTGAGAGGAGGAGAGATTTTGTTCTGCTCGTTGAAGGTGAAGCAGTAGGGGTCAGATCCAGGGTATCCATTTGTTGCAGAATATTTGGCAAGTTGGATCTCTAGACAGTGAAGGAGATCACAATCTCAAAAATATAATCATAGAATCCTTGGAGTTGGAAGGGACCTTTAAAGGCCATGTAGTCCAACTCTCCTGCAGTGAAACAGGGACACCACAACTAGATCAGGTTGCCCAGGGCCTGATCCAGTCTCACCTTGAAAGTCTGCAGGGATGGGGCATCCACCACATCTCTAGGCGACCTGTTCCAGTGCCTCACCACCTTCACTGTAAAAGGCTTTTTCCTTATATCCAATCTAAATCTACCCTCTTTGAGACTGTTTCCCCTTGTTCTGTCACCACAGACTGTGCTAAAGAGTCTGTCCCCTTCTTTCCTGTAGCTCCCCTTTAGATAGTGAAATGTCGCTCTCAGGTCACCTCAGAGACTTTGGTTCTCCAGGCTGAAGAGCTCTAGCCCTTTCAGCCTGTCCTCATAGGAAAGGTGTTCCATTCCATGGATTATTTTTGTGGCCCACTTCTGGATGTGCTGCAGCATGTCCCTGTCTCTTCTGTACTGAGGAATCCAAATCTGGATGCAGTACTCCTGGTGAGGCCTCACCAGCACAGAGTAGAGGGGCAGGATCACCCCTCTTGACCTGCTGGCCACACTTTTGATGCAGCCCAGGGTACAATTGGCTTTCTGGGCTGCGAGGGCACATTGCTGGCTTGTGTCCAGCTTCCCATCCATGAGTACCCTCAGGTCTTTTTTGGCAGAGATGCACTCAATCCTTTCATTCCCCAGCTTGTATTTGTAGTGAGGGTTGCCTCAGCCCAGGTGTAAGACCTTGCATTTGGATTTGTTGAACCTCAAGAGGTTCAGCTGGGCCCACTGCTCAAACCTGTCTAGGTCCCTCCGGATGGCCTCCCATCCATATCATTGAAAGTGACTTGGTGACTACATCAGCTAATTCCCTCAAGGTTCTGGGATGCATCTCATCCAGACTCATAGACTTGTGGATATTCAGGTTCCGCAAGTGGTCATGGGGATGCAACTTGCCAAGATTCTTTTCAGCACCACTGTAATTTGGTGCAATGTTCATGAGTAGTGATCTGTTTTCTGCACTTTGTTAAGCCTTGTTACTGCTTAGTAATTGTTTACCTTTATTATGAAACTGCTAAATTTGTTTTTATCCCTGAAGTGAACTATAATGGCAAGATATTAATACTTCTTGATTATCTGCAAGTACTGTAAATTAGCTTTGCACACCAAGTAAGTGGTCATTTGGGTTCAAAATGTGTTTACTGGAGCCTGCTTATTGGAAGCTCTTTAATGAGTTTAAAATCATATGTTCCTTCTCGGTTAAGATGCTGGCTCTATAATAAAGTATCAGCAATTTGCTAGTTTTGTTATTGGAAAAAAGAGTTAGGTACAGTGATAAAGCTGGCTGAGTGTTAGCCTTTAATTGCAGAAAGGGTTTAGAGGGGAAAAAAAGGCGACTGTCCTTTTAAACAAGCTGATAAGACTGTTAATTAAAATATTTAATGTAATTTTCATGATAATGCTTTATAGGCATGTGCATTTTTTCTACTTAAACGTATTGTTCTGTTGCAGCAATGTTCTGTTGTATACTGTAACTGCCAATGTGGAGGCCTTGTTTTCTCTTGAATTTTCCCAAACCTTTCAAGCATATAAAATCTTAGTCATGTAGCTGTAGTGGGAAGTATGTAAATTCACTATCTGTAAGAGTAATATCATTGCCTCTAAGTTTATGCATGGCTTGCAACAAATGTGAATAGCCTTAATTATCTCTAAAGTAGAGAAGATTAATAATTCATTTTCATTATACTATATTTTGTAGAGGAGAATCAATTTAACGTGTATTACCACGGAGCTCCCATATGTTTGAAAATTAATAACCAGCAGGTAGTTGAGAGTTTGCCAAGCTTTGCAAAAATGACCAGTCTTTCTAAAATGATTGCTTTTGATGTTCATATTAATTACTGGTGTCCATAACAGCATGAGAACTAAGATGGTTGGTTTGAGTTATTAGTAGGCAGGTAATTGAAGTTTTCCTTGGAGCATGTTGTAGTGCTAGGTAGTTTTACTCAAATTTTACCTTTTTTAACTACTGGAAAGTTTGTTATGATATATGGGGCATATAAAAATTTGACCTTTTGGATATTAATCAGTGTTTGAATACTAACCAGATATTGGGGAAAAAAAAATTGTAGAGTTTTAATTTTATTGCAGATGATATCAGTCTTCTGAATCTTTGCCATTGCACCCATGTTAAACATTGACCATTCACTTTGTTTTCATGGAAACACTGAGTTTTTTCATTTTTTTTGGTGAAGCCTTAAGAAATGCGTTTCACTTGAAGTTTTCTCTAGATGGCCTTTAAAGATATCTGTAAAATGTAGGGTTCTGCCTAGTTAACGTTGCAGTGAATTTGTTCTGGTGACTGTTTTGAGGTTTTTCTTAGTCTTAAGTGCTGCTTGTTTGCAGAATACAGGAATATCTTGAGAATGCTGATTTATATCTCCTGATTTCAGTTCTCTTGTTTGTGAAAATGAGGATGATTGTAAAAACAAAACAAAACATGTTAAGAATGAAATCGTGCTTTTTGGAGGCATGCAAATTGCAGTATATTCTGATCAAATTTCATTGTTGTGCGTAGATCAGGACACACCATTTAGGTCAACTTTCCAGAATTGATGTGAGGCATTTTCTTTTAGAAAAATTGCACCCTTAACGACAAGATTAATCTCATTCTCCATGTAGGACTGTGAGAGGACACAGCTCCAAATGTTTGAGACCTACTTTGTGAAACAGTTTCTGTTTTTTACCTTAGGAGATGCAGATATGTTACTATTGAACTTCAGGTTTACAACTGATTGTAGTGCATTTCAGCAGTGACTCTTCCCTTTGCTTGCATCTGTGGAGGTTATAAGATACAAGGTTTGAGAGAGAATTGCTGTCGGTTACATTTAATGTTGTTTAAGCAGAATGCCCATCTTAAATCAGCTTGCTAAGTGGCAAGACCTGCCGCGATGTCTTTGCCTGTGTATACCCATAGCATACATGTTGCTTCTCTGTGGGTACTTATGAAGGAGTCTGCTGAAAGTTGTATTACTGGAAGGAATGACTTCAGCTAGAGGCTGCACCAGGACATGCATAAAAGGGCTACAGGAAAGATAAATTTATCTTCTGTGAAGCTTGAAGTCTACTTTTTTTCTCATAGTGTCTTTCAATTAGATGTCTTTCTGAATTAGTTCAACTAATCCAATCTGTGAAACCCACTTCCAAGAAAAATACTGGAATAGAGAATCAAAAGCTAAATGTGTGGTCACTGAAAGCCCTTCTAAGCTATGTGTTTTATATAAGTGTTTTTATTGGATATATTGAATAGTTACAATCCAGAACCCTTCCCTGAGAGAATATTAGTTGCTTTTTGGGCCTTGAGGATTTTACTCGTAAGGATTAAATATACTCAGTTCTTACATGGCTTCAGATTACCCCACGTTGATTTCTTTCTCCTTGGCATTGAGCAAAATCATAGCAACAGGACAAGTTGTCTGGAACTAATGCTGTGTGTCGACCGATAAGGTTATAGCATTGTTCAGCTGTGACTATTTTTTCCTCTATGATGTGTTAGAGGTTTAGTTAATGAGCTGCCAAATATGATTGCAAATGCTGTAGTAGCTTTCTCAACTGCTGAATGAGCTTTCAAGTACAGCTGTTAGTCTCCTGGGTTAGTGGGTGCAGCATGGTCTTTGTCTCAGGTAACTGTGTGAGATCCTGGAAGGAATCTCTCTTTATTGTTAATGTGGATGAACTCTGAACTGAATTATCTGCAGAATCCTTACTCATCTAAAGAGTCATTTCAGGTCAGAATTTAGGAGGCGGTACTTTGGAGGAATAGGAAGTGTGTGTATTCTCACAACTCTGCAAAGTATTCAAGCTGTAGAGCAGACTGCAGTTAATGTCACCTCTAAAATAATCTGAAGGGTTGGGACATAAAGTTAATCTTGGGTAGTATAAGTGGTCTCTGAAGGACATGTTCTCAGGTTCTGTCCTTTAAGGTGAGAAATCAGGTGTTTTCAGTTGGTAGCACTTATTTGAACTTAACGTGATGTGGATGTTGGCTGGTGATTGGGCACACAGTTAGGAGATATAACTAAAACTAACTGATCAAGCAGTTTTTGAAACGAAAGCATTGTCTGTAGCCTGCAAGTATGATGATGTGATATGCCAGTTCTGGGAGGCATACATCTTGTTGCATAGGATTACTGTGGATTAAAAGCAGAATTTCCTTTAAAATGATTACTATTAACTAACAGAGAAGTGGAAGGCAGTATATGTTGCCATATAATCTGATTAATGTGTTAAATTGTTGAATGTACTGTAACTTACTCATCTCGTGTGTTTAAAATGGCTTTTGGCCGGAAGTATCATTGAAATGTTTGATATTTGAGTGGTCATGTCTGAACGATTTTTATTGTTTTTTGTTCACTATGCCTAACTTCTTCTCTGTTAGGACTAGAAGGGAAGATAGAAGTATAGGTGTAAGTGACATAAATGGAAATTGGTAGTTTGTGGTGGTCTTGGAGCCGACCAGAGGTTATCAAACTTTGTCGAAAGACAAGTGTGTGCCATTGGTGTGCTTTAATTGCTGTATGTGAGCAGAGATGAAGGTGGTAGCATTTAATGTTGTTACTCTTTTTTAAAGGAGTTCTATTTTGGTAGTAGCTAGACACATGGAATACAAAAATATACGAGGAACTACATATGCAGATTTGAAAGTGTGTTAAGAAAACTCAAAAAAGAGCAGTACTTTTCTTAAAAAGTCTATAATTCTCAGTCATCATTAAATACTATTGATACATCGGGTTTTTTTTAGAAATAATAAGTTTAATGATATATTTCATATGTAATAGTAGAATGGGTTAATATTAGCTGAAGGAGCAGGTGAACTTCCAACTGTTGTGGGTTGAAAAAAAATTAAAGCTTTCCTAGTAAATTAAGGAATATGCATTTATATGAAGTAGGTGGAATTTTAATGGTACTAGCATGCACAGTGGACAGATTCTATACAATATAGTTGAAAATCCATTTGATATAGTTCATGTTTTCCTAGGTCTTCATCCTCCAGGCCCTCCTTTAGCGAGACCTATTCTTCCTCGAGAAAGAGGAGTTGTGGATAGAGTTATTGAATATTTGGTTGGTGATGGTCCTCAGAACAGGTAAGACATGGCTTAAGGGAGTATGCAAATACTTGAGTTAGGGAACTTAACCCTTTTTTTAATCAGTAGGGTCAAGACTAAAAGTATTGCACATTTTTAAAATAAAATTGCTGCTGCTTAGTGCTTCATGAAATCGGTAGAGAAAATGGTAACCACTTTGAATGGTATTAGCCTTGATACAAAAATAAAAACCTTGATACTCAAGTAGGGGAATAAATTGTTCAAGAAACCCAACCATTTAGTTATCTTAGCACTTCAGCTTTATTACCATTATAAATGCTTTGCCTTCAGAACTGTCCAAACATATCGGAACTCCCATATTAACTGTGGTCACTAATGTAGTACAAACACTGAATTGGTTTTGATGTTATTTACTGAACATGTTGGTATTAAAAGTCTATTCAACTATGAACTCTAAGTTGTAGCTATTTTGAAATCAACTTTAACAATTATTAAGTATACAGATTTAGTTGGCCTTCAATAGTAACAATTTCACTGTGCAAATTAATTTTTAAGAGTGAATATCTAAGCTATTAGTGTCTAAAGTAAAATGCTTCTCCTGCTTCAGAGAGTTATTACTTAAAGGTACGAAATTAACTATTAATGTTTTCTAGGTATGCCCTTATATGTCAGCAATGTTGTTCCCACAATGGTATGGCTCTGAAGGAGGAGTTTGAATATATAGGTAAGAACTCATCTGTAGTAGACTATCATAGTTGGCTTGTTTCATAAAAAACATGTTTTGATTGTGGTTAAATGCTCAACTGATACTGTGAAATGCCACTTCATATGGGAACAGTTTTATGGTAACTTGTTACTCTGTATCTAAAGATTCACTTTAAGATTTAAAGAAGTACTTCACTGCAACCTCCAGGCCAAGCATTCCGTGCCGAAAAGTATTCAGTAGAAATAAACCTCCTCCAATACATCCCTGAGAATTGCTACTGACTTTGAATGGTTCTCAGAAGGGTTTTATGTTGAGAAATGATCTGACATTAAAGTATTCCTCTTTTACCAGAACTTAAAATTTTGCTTTGGCAAGAAGATCTTGGGGAGATATCAGAAAAGGAGTGGGAAAAAGCCCTGGGAGGCTGTATGTGAATTTATGGCTGACAATAACTTAAGACAGACGCAGCTCGTTATTGAACACAGATGTTTTATTTTGCCTCCTTTCTACCACAAGTGTAAGCCTGATGGTTGAAAAATGAGAGAATGCTAGATAAATCTATTTAATCTTGTTTCTCTTAATTTTGTGAGAAAATGTACAGCACTGTAAAAGAATAAGACGGAAGTTCCCTCTGAGTCTGAATATATTTAGTCTATATGTCATCCTAGCTCAAGTGTATTCACGGTTCTAGTGTGCAGGAGATGACCATTTCCCCCCACTTGCATCTTGGTGAAAATATGCGTTTAATTGTTATGTGGTATACAGTACTTCAGAAGAAAATTGCCTTTTTTTAATTAAGCATCACTGGAGCTGAATGCTCCTCTAAGAGCAAATAGTGAGGAAATGCGTTAGAACCCACAGCATCCCTTTACTTGAAAGACGAGCATGGCGACATCTTAAGAAAGAAGTCATCTGCCAGCTTAGGTCCTTTGTGGGACAGAAAAGAACAGCATGTGACAACTCATGGTACTGAATTGCATTATTTTGTTGTGGTCAAATATTTCACAATTATGGGCAAAAATACCCATGCAGAAGTGCAGCAGAACTGAAAGCAAACGGTATTTAATAAGTAAATGTGTGTTGAAGGGGAAAAAAAAAAAACAAAACGAAAAAACAAAGCTAAATAGAACACTTGGTATAAATTTGATGGGAATAAGCTTAGGTGTTGATAGTCATTTAATTCTTTTTATAATATTTTGAGCAGTCAAGATATTGTGCAGAGGTAGGGTGAAATTGGTTAGTGAGGCTATTTACTGGGTGTGCTTTTGTGCAGCGTTTAGGTGTGCCTACTGCTTTTTCCTGAATCCTGCAAGAAAAACAAGACCTCGGGCTCCACGGCTACCAGATTTCAATTTGGAAAAAAAGCAACTTCCAGAATTGCAATCGGAAGCAGAGCGTCCAGAATCGAGAGAGAGAGAACCGCAGGGGAATCAGCAGGCAGAAGGTACGTGCTGATCTCGGCAAGTCTGCTCTTATTTAATGCCCGCTGAAATCGCCATCTCCCCATACATGCTGGTATTGAATGTGCCAACTTTTATTGATATGTAATGCCTGTATGTTTGTCTTTACTGTACATTGGGATTTCTCTGCCTGGGTGATTTTTTTCTATAGAAATAGCTTCATAGTGGGTATAGTCTATAATTTTTCCAATCTTTTTGTCCCTGCTTAACTTGTTGATGCTGTTGTTTTTGGTCCCAAACTCCAAAGCTTCTTGATAGCATGCAGTATGTCCAGTGCAAATGATAGCAGAGCTAAATTATTTATACCATTGTTACTGATAAACATGGAAAATAGCACAGTAATTAAGTTAAGGAGCAAATACATCTCGAAGTGGTTAACTTCAACTGTGTTCAGCAGGTCATTTGATTAAGTTGCGTTGGAATTTCTGCCTTTGTTCCTTTTGCTGTTTTCCCCAGGGCAGGAAAATCTAGTAAAAACCGCCTTGTTTAAAATCAGGGAGTTCAAAGACAAATTGTCAATTTTAATTTAACGTAGTTCCTTTTGAGACGTTTTATAGTCTGCAGATACAGTAGGCATCTGGTGTACAGCCAACAGGAAGATGCAGTGTTTTAAAAGACTTCGGAAATTATGATTTCGAACCGAAGAATCTCCAGTTGGCTACATTCTTGAATACTTACTGGCATTTTGCTTTAGTTTAAATGAGGGAGTACGTTGGAAAAAGTTACCTAAGGTGGTGCAGACCTGATATTCAGTCTGCAAGCTCATCACCTGTAGTAGACTGTCAGATTGTAACAGAATACTTGTTTACTCTTTAATGCTAAGTACAAAATGGCATCAGCCTTACCTTCTGGCTTGGGAGTGCTGATTAAGACTGGTAGGGAAGACTTACCTAGCTGTAGCGATCTCTGTGGGTGTGGTCTGATGAAAGGTGCGTTGCAGGGAAAGCTTGCTTGGCTTCTTTTCCTGTCAAAGCAATGCTTGTAACGGGGCAGCTTGCCCCAGCTAGTTTTGGTGTAGTTCCCCACCCAGTTGTTGGCTCACCTGAAAGGGTAATGTCTGGTTTGTATGTATTGTGGAGCAACATACAGGAGGGAAGAAGTTCCTTCTGACGTAGATTGAAAAGCTCCACATTCAAGTATTTGTTGATTAAGACAGAATATTTTATTTCTCTCCTCTTGTGTTTGCCCGTATGCCACAGGTTACAATCTGCCTTAAGTATGTAAAGATAGCTATCTCTTCATTCACACAACTGAGGAGACAGAGAACTATGGTAGAATGGCAACAGACATAAGTGTACTTAACTACTTAAATGTACTTTTATGATGATAGCATTGAAACAAGAACTAAATCAGATGCGTGAAGCCAGACCATGCAGATTTCACCTTTGCCCTCTAATTACCTGATCTTTTCAGCAAATAGTGGATGGACTGATAAATTCATGGCTACTTCTAAAGGTAGAAGATTGTTGTAGAAAAGACACAGTTTGTTAATGGGGTCTTCAAAACTCAAGTTTTCTTCTTCTGTATGAATCAAATGGAGAAGCTGCTGAAGACTGATATTTAACTCTTGGAGATATGTGCCTTGAGGGCATCTGAGTAACGTTCAGCTGCAGCCTTTTAGAGGTTTTGAGAAAGGGAGTGCTAATTAAGTGAGTATTATCTTTGAAGTAATGTTTATCAAACTATACTTTTAATGGGTCTGAGCTGCTGAGTCAGTTTATAGATGTTGTAAAAAAAAAAAAAAAAAAAAAGAAAGCTTTAAGAATTAGTGTGAGTTTTTCATTAGGCAGTTGAAATGTGGAAGCGAAAATTCTGTGAAATTCTGCTTTTCTCTGGAAGTAGAATTCTCAGGAAAAAGCCAGCTTTTTTGCGTAGAAGTGATATTTTTGATTTACCTTTAACACTGAAAATTACTTTTTTTCTGGTTGTGGTCTTGTATTTTGGTGTGCTTCTTTAACTTAAAACAACAAAAAACAACAACAAAAATGCAACCACTGTGGGGGGGTCATTCCACAGTTATCTTTTCCTGTTAAGAAGTATATGCTGAAAATATTTGGAGAAGAAATCAGAAATAAGAAGTTGGTCTGTTGACTTTTGTTTCTATGTGGTTTAAATACCTGATCTTTTCTGAATATTTCAACCACATGGTATGAACCATTCTGTTTTGATAATTAGTAAGCAGCCAGGAATAGAATATGTGTTAATATTTAACGTAACTAATATCTGAGGAATGTCTTGCTGATGTAATATATGCTACCCTGTCTGTTTGTCGCTGTACATTAACTGCCTGTGTCCTGCCACAAAGTAATCTCTTATGAATGAGAAAATATCATTTTCTGTAAATCACTTTTTCCATCAGAACCCTGATTTGGAGCATAACTCTGCTTACTGACAGTTGGGCTTTATTAATAAATGAGCATCTTCCTTGATTGTAATTTTAAGTTGTGAAGGTATAGCTCTGGGGAAGGCTTTTGTTCACTGTGGTAATATAAATGCTGTCATAGCAAGAATAGAATATCTTCACTTAGATGTAAACAAACATTAACATAAAGAAACCAAACTTACCGCAATATTGACAACACAGGGATATCCAGCTCTTACACGTAATTTGTTTAAACCATAGCTATATAGCTTGAAGAAACTGCAAGCTAATGAGATGCGGAAGTGCTATAAATATTTTTTACCAGTCAGCTACTTTACTAATGAACAGAGCATGAAGCTCAATCTTTTTTCTGCCGTGTGCTAGCACAGTGACAAGCATGCTACATGCTACTCCTATGGATAAGAGATCTGAAAAATGGTTGTGTGGGGTGCTGCTGGCACTGAACCTTGGATTTTGTCATCCTCTGGAAGTATGAAGTCATCAGCTGTCAATCTGATGCAGATTACTGGCACAAACATTATGCTTTGCTATTCAGTGGTGTAACTTGGGAGATTTTAGTACCAGAATCATAGAATCACTAAGGTTGGAAAAGACCCACAGGATCATCCAGTCCAACCATTCACCCATCACCAATGGTTCTCGCTAAACCATGTCCCTCAGCACAACATCCAAACGTTCTTTGAACACCTCCAGGGTCGGTGACTCCACCGCCTCTCTGGGCAGCCCATTCCAGTGCCTGACCACCCTTTCAGAGAAGTAGTATTTCCTAACGTCCAGCCTGAACCTTACCTGGCACAGCTTGAAGCCATTCCCTCTAGTCCTATCACTAGTCACACGAGAGAAGAGGCTGACCGCCAGCTCACTACAACCTCCCTTCAGGTAGTTATAGAGAGCAATAAGGTCTCCCCTGAGCCACCTCTTCTCCAGACTGAACAATCCCAGCTCCCTCAGCTGTTCCTCGTAAGACCTGTGCTCCAGACCCTTCACCAGCTTTGTTGCCCTTCTCTGAACACGCACCAGGGCCTCGATGTCTTTCAATGAATGAAACAAAATACTTCAGTTCTTAAGAAAAGAATTGATCTTGATTTTTCAGATTTTTTTTTTTTTTTTCCTGTCAAAGGCAGGTCTCTTCTGAACATAGAAGTATTCATGTTTGGATCTTATGTGGGGGAAGGAAAACACGCCACGGATTCCTTTTATCTTTGTGATTAATTCTGCCTTCCCTGTGTTAGGTACTTCTGCTCTGTTCTTGATGTAGATTTATCATTTAGCACCATTTTGAATGTTGAAATTACAGTTTGACAGCATGAGTATTTTGTGGTGAATATCTGGTGCTGATGTTCGTTAGATGCCTTTGAACTTCAGATCTCAGGTTTGCATGGAGTTCCCTGGCTGTCTGGATATTTTACAATTATTTAATGCTTTTGGCATATAGCAACTGTTAGTATGTTTGAAAGGATTTCTATTTACAAGGCAGATGCAGAAACTTGGTTTGCACTTCAACAGAAGTGTTCACGGTGATACTGTTCTCAAAAAACAATTCTATTCTGAGCATATGCTTATTGAAGTTCTACCAGAAGTAGAGCTTAGCTTTGAGCAAATGTTACAGATGGAGCAGAAACATTAGGAATAGAACTGGTAGAGGACAAAACTAAGGAGTAAGTTGGTCAGAATGGTCTGGTTTTTAGTAACAGAGTGGACAAATTCTGTTTGAGATTTGGCTTGCTTCTTTATTAAATATGCTGTGCTTTCACAGGACAGTGTGAATATGGTGTATCTTTGTAAGCTGATTTGTCACTTAAAATATGTGAATTTCTGCCTGCTGTGTTTTTTCTGCAATCCAGTGGACATGGCTAGAGTTGTGTGATTTCTAAGCTGACCTGGGTCAGCTTACCTGGAGTTCAATGACTTGTTCACAATTCTTTTAGTTTAAAAATTACATTGTTTTTGTCTGTAACATGAATATTCAAATCTTCTACTTAATCTGGTAGTGATGCAGTATTGTGATTATCACTGGTTATACAATGAAATACCCTCTAAAAAGAGGTTTAGATGGTTAGATGAACTCCATTCTGCGTGAAGTACACATGCTTTGTAAGCATTAAGCAGAAATATTAGGGAACTACTGTAGCCAAAACCAGGGCTTTTAAAGTTGCAACCATGCAGTTCTTAAACTTGCCTTAAGCCATCATAGAGCTGTTTGCTGTTGATCGTGCATAGCTGCATTCTTCAGTTAAATCTGGGATTCATGATTAATCATCAAGAATACTACTTTTCTTTTGTCATCTTTAAGTTTACTTAGGGAGCTTTGTCTTAGCTACTGTTCCTACAGTAATTTAAGCCACTCAGCATTAAGTTAAAATTCCACTAATCAGTGCATTTAAAATGGAATCACTGTGTATATTTAAGAAGGATCTGTCATGTTTATAAGTGGAGTTAGCAGTACCATTTACTATGACTGCCATGGCTTCCTGTTTAAAGAACCTACTCTTTAGTTCCTTAACTTTGTCAGACCTTTAATTATTGTACTAACTTTCCAGGTAAGGTTTTCTATTTTAAACTGAGAGTTTCAGCAGCTTTTCAAAGTTTCCTTAAAATGAAATGAAGGGGAAAGTCATGTAAAATAACTGACTGTTTTCTTTAGGGAAAGTGCCTCTGATTTTTGGTGGGTTAAAAACAAGGCAGTTCTGCAGAATGCTGAGGGTTGTTCTGTTAAGGGCTACGGGAATGGGTAGACGAGTAATGGTTGGGCTATACTACAGAAGAGTTGAGGGCATGGAGTTCTTTTCCTCCCATCTTCTGCTTTCTTTGTCACCCAAGCTCCAACAGCTGTAGTAAAATCTAATGTAACTGAAGTGTGGAGGGGCTGGAGCAAGAAAAGGCATAAACTAAAAGGCATAAACTCATTCGTAGTATCTGAGACTGAAGAAAAAAAGCAGAGGCGAGACAAGTAGCAAGATCAAGAATATTCAGTTTTTTTATTGGCAGTTTTCAGATGTTGAACTAGATTGTTCTATTTTTTTCTAAATTTCTAATTACCTGGCTCCTTATGTTTAGAGTAGTTTGCACCAAGTAGAGTATTTTAGAATGTGTTTCTATGGAGGTTCAACTTGAAAAAGCTATACTGTTCGTATTGCTTCTGTTACCAAGATTAAAGAAACTGAATTCCCATAATGTCTACTTCTAACAACGTCTCACATTAAATGAACAAGCCTAGAAAGGTTCTGTTGAGTAAGAATGTATACAAAAAATATGTAGTATTTTCAGTGGGGTCTGAACTCTTTTCTGTAGCAGTTTCTTTTTTCTTTATAGGTTTTACCTTTGGCAGTTGAGAACTTTATGTAATGACTAGTTGAAAGCTGTATGTGACTGCAAAATATTTTCATATGCACTTTAGAAATATTAGCTATATGCTATTTCTGAAAACAGTTATTGGATTTCTTCTCTTTCCACAGAATCTGAAGAAGTGGCTCAGCTCATTGAGACAAACGAGACAGATGAGAAGGCACCGAGTGCTGAGCAGTTGAATGATAGTCTTGGTGAAGAAGTTGAAAAAGAAGCAGCAGAAAATGTTTCAACAACTGAAGACTCTATTTCAGATTCTGCTATTTCAACTGAACAAAGCGAAGAATCTTTAGTGAAAGCAGAATAAAGTACTTCAAGTGCCTTCTATAGCTAGTTTTTAGCTTTGTTCATGCCTGTTGTTACTATTCAGGTGAGCTTTTTTAAATGGTACAACTTAAAAATCTCGCTTGAGCTTAAACTGCCTCAACTGCCACAGTATGTCAAAGCTTTGTGTAAAAGTGGGTATTGTAAATTAAGCATGTCTTTAAGTTAACTCACAGAATGTATAGTTGGTTGAAGTCTAACAGCCATAGACATTGTTCACTTTGCATATTTGAGAAATTAAGCTTGTAAGTTTTATTAAAGTTGACCTATAACTTGGCATCTCCTTAGCTGTCAACAAACAACTGCTGGCCCACAGCTGATCTAGTAAGTTTGGTCTGGTGGACTTAGATACCTTTTAATGTTTCCCTACTGAAGTAAATTGAACACATCTTAAATACAGATGTTTACAAACTGAAGTGTTATCGGACATTTGACTTAAGCATATGGAAAGTGTCATTACAGTAGTGTTGATGTTATTCATAGTTTAACTTTTTGACAGAATTCAGTTAAATGACACTCAAAAATGGCATCTCCTTTGGTATTTGCATTGCAGATAAACCAGAGGCACATACATATGGATCTGTTTTGTGTTTACATAAAATATAGAAAGTCTCTGCACTTGATTGTACTTGAATAAGAAGCACTATTTATACCTGTAAAATAATGACAAGATATAAGTGAATCTTGTGCCTTTGTGTATTTTGTTAAAGGAAAATAAAGACATCTAGCAGCAAACTTGCTTTGTGGTTCCTAGAAAACTGTATCCATGCAATTGTTCCCATTAACTGCTTCAGAGGGTTTAGAAAAGCTGTGAAAATCACAGAATAAGAGTGGCTTGTGTTGGAAGGGACTTAAAGATGTGGTTTCAATGCATGTTTTTGTAGAGAAAGATCTATTTTTAACTTTGTAATTTTTCAAGGGTTTAAAGTTAAGGTACATGAGATTAATTTGCAAGTCAATTCAGGCTCAGGGATATATATATGATACTAATATGACTCTAGGCTTTCCTCAATTTACAGTAAGCATTTACACATTACTCATGCCAAGTATGTGTTCTCCAGTCCTGACACACTTGAGAGGAGAGGATTTTGTTTCTGCAGCAGGTGTTTCTTGACTTCCATTTACTGCAATAGAGGCAGTAGTAAAAAAAGAAAAAAGCTTGTTCAAGAGGAATTGGATCAAAATGCACGTCAAAGAAACAGAGTTAATATTTTAAGTCATGTCTCTTTGACCCCCAAAAACTTGAAGTAGGATTATGTAAAGCAAAATTTAGGATTTTGCAAATGGCTAGTAGTATTTAATCCAGTTGCAGACTGACTCACAAAAGATGAGAGGAGGTAGAAGAAAGCAAGGGAAAATAAATACTATGGTTTCAGGTTTGGTTGTATTCTGACTCCTGTAGGTACTTGAATCATTTTATTTCAGAAGTACTTGAAAGTCTGGTCCTGTGAATGTCTCACTTAATTGTGAGAGGTGTTATACAATTCCCCTTTCTTCCTGTGGCCAGATGGAGAGCAAAACCTTGAAGTGGTATAATAAACAATTGGGAAGCTTATTGATGTTGGGTTTTGATTGCTTCTGAAATGTTGTCGGTAATTTCTGGGATTTCCTTTTATTCAAATAGTGTGTGTGTGTATATATATATGTATATATATATATTAGAGAGGAATTATCTGGGCTACATAAAAACTGCTGTGAAAGACAAATAAGTGTAGTTCAAAACAAAGTGACTCTGCTGGTCAATTTTAAAAACATTTCAGAATAGAGAAGTGAGGAAATGCAACTTTATATTGTAATGCTTACTCTAAAGAAGAATATGATTGGTTGCCCTTAGATATTTTGACAGAAGTAGATCGTTTAGTGGAATGAATCCTAGTATGAAGGTGGTTTGTCTTAAAGCTGTTCAGTTTACAAGCAGAAAAAGTGGAAGCTGACAAGGAAAAGCAAAGAGAGATGATATGGAAGCTGCCTCCATTTACAGGCTGGTTTAGATATTATCAAAAACATACCACTAGGAGTGCATATGCTTGCCTTGAAGTCAAGATCAGAAGGTTGTACCACTTGTGGTGCTGGAGCAAATCCAACGGAAAGACTTAAAGAACAGAACCATGAGGTGACACCAGTTGATGCAGGATGGAAGGGGGGAGTGTTTTTGTCTGAGTGGACAAGGCCTTGAGATAGAGAAGGTAAGACCTTCAGAACAATTTTATTTTCAGGAATGGTATCAGGTTACTGCATGATAGCATATATCCCAGGTTAGTATCTTACATTAGAAACAGTATGTCTTTGCAGTTAACAAAAAAAATTGTATCAGATAAGCTTGCTTGTTTTAGACTTAATCCCAAAATTATTGGGTAATGTTAACATGGTAGTGTAAGAACTTCTAGGTGCTACTAGAGGCAAACATAACGAAGTTGCTTTTTTCCTTTTTATTTAAACAAAAACATAGAAATTCTTTTTTACTCCTGTATCTAACAGTGATTATTTCTTGTAACAAGTTACTAACCTTCAGAAGGTTGGGAGTAAAATGTTTCTCCCTCACGTGATTCTGCCTTGTTGTCTTAGCAATATTCACACACTTGTAAGTTTGTAGGGATGGGTGAATAGGATAGATGAAGCTGCTCATTATTCAGTAGTCAAAATCTCAAATGTCTTAATCTTCATAAACTCTTTAGTACAACAGTACTGAAAGTTTAAAAAACCAAATAAAATACAAAAGCACTTTGTACATAAGGTTATTCTGGAGTGAGGCTTTGTTAGATCTTCCACAATGAGGAGGAGGACAGTCTACAGGGGTATGGCCTTTCTGTGGAGATTTCACTAGAAAAATAAATAACCGTGAAGATAAGATTTTCCAAAAAGTTCCTAAATGTTATTTGAGCAGTACATCAAATGTTCTCAAGCAAAATCTAGGCTCTCACTTCCTTCTATGTCTTGCTGATGTTTTTTGTGTGTAGTACCTCACAGATGTTCTTTCCTGCTCAGTTACATGGTTGAAAACTAGCGCCTCAGCACCTCATCACTTTCTGAAATTAAGTGTAAACCGGTCCAGGTTCCTGGCATACTGAGCTGCTGAAGTTTCACATAGAGACATGTTTGTAGAGTACAGATCATTTAACGGACAAACAAAACCCTACAAATATAGCATATAGTATGTAAAAACTAGGAAGAAAGTAAGTTGACAGTGAATAACCTCAGACTGAAGGTTTGGAGGTTCCTAATAATTTGGACAAAGTCTTGCAGTGGTCAAAGTTTACAAATGGGGATTGAGAAGTCAAGATTATTCAGTGATGGGTGGATTCTTTCTCGTGTGTCTCTCCTGTTGTCTTTCACTTAAGAACGTATTAGCTGATGGGACCTGTGTGATAATTCATGGAAGAGTTTTTGTCAGGAAGTTTCGATACAATGAAAATGTTGATGAACCCGTTAATTACCAATCTGTGGTAGTGGTCTCATTTTGCAGTTTGTGGTCTTTAGGTGGAGTTGGCAGTTTTCGAGTTTGTGGAGAGTGATGAAGGTGAGGAATTACAACCAACTCGTCCCATAATTGCCCCTATTGGGCTGACTGGCACAGGACTTTGCCTTCCAGGTCTTGTTGTGTAATAATGCATCACAACAGTTGTGAACTTCCATCAGGAATGTTCTGTGCTTGAGATTGTCCACTAGACCAACTGCTTAGAGCTCTGAAGTCTGGTTCTTCAGGGGAAAAAGATGGCATTCCAAGTAGGCTGGAACTGTTTGACATGTGGTCTTGATTGGCAATTTGTTTATGCAACAAAAAGAATGTTTTAGTAGCTTTTAACAATGAAAATTGCTGCCCTCTAGCATTTAAAAATAAATAAATACATTGAATTGTCTCTTGAGATCACAATCTCAAGGAATTTGACTTTTCTCCCCTATTGCTTTTGATTTGTGAACTTCTCTAGGGTCCTGTCAGGTCACATTCAATCTTTCCTCTGCAAGAATAAGACCTACAGAGGTGTATGATGGGCAGGATAGAGAGACGGGTTTTAAAATGAAACATATTGATTATACAATAATTTGCTCCCAAACCATGGGGTTTTGAGATTAAAGTGAACGCTCTTTAAGATTCTTGATAGATTATCTAACCTGGCAACGGTGCAAAATCCAAAGCACTGAATCATAATATAGCCCTTTCAAGGCTGCATAAAATCAATTTGATCACCACTTAATTTTTACATAGTAGGGAGGGTCCTGACCAATTCTTGTAATACTGGTTATTTCTTACCATAGTCACCGTGGGAACAAACATGCTTCAGTGCTACTTCTGGGCAGGCCTAGCACTGTGCTGCTAAGTGTTCTGTGTACAGTTACTGATATTTTTCCAAAAGGATTTTGTAAGCCTTTTCCGCTGTGAATTCGTGTTCTCTTTCTGTTGTGAGAAGAATTATATGCAAAAGCAAGATTGCAACTGCCAGAGAGAAATACATGCAGCAAAAATTCTGAAGTAATCGGATATGGGAGAAAATAGTAGGTGCAAATACTGGAGATCTGGCAATTTAGAACATTCAATTTGTGAATTCAAATTCAACTCTAGATTTGTAACTTATACTGAAATAATAATTCTTTCTCTTGCTTTCTCTATTTTACTGCCTAAATGAAAATAGAGACGCTGCATCTGTGGAATACTCAAGCAACAAAGACCTTCCAGCTATCCTAAAGCGGTCTGCTTTTTAATTCCTTGCGTTGCTCCAAGGAGTTCTGCTTAGTTGAAGAAGCTTAATTTTGAATTGCTCTGCACACAACATTTTAATAAAACACCAAGCAAATGATTTTTAAGTAAACTGTTTTACACAATGTTTTAGAGGAAATGTGCAGGTTAGTATATCTTAGGGAGTATTTGCACTCGTATCCTATATATTTTGAAAATCAGACTTTGTTTAAACAGGAGATCCTGTATATTTATGGTTTTTCTGTTACTGTAATGGCCTTGTTGTTGCAAAGGTTTTGTGTGTCTGTGTAGTTTGTAGTATAACTAGTGTCTTTATCCAGGAGTATCCTGAAAAAAGGATATAGGAGAATCCTAGCAGTGGTCTTGATGAACAGTTGCATCACCTGCAGTTGAACCTCCATTGAAATCAATGGCAAAGTGAATTCTTAGGGTCTGATAGGCTTCGTGAAATGTTGCCTGTTGGACAGCATTTATTGTTCTTAGCTTTTCTGCTTGTAAGTGAGAAGATACTTAAACTTTTGCCCTCTCTTTTGAAATCTGATATTTTCCCAACTAGACAAATGCTTGGAAATATGAAATTGTGTAGGTTGCTCTG
Source organism: Pavo muticus (assembly GCA_016647715.1). Lineage (NCBI taxonomy): Eukaryota > Metazoa > Chordata > Aves > Galliformes > Phasianidae > Pavo > Pavo muticus. The sequence continues at coordinate 542,740 of JACDJE010000083.1, forward strand.
AAAATAATGCTTTCTATTTATTTCCATGAAAACTACAACGGATACAAAGAGCATAATAACACTATTTATTAAAGCAAACCATGAGCTACAAAATACTATTTTTTCAACATAATCACCACCGTTAACTATATATTTTCACCAATGATATACAAGAGCCTGCATGCTGCACTTCTAAAAATGCACCAGTGGAGGTGACCCGCAGTTACCACTGCTGAAACACACCATTCAGTGCCTCGGTGTGCTCACACTGGTTGGTCTCCATCAACATTCCACAAACATGAATGAATGAATGACAATGGGTGCAAATTTTTCTACATGGAGGAATTTAATTCCACGCTTTTGCCTTCATAAGCATTTCCACGTCAGAGGCCGTGTTTTCAGACTTCCCCTTCTGCTGCTATCTGTCACAGGGCAACGAAATGGAGTGGAATATGGGTGGGAAGGTTCAGCCTCTAGTGCCATACCACCAACATCCACCTCTGCTTTTGTGGGCCAACGCAATAAAACAGGAGGCACTACTTTCAAAGCAGCCCCGGTGTGTAGATTGTTGTTAAAAGATATATTGCCTTTGCTGTTTATGTAAAAGATTGATTTTCATCTGATTCAGTTTATGATGGTGGCTGGAGCCAGGGGCAGGTTGCTCTGCGTAGGAGTGACGGGTGCTTTTAGGGCAGTGGTAGTTTTTAGTGGTTCATTCTATGCTGGCTTTACTAAATCAATCTGGATTTAATGTTTTATTATATAAGGCCCTTGTATGTTACCAAAAAAAGGATGATAGTTTCACAGCTTCTTTAGTGCAACCTCACGGCTGGAGCGACATAGGTAGAAAGGTTGTTCAGGGTTAAGTTCTGATGAGACCTGTGTATCTGTGCTGCCAACAGTTGTGAGAGTTCCTGGCTGATGGCATCCAGAGCCAGCTACCCTCAGGGGTTGGGCTGGTGTGCGGCTGCAAGGCACTGTGTGTGCCGTGAAGGAGAGGTGCTGATAGCCTGCCTTGGATCAGTGTAAAAAATTGTGTGGCAACTTCAGGGGGGGACTGTGGAGTTGTGAAGATGCCGACTTATGCCTATGCTTCCAAAGACACATTTTGGGGTGGGTAGTGCAGGTTTTATTGTATCTAAATGGTGATTTATGTCCTTATTCTTGCATTATTGTTCTCGAGGTACTGCCCTGTGTCACAGGGCTGTATTACCTAATTTTTTCAGACTGTTTCATTTTCATTAGTACAGCTGCTTTAGCTTGTGATCAGTGTACTGCCCCTCATTGATAATCCGAGGGAGTATTAGCTGCACAGAACTGACACCTAACCCTGTCAGTCTGCCTGATTGACCCCTCAGCTTCCGAAACATGGGTTCATTTTTTTTAAAAACCCGAGTTAGCCCTACATCCATTTTCACACACATTCTGGGCAGTTTAAAGGTTGGTCAGAATTGAATATTGCTCTTTCAAATTTGATAATGTATGAGTACAGAACTGTGACCTTTGATACATAGTAATACATCAACATGACATGAGCAGTAAGTGCAGCAATTACCTTTACTACACTTGAGATTGTGCTTTAGTTCTCATCTTGTAAGCAATTATTTCAGGAAAAGAAGGGATGCTTCTAAGTTAAATATATTTCGCAAATAGTGTAAATGTAGAAATTAATCTTTGGGCGCGTTTTGACTTACAGGTGGATGTTTTCAAATGAATCTTGGCTTTTAAATTAGCACTGGTTCAGTGACTGTTTCATGGTACTTTTTCCTGAGAGACTACCTTTAACCCTTTTTGTTGTGCTCTGGTGTGATCTGTTTCGTGTTCTGATTTATGGCCTAAGAGCCTGATCCTGCAAGCAATTAGCGTGTTGCATTCCCATCGCTCACAATATATTCATAAAAGTTACATGCATGATGATAATGCAAGTCTACATGCTTTTTAAGTCTCTTCCAGTCACCTTGTGTTGAAGGCTGAGCTAGCTTCTCCATCAGTGCTTCATCTGTTTCCTGAGCATAAACAAGTTTTCTTCCTCAGCTGTTGTTACAAGCTATTTGCATAATGGCAGTGCCAACCTGGCAGACACTGAAAACCCGAATCAGTACTCCTCTACAAGGAGCCAAAAGCCTCTGGAAATCTGAGGAAGGGAGAGCTGATAGCAGTTGTGGTTTCTGCTCCGTAGGCTAAAAATCAGAATTAAATTACTGTGTTATTCTGAGCAAGGAGCTGAATAACCATTGCGTGGTGACTTTGCATCAGTACTGTCTGTCATGAGCAAAATTGGAAGGAATAACTTCAAGCAGAACTCCTTGTTCTGTAAGATCTGCTTCCTCAGCAGCTGGGTGCTGAGCTTTGTTGCCTTGCTGGAGTTGTGTGCTGAACTTCCTCCTCTGTAAAGATTGTAATTTGTAATTCAGGAGCTGGGAAGGGTTCTGCTCTATACTGAGGTTGATAGAAAAATTTCCTGGAGGAGGAACAACCTTTCTGACAGCAGTTAGAAAACTTGACTCTGTAGGGTTGTTCCTCCTCTGAGAGGAACAGCAAAACACGTGCATTAGATAGATAAATTGGTCCTAATCAAGCTCTTGATCATGCAACTGTTCTGCGAAACCCCCTTTTTAGTTGAGTTTGTTTCCATAGGGAGTTCCCCCAGCCATGGCACAGGCGGGTGGCTCTCTGCAAGCAACTGTGGCGACCCCTGTTCGTTGCCTCACATTGTGATCTGTTGAGTCTTGTTTGCTCACATTGAATTTATTACTTCTAGTAACAGCTTAGGCATCTCTTATTCTTCTCTGTAAACAATATTGTATAATAGTAATCCTTTTTTAATTGTAACTATTTTTTAAAGAACTGACAGCACTGGTATTCCCCAACGGCGCAGTCCCACTCGGAATCTGGAAAATATTCCCTTTCATATTTTAGAGAAGGGAGTGGATATGATATATATTTTTTCATTGTTCCTACTCTAACAAAGGGTGGAACTATTATGTTTATTTTATTTTTAAAGCTAGGATTTGTGTTTGTATCAGCTATTAGGTTTTGTGTTGTCAGGGTCCTTTTACAGGCAGGGAATGACAGCACGGTTGTGGAATATATTTTCTTCTCAAGGCTTATCTTTAGACTTATCTTATAGGTTTGCAATGGTGAAAGCTTCCAGGAAGGAGCCTGTTAGATTGCTGACCAAATGGCGAGCAGTTGAAACATAGGGACACTTGATGGAAGCTACTCAACTATGTACAACTTATTGAGAATACTCCTGGTACGCTATAATAAGGCATTATGCTCATCTAGTCATGGAAGCCTGATCTATTTGGTTTCAAAACCTCAGATGCTTTAAGAACTTTCAGAAGATGCATTACAAGTAAGCGCAGTGATTCTGGGGGATGGAATATTGTTAGCCATTGTGAGTGGTAGTGAAGGAGCCTCAGGATGTATAATGTGATAGATGCAATTTTGTTGGATTTTTTTTCCAAGGCCAATTTAATTTTGATTTATTTGCCTCATTAACCCAAGGATTCAGAAAATTGAATGCCACCTGAGTGAGGTATTATTAACGCTAGTGAAATATCTTCAAAATTGCTCCATGCTTATAAATTGGTCTTTTGAAAGCATTTTAAAGGCATAATGATACTGTTGTGAAAGTGTACGGCATCATTTAAAAATTGCAAAACGCTTATTTGATTCCAGAAATCAGACTTGGTCACCTGATTTAAATGTATACTGATCTATTATTTATGCTTTAAAAATAGAGCTGATAAAAAACATAAGTGTTCTTGATATTATATTTTGTCATATCTGGCTAGAAAGATTGAAACCCAGAGAAACAATTTTCTGAAGAAATGAAATAGTATGCCCTCCTGAACCCCTGGGGAAAATAGCCTCTCTGTTTGCTCAGACTACGAAGCAGTAAAATCATATAAGTAAAACAGACAGCCCATGTCACATTCCTATTTGTGCGGTTTGGAATGATGCTTTAAAAACATTTTCTAGTTATTTTTGATAAATAAATGGTGCAAATAACATCTGCAAGCCAACCCTGCTGATGTAAGATTTTTCAAATCAGGTTTGTTTGTCAGTGTAAGTCAGAAAATTGCCTTGCAAAAGTAAAGTTGTATAACTCCCCAAAAATATGCATAACAAATGTACACGAATGCCTTGCTCTCCTTTTACCTTCCCTCTAAGACGGTAACAGTGATTCTCTATCATCTTTGCGTTCGGTCTTGGAAGGTAGCTTGGAAAAGTATCAAAAAGCTCAGTTGCTAAACACAGACCTGTGTGTATATGTTAAAGATCTGAATGTTTAAATTGGTGCCGAGATGTCCAGCATTCCTTCTGGAATGGTGTGTGCTGGGTCAAGCCTTGAGATTTCCTCTTGAGCCAGTAATGCCCTGGAGGAAATTGAGTGTAGGTGTGGTCAGAGTCTTCCACAGGTGATGGGCTGGGAGGAACGAAGGGAACAATGTGTGTGTGTTGTTTCCTGGCTGTTGCTCTCTGCAGGCTGTGCCAAAAGCTGTTGTACTGAGGGAGAATGGGAAGTGTTTGAAGCCTGGTGGCTTCTGCAAGTGCGCTCATCAGTGAGTGATCTTTGGCTCCATTTTGATTTCCTTCACAGAAGTAAAAGCTGAGATGGGAAAAAATTCCCTGGCAGCAAGATGGAAGTCTGACATCACAACTCTACAGATGCCCTACTGCCCAGGACTGGCTGAGTAAGCGTGTGTCCACACATCACCCAAAATGTGGCTCACTCGAGGGAACGGGCTTTCAGATGCCTTCAAGGGACGTACATCATCAAGGCAAAATGTATTTGTACAGATTTTATTTCCTGCCTTATGCTTGAGACTTCTGCTGTCCACGGAATTGCTTAAAAATATAACTTCAGTAATTTTTTTGGTAAGCATTCTCAGTCAAAGGGCTGCTGAATTCTGATATATCTGCAGAGTGCAAGAGGCATGTGTTTATTTAAAAGAGACCAAAAAAGAAGTTTTTGGTAAACCTTTACAAATACAATGGTTTAATAAACTCTACTATTTGAGCTTATACAAAACTGGAATATTTTATTTTGATACCTGAACAAAACCCAAACCCTTAAGGGGCCGATTTAGTCTAACTGCATTTTATTGTGTGAATCTCTCTTCATTGAATGAGAAAGGTCCCAGGCAGGGAGTCATTGTCAGGGTCAGGGGTTGAATTCTAGGAAAGTTATTTTTGTGTTATGGTTATATATGTTCACTGCTGTATATAACAGCAGTGTTGATAACAGGGAATGTGACACTTCAAATCTGTGCAGATATTTCTGTACAGCAAATACAAGAAAAGTTGAACATCGTAATATTAGATCCTGAAAATTCCAGCATTATTTATCTACCCAAGATTGATTTTGGGCTTCTCTTTGGCAAAAGGCTCAAATGCTTTAATACAATATACATCTACCCATAATTTTTCATTTCTTAATGACAAGGACATTATGTATAGCCATGAAAGGATATCGCCATGGTTTTATTGAACCTCTTTTTATTGCACCTTTTATTTGCTTGGAAATCTTGTTTTTAATGTGTTTGTCTAAATAATTATGAATTCAATTATTTGTTCATACTTTTTGATAAGACACTTGGTGGTTTTTACAGTGCTTAGTTGACAAGCTCTTGGTGGCAGGCAGGTCATTTCACTGCTGGCACTGAAAACTCTTGCACAGGGCAGGACAAGGACTTGTCTGCACTGCTTACCCTTGCTTCTTCCTCTTAGGCTATTATTTAACAGTGTTGCATCATCCATCCATCCAGAAGATCTTGGAGGGAAAAGGCAATTTTCATCTGTTTCATTATGTTCTGAAGTATGCTAGGACTGTAGGTAAGTTTTCTTCAAAATTATTGCTATTACCCATTGGACTGCCAAGGAGCCTCTCTAGAAGACTAAGCCGAATGAATGTTTTCGTTGAATGAAAAAACACTGGGGGGAGGGAGTAGAAGAACAGGAAGAAATAACAGGCCACAAAACAAAACAAAAAAGAAAACCAAAACAAGCAGTCTGGACTTCTTTGACCCAGATAATGGGAACAAGGTTAATATGGAGGTCTGAGATGTTTTTCCTGGAAGCAGTTCGTTCTGTGCAGGCTGGGACTTATACGGATCCTTGTAGAACTAGACAGCCTTCTGCCATCACAGGCGTTACCTTGGCCATACACAGTATTCAGGCCATAATTATCACAGCTCAATCATTTATGACTAACAAAAAGTTAAAACACCCATAATATAACGTATGTTAGCAATGTGGCATTCACTCTCAGAAGCAATTGAAGTATTAATTCTAAATGTAGCAAAAAAACCCAAAACAAT